>CM050165.1:38593694-39188694 GCA_027410445.1 Discoglossus pictus | reverse complement strand
TCAACTTGTGTCCATGAGGTGGGAGAACAATCTGCCCAAGAGGCTGTCTTGAGACTTTTTTTTTTTTTTTTTAATACGCCTCCTTCCTGGGAAGCAAACCTAGGAAGAGATTATAACACAACCAGAGACAGATCCTCTGCCACAACCTGAAAATCTAATAAGCATGGAGAGAAGTAGCTCTGCTAGACCCAGGAACATTACATTTCAAATGTTAAAAGCCACATTGGATTTATGTTCTTCAAACACAAATGTTATTGTGAATCTGTTCATAAATAAGGAAGGAAATGTTATAGAACATTGAAAGGTATTATAAGGACATGGAACAGGATTCTTTTTTCATGCATATAAGAGCATGTGTAAACATTACTTAAATTGTGTTTTGCATGATAAATATTAAGCAAAACCCAAAAAAATCTAAAACTTCAGTCCATTGGCAGGTAAGTATGACCTATACAGGTATGCTACTTCTAATTGGCTGACAGGGACAAGCCCTCAGATCAATTAAACCATTGAATCAGTTTTGTTTTTTGGTATGGAGATCATTTGGGGGGGAAAAGAACACACACAGTGCTGTATTATCAAATACCCTCTTTCAGACGCAGCAATGTCCCTTTAAGAAAAAACAAAACCATCTGGGAAATGTTTATAAAAGCAATCTATTTTTGTCAATGGCTACTAAATCATGTATGAACATACTATTTTCACATGTAGATTCAATCTCATGGCAAGCAGATAGAATATGGATTATCCCACACACAGACAAATAGAACATATAATTAATTAGTAAAATTTGCTACAAATATATATTCAAAATCAATTATTTATTTAAAGATTTTTTTCCACTGAAGATCATGTTCCTTCAACTGGAGAAGTAACACTTATTGAGAAGAATGCCAATGGTGATCATTTTCATATAAAAAGTGCCAATATTCTTCATTCTTTGCCAACTTCGAGCATGGAAAGTCAGTCGTCTTACATAAACGGTCTCTAAGAAAATGATTGGAATCACGGTCACTTTACTCCATTTCTGAATATAATTAAGCCATTGTACAAACAACATATTTTTTAGAACTATATATTGTAAAAATGTTCTGGGAATATTAGGCATATCTCCTATAGATAAGCACTAAACCTCCACTATTACAATATGCTACTGGAGCAGCCATTGCCTTGTTCGAGCGGTTTGACTGAGCTTATTTTTTGGCATTTACAATGGATACACTTCAATTAAAACAGAAATATCCAGATCAAGGTCACCTCCCACTTGTATATACAGCAATACCCGGTTTAATGCTCCTACATGCCCGAAGAGCTATGTTAAAATGGGGCACTTTATCACCATAACCCTCAGACAGCACTTTGGCGACTCGGAGAGCGATGAGCAGGAATTTAAAGGGCTAAACGTCATTCGGCGCTCAAATGGGTAGCGTTAAGCTGGATATACATGTACATATACAGAAATAACAAATGGAGGTTCCTCCTACAAAACAATAGTAAGTTAACTTCTAAAACTATTTTTGCCTACTATCAAATACAGTTCTTTAAAATGGAAATAGGGTATTCTAAATTAAAATTGTGCCCAGATTTCTATCTGTATCCAAAACCCTCTAAAATACCCATACCGATAGAAAGAGTTTTAAAGGGCGATTTAGTAAACCTTGTACCATTTAGATAACGGATACCCTAAGTGACACTATACAGAAAATATAAGGTACTATTGGATTTATTTTGATTGGTAAAATGATAACTACAAATAGAAGTGGTTTTACTCCATCTAGAGCAGTGGCTCCCAAACCAGTCCTCAGGGACCACCAATAGGCCAGAATTTGTGGATTTCCCTGCCTGTGGGCTGGTAGGTTACCAAGCAATTTAATCATTTTGATTAATAAACCTGTGCTTAAGTAAGGATATCTCCAAACATGACTGGGTGGTGATCCATGAGAACCAGTTTGGGAACCAATGATCTACAGTGTGAAGTTACACTGGATGGAACAAATCTGAATGGAGACCACTTCCAATTGGATAATCTCTTTTGATGAACAAAATTCCTGTAAAGATACATGAACGATAAAATAAGCCATGAGGTTTGAAAAGTATGGTTCTTCTAGCATACTTAAGACCAATTGTATATAGATATTCAGTATTAATTTCCTCTGCTCGTCTCGAGGAGGCTGCCATGTTGGCCTCCAACACATCTTACGCCTCATCGTGTCACTATGTGTGAACTAAACTGTGAATCTCCATATTGCATCATATTTTAGAATACATTTTTTTTTAAGTGAACACAAATATAGCAAAGGTTGCAGGAGCACAATACTTGGACTTCTCCAGAGGAAATATCTTGCAACACAACTTAGAATTATCAGCTGCATTTATATATTTAGTTGAATGTCATATGAAGTATGTGTGATTTACACTTGCCATGTTGTAATACAAGACCTTCCCTTTAAGTAGCTACCAAAGCAAGCATCAAGTCATGTGGACTTGCATCATATTAAGACAATTTAAAAAAAGATATTTAAGGTATTCAAAGAAGAAATAACATGCTTTACTAAAGGAAATACAGATTGCTGGAGAAATTAAATAAAAAAAATAAAAAAGTGGCACAGAAGATTACAATTATTCTAGAATTTAAATATATAGCCAATAACAAGTAATGTTATCAATTTAAGTTTATTAAAAACATTCTTACAGTAAAATATGTTGACATTTGCAATCAATCGGCCTCTCTGATCAATGTTTTCCTAAGCATAAACGGATATTGTTTTCGAATGGCGATTATGGACACGCTTTAATTCCCCCTGGGGTCTAAAGCCAATGTATCCAAAGAGAGCGACTAGGCTAAAAAGGTGAATTACGCCCTGGGGTCTGAGCAAACACAGTGTTTTCAGTTTTGCACAGCTGAGTTACGGAGCTCTATGGAGGAATCATTTAGTCCTTCCTAGGGACACACAAGTGGTGTTTGATTATTTTTAAAAGGACATTGAGGTCACATTTAGATTCTACAATTACGAACAAAAAAAATAGTATGGGAAATTAAATCTTAGTCGGAGTTGCTTTATTTTGCATAGTTCAGCCGTGTACAACTTTCCATGCCCTCATGGACCTCAACACACCATGCTGATCCACTTGGTATTCATGGAAGAGACATGGGAGTGGGTTGCCAATGCCTTCTCTAGTGGGCCATAGCATACAGCTTCTGGTATTCCTAGGTGGTTTCCCATCCAGGCCCAAACCTGCATGGCTTCAGGGTTGTGTGACCTCTTAGTTCTCGGACTGGAGTCGAACCCAGGTCGCAGTGGTGAAAGCACCAAATCCTAACCACTAGACCACCAGGGAACCGATTAGTCTGTAATCACATAGAATAGTTGTCAAACTACAAATTGTCATCACGCTTTGCGAGCTCTCGAAGCGAGTTAGCAAGAACTGCGAGGGGACGCATTTGCGGAAGGTGGAGGCTCCAACGTTGGCTGCAGAAAAATGACATAAAAGGCTTACCCACAGCAAGGGGGGGACCCAGGGCCTCTGCAAGTAAACTTACACCTTGATTTAAGTCCAAATTACCGAGTTTAGACAAACGAAAATCCCCTAAGCAAAAGAAAAAATGGCCACCGAAAAAAAAAAAAAAAAAGAGAAAAAAGGCTACACGAACCTAAAGCTGCAAAACACCACCAAGCACATACAGCTTTTCCAAAAAGCCGTACGAGGTACAAAAGCGCCTCTGATAAAAAATAAAAAAAAATACAACAACCAAGAGCCTCGCAATGAGCGCCGAAGGATCTCAGACCACCAAAAAAATTAATGTCTCTGGCAAACAGCATTATCTGCCTTAAAAATGACGGGGCAATAAAATTGTGACGGGTAAGTCGCTAGTATATTATAATTACTATGCAATTATGTTACCGTGAGATCTACGATTTTAGTTTTTGCCTCCCAACTTCCTAAGATGGCACAGAAAAGTAGCATCCAGAACTGCAAGAGCTAATTGAGAGCTCATTAGTTTATCAGTGACTCACTCTTCTGACTAACAGAATCAACGAACAAAAAATAAACAAAAATGAATGCCTGCCATTTACAAGTCCAATTGTTAAAAAAAAAAAAAAAATAGTATATACGGTAGTATTTATATTTAATATTATATATTGTATATAGTGCTCACTTTAGTCTGAATGGCTTCTTTGTACTTTGTTGGTTTTCCTACCCCACTCACTATTCTCTGATCCCATTCTCCTCGATCTCCTCCTCCCATTCATCCATTCTGCCATTTCTAGTAGCCCCCTCTCACAGTTCCCTATCCACTTCCTCTCTTCTATAGCTCAATGGTGGTTATATTACATGGGTGCGGTTGGGAAGATAAGGCGTTGGCACCCTAGTCTCACTGTTGTGCTTGGCACTCCTCATTCTGGGGCGGATGCAGTAAGGCAGAGCCAGAAGGGATATTTTTATTCATCTTGTAATTTGCTGCTCCTTCAATCAAGCCCCAAGGTTTTACCTGGCCTATGCAAAAGAAAAACATCCTTATGCATTGGTTACGGGGTCACTGTAGGTTGATAAAAAGGGCACATGCTTGTGAAGTAACAAAACAGGAAAAAATATATATATTTTGGAGGGTTATTCAATGAAGTCTTATTCTGCCATTGACTACTACTGTCAATAGGCTATTTGAGGAGGACCTACAAATCTTATCTGTGTCCACTGTTCCTCCAACTCCTACAGCCTAATGGTGATTATTGCTAATAATTGCTAACTACTCCAGGGCTGCTTTGTTCTAATCAATTTTACAAACATAAAATGCCTCTCATCATTAAATCAAAACGGAATACAATAATTAAGAATTAAAGTCTGTAATTGTTTAAATTTAAACAAGTTTTGTCCATTATCAATTCTAGTTCTTGAAAAGAGCAAACCTTAAATATTACATTAAAGTAATATGTAAATAAGAATTTGCGATAATGGGCTTCCATTTCTTTACAAAGCCTGCATCTTGCAGCTTCCGTGAATTGGGTTTGTCCTTGCCAACTAATGAGCTTTTCATTTAAACTGGCAGTTATATATGCCAAATCCCCACTGTGCAGATACAAATTTCCTATTTAAAATTCTCCTCCTACCTAAGGAAGTAGAAAACATAAAAACTAAAATGGCAGGTTCCACAGCAGCCTAATAATAGTATTGTATTTTCTTTAAAAAAGGACAAACATTCAATTTACAGTGATAAGCTCCCAATTCATAGTCAGTACAGATATAGTTATTCCACCCCTGTCCTGGCTCTTAAAATAGGAGCCAATCAGGCTAGTAAACAGACTTAAGTTTGAAACATTATTGTCTAGACAGACATTAAGGGTTAAATCCATGATACAGAAAAAAAAAATGATGTGAACAAATATCAATAGTTGCAGAGATGGATGTAATCCGATAGTGTCTGCGGCCCAACCCAGCACTTAACTGTTAAAGAAATGGAAAATTATCTGTCATGATCAGCAGCTCTGAGGTATGCATTTCTGAACAAAAAACTCATTAGAATTGCTCTATTATAGGCATTATATCTCCAAACTGAGATTTTTATATTTTAATGTCAAATTACAAAGAATAACTGAATAATTTAGATATATCAGTAGTCAGACTGAACAG
The DNA here is from genome assembly GCA_027410445.1 of Discoglossus pictus. Lineage (NCBI taxonomy): Eukaryota > Metazoa > Chordata > Amphibia > Anura > Alytidae > Discoglossus > Discoglossus pictus. Next base: position 39,183,066 of record CM050165.1, on the reverse strand, counting down.
GTAGAAGTAACAGATGTCACAGATTAGAATATTTATATAATATTTATTTACCACGAATACAGGAGATTTTACTTGCTTTTCAAAAAAAGAATCTAAATTAGAAGCCAGTTTCACAAAATATGTAATAAGCAGGCCAACTTCAATTGAAGCACTTCTTTACTGTTCGTTAGATCCCTCACTAACAGAGCTTCCATCCAGCTAAATGTGGATGGAGCAAAACAAAAGCAAAAAGTCCAATAACCCATTCATGTTTAAATCCACTTTTCCAGTCTGCTGGATGCTCATCAGCCCCACACCTCTCTATCTCTGGCTTCCATCAGCTTCAGACACCAGTATGGACATCCCTCTTGCAAAAAGCATACAATTCCATGAGTCTGTATGTATTCCCTCATGCAAACTTTTTACAGTTTGCATTCCCCAGTCTCAATTACTGCAAGCAGCAGTCCATCCATCGGTCCATCGGTCACACCGATCTCTCTGGCTTACTCTCAAAGTCTATGCTCACCTGAGCTAACCAAACTCCTCCAGGAGTTAACTCTTGTACCTCATGGGGGAAAGGGAGCTTTGCAATATCTGTGATCCAAGCAAATGCCTGGTCTCACTCTTGCACACATACACACACATATATACATACATATACACACAGTCGAAATATGCTTTTCAAGTCATTGCTTAAAAGGTTAAAGAAAATGGAAATTATATCATGATCAGTATCTGTGAAATAAGCATTACTCAACAGAAAACCCATTCTAATTAAACATTTTTTTTTTTATACATATTCACAAACCTGCAGTTTTTCTTCAACTACAGTGGGGCCAATATGGGGTGAGGTAATGATTTCAATTTGCACTGTTTAAATTCTGCATAAATTGTGGTGAATGTATTTGAAAACAAGAAGTCATTCCATTATATAAAAAGTCTTGTGACAAGAGTCGAGTAATTCATAAGACTTCTTAGCAATAGGTTGCAGCTCTAGACAAGCCTGTACACTTTGTTGCTTAGCTTATAGATGTCAAGTAGCAGGCAGTTGGCAGATGCCACTCACAGATTACTGGTGTGGCTAGTTGTGGGCAAGTGAACTTTACACTGTGTAGAACAATCCCAATATAGAAACAGGTGCTGGATGTGTTTAAGGTTCAACCACGTCTACATGCCCATCCTTTCTGTGTATAAATATAAAACCAGTGAGTAATTAAGAGTAATTACCAGTGTTTGAAGACAGATTAATCTACCGCTCCGTAAAAACTATATACAGTTGAGTAATTGTGTGAACAGACGCCAGGCCTGATCAGTGTAAGGAAGATGTTGTGTGATGGGCATATCAAGCCTAGCAAGTACAATTCAAGTTAGCTTATCTTAAAAATATGCTATGTGGGATCTTCCAGTGAGGTGCCCCTGCTTTTTTTTTTTAGTATGATTTATTTTATGATTGGCCTATTTCCAAGCACCAGAGTATGTGCACTTAAATGTGATGATCTCCGTTATCAGTACAGCAAAGAATTAATAATGTACTTTGATGTTGACAACCACACCTTCCATGCACAACCATTAACTGGCTGCCAATAAAACTAGAAAGCTTCCCTCCTTGGCTTCAAGGTTATTCAAACCTCCTTATCTCGGATTATACCTCGGCTCGTCTTCTTTGCTCTGCTCAGGAACGTCTTGCCACTAAACTTCTAGAGCATCCTTGCTTCTAAAGCCCCCATAGCCTCACCCCACCGCAATACAACAGAGAAATCCCTCATCTCACGGCTTTCAAGATGCTTTGTAGCATCCTCACCTCTATATACTATTACCATAATAAGGCTGTGGCATCTTTCTTACAGAACTTGCTTGTTAGTTCTTTGGGGCAGAGACCCTAACACATTGGTTGTCTTTACTCTGCACCTTGTTTGTATTTTTACTTACATACCATCCATGTCAGAGTTTTACACATACATACATACATACATACATGCATACATACATACATACATAACAGAGACTTGCCAGAAGGTAATATTATTACAAACTATAAAAAATGATAAATGAAATCCCTTTGTACAAAACGCCCCAGTTTACCTAAAATGTGAGCCTTATCAGCATTTCTGTCCAGTTCCCCAAGGCGACGCACAAGCGCATACCAAGCAAGACATTTTAATGTGAAGAGTCAGCATTCTTGCTCCTACAGTACAATGACACAGATGTTGGGTCTATTAATACACCATTGAACTTGGAATTCCAGCATTTATCCCAAAATCCTTGTGGTTTCACCCAACCGGGGGGGGGGGGGGGGGGTTGAAATAGCAAACCTATAGATGTAATATCTTTATAATAGATAGGTTTATGAAATCATAATGGGCAACGTGGCAGACTGCAAGTCTCCGAGTTGTATTATACTCTTTGATTTGTATTTTATCCCCCAACAAAATAAATCATACAATTATCTTGCTCTACTTGGTACAAAAAAAAAAGATTTAAAAATGAAATATATTGACTGTGTTCCTTACACAGGAGTGTGGAAAGTCTTGAGATGCAGTCAGACCTCGTTCACCATCCCTAAACAACGAGACTGAAAGAAATTGTTCCAAAACCACCTTGTTTATATCCAACAAAAACCTTAAGATTTGAAGAGAATAACATAAAAAAGTACCTATCATAACCTATAATGGACTATGCCCAGTATTTGGAGAGATAAACATGTTATAAAACGTATAGTTCAATCAAATATTTCCTCCATAGCCGTTTACTTATATGCAGACAAATCTCAATCATCACAGATTGATTTAATTATGCAGGCCAGATTACCTGGAGCATGCTCAACAAAAATTATTTATAGGAACGTAAAAGAATGATGCTACACAACTAAAACTTATGAAATTAAGAAATATATTAGTAAAATAAGTCTGTATTTCAAGATAAAAAAAAATTGTTAGACATGAAAAGAACAATCAAAGATGACAAATGAAAAGAGGAAAATAGCACTACTACTGTGGTTCCATATTTATAGTATTCTATTCTAAATGCTTTATAAAAATAATTAAAAAAAAAAGCCTTTACTGCATGCCATGAGGAGCACCTTGTTATATTTGGTAGCCTCTCTTGGGGCCTCATTCTATTAACGGCCGTAAATCGGCCGTAAGGCTGCGATTCCTTGCGGGGGTTCAGTTAACTCGCGATTCTATTATACGGCCCCGCAAGGATCTCCTCTTACGGCCGGCCGCATATCTTGGAACCGGCCGTAAGCGCAGAAATCTAAAAACGCAAAAATAAATTCAAGCCTGCACTGTACAGCTCTGTAAATGCTAGGGATCATATTGGGGGACATGAGGATTAAAAGTAACCCACTCTCAAGCTTGCACATCTGCCCAAACCCGAGTTCAAATTAACTGTTTATTTTCCGGCTGCGGCGTGGGCGGGTCTGAGGTGCTCCAAGCACTCTGGACTTTTTACATGGATATTTTACGTATATTAAAAATAAAATATTTTACGGATTTGAGTATAGGGTAATTATGTGCTATTTTTTCTAACACCGAATATCACTTTATAGACTCTGCAAAGTGCAGGATGGCTTTATTTGGGCTATTTTATGTGCTTAATTGGTGCTAGCGAGACCTCTTTCCTGCAAGTAAGCTGCGGCTCGCTTTTAGCCTTGCAGAGAGGGTTCCCGGAGCAATAGAATTGCAAATAGGAATTTCTTACGGCCGATTTCCTTGCGGCCGTTTAAGATCAAAGGATTTCCTCCGGCGCGAGCGGCTGCAAGAGATAGCAAGGCACCGGCCGCAAGCCTCCCGGAGCCCCCGACCGTAAGGGAATAGAATAGCAGAATAGCTTGCGGCCGGTCCTTGCGGCCCCGCAACGGCTGCGGCCGATAATAGAATGAGGCCCTTAGATTGTAAGTTTGTGAGTTTTCAATTGTGTGTCCGTGTCTTGGAAACAAGCACTATGTACATTTGATTATATGCTCAAAAACAGGGCCCTCCATTCTTTAAGGCGTTACGTTTGTTTTTTGCCATGTACTAACCCCCTGTACAGCGCTACGGAATATGTTGGTGCGATATAAATAAAGATAATAATAATAATAATAATTATAAAAACGGATCCTATAAAAACGTGACTTCAGTGGTCCTATCATTTTTGTGACGTCCCCACTCGCTGAATGTCTATCTTTGGATCATCAGCCATAAGGAATGTCTTCTATTCAACTGCACTCTAAATATACAAAATAGGGCGGGGCCCCAACATATTCCTGAAGTAATCCACTGACCTATTTCAGAATTCACTCTCTGCCTTTCAATCAGTGTCTTATCTTTAAGGTACGGCTCCAATTATCTGTACCAGCATTATCAACCACGGTGTCAATGACTTGGGTAGGTGGGTGGGGGTCATCAAATAATAAATGTAAAGGAACACTGTAATTCTATATTTCCAGTGTTCTGTTTTAAAGAGCTAATTATCGACAAACTGCTTTTAGAAAATAAAAATAAAAAAAGTAAAAAAAAAATAAAAAAAAAACTTTTAAATAATCACCTATTATATGTAAGTTTATGTAGCCGTCTCAATTACGGTCTTATATGTCTCAACTTACAAGGCTTACTCCTGCTTCAAGGGCAGATCAGAAAAGTACATTTTATATAGAATATAAAAAGAGCAGATAGCAGGTCCCCATCTACTTGACACGAAGCATATACAGTACTCACTGGTAGGGGAGGCCTGATAAAACAAGGGCTAAAATCAAACATTTTGTGCCTGTTTGGGTATGCCCTTTGTAGCTTATTCAGTTCATAAATACAGAGTGTGAAGTGCAGTGCTTCAAATTAGCCTGTCACTAACACCTCTCAAGGAGCATGTTGCGCAAAGTTGCCACAGACTGTTTGCTATAGGACAGTGCAACCCCTGTACTTATTAGTACACTGTCTTCATGAGCTGCAGAGGGAAGAAACCAGTTAGAAATAATCTAAGATTTTAGGCAGAAAGTAACAGAGCTTTTAAGCACTTCTTAATAAAATAAAGTACATAAAAGTAAATAGATACACAGGTATATTATATTCCTAGTGATATCCCGAAGCCGTCCATGTCCCTTTAATAATAGGCTTGACATTTTTAAAGCAGATTCCTAAACCTTTTGCTTATTCTACATACAAATATACATTAACCTGTATCTGGTATAGACAATATTTTGGCTGCATTAATAATAATTGGAATTTTGTCGTGGACACACCATACGCGGATTTGGGGGAATAAAATCCTTGCAGATTTCCTATAGAAATTATACTTCTAGTCCATTCTGCAGCAGTCTGGACAAGTACATCCATTTACAAGATCTTTATTAGAAAAATATGAAAATCTGCCTGAGAAAGATAATTATTACTCTATTTTTTTTTTTATAAGAAAACTGCCATCTTGCAAGGAAAAGAAAACAATGAGCAACAGTTTATCTTAAAGTAGTGACAATGTACATTTAAAGGCATATCTAAATTTCCTGGATTATGTGTGCATCTGATAGAGGACAATCCGTACTGTATGAAAAGTATTTTGCATGAAAAAATATCAAAATAAACATTAACAAACTCACCCTGACGTTTGCTAAATCTTTTGAGTTTGCAAGCAGTTGCTTTTCAGAGTTACACTTCTGCATATCCAAGCTAAAAATTTGACTAAAATGCATAATTTGTTTTGACCAATCACAGTCAGCTATACATTTTAATACATTGTAGCAATCTGTAATATCAGCTTGTGCAGGAAGTACGGTAATCATGGGATGTGTAGTCCCCTGTAGCAGGAAGCAGGAGGAGCCAGACACTGCCGTGTAAGATCTCTGCATTGAGCTGCTGCTGGCTTGAAGGTTAGTAAAGTGTTAAAATCCATACCCAAATGCAGCGTTTCCATTGGAAGGTTCACTGTGCCTATGTAAGCAGCTATGGGGTGTGGAAAACAACTTTTTTGTTGTTATTTTTTTTAAATAAAAAAAATCTGTATATGTATAGAATGACTGTGTAATGTATGTTAGACTAGAAAAAGGGAAAAAACAGGGAAACTTAGATATGCCTTTAAAAGAACATGGATCACGTTTTTTCACACAAGTGCTCATGCCTGCCATACTGTAGTATGTATGTCTGACTGGCAGACAAGTATGACTGGTACATCTATATGACTTTTTATTGGCTGACAAGGACAACCCCCTAAAGCAGTCAAATATTTAAACCTATTTTTTGTGCATGGAGATCATTTGAAAAAGAAGGAAACACAAACTAACATAGTTACTAAGAAAGAAAATATAAAAAGAAGTTAAGAAAAACGTATTTCCTGCTCAAATTTCTTAAAAACACAGTATATGCACTGCATTCTGGGAAAACTGGGTGGGACATGCAAATGAGACCACATGATGCAGAGTCAATCCAAACCATTTTAAACATGGCTCCTTTTAAGCATATGCTTACTGTATTTCACAGTTTTAGGCATAGCAACGGATGGATTTTTCACAAACCAGGTCACTTAACCACATACAGTACTGTTTCACGGTTACTGCCGATCCTCAGTATGGTGTGAGTGCCTGGTTTGTGTGGCGATTGTTGTAGAGAGTAGTTCTATGCAGCAATTGTTTCACATATGGTGGGCTAAGAGTGATAGAAGCCCTCCACCGTACAAAGTACAGTGCAGTAATAGACTTATATAATACGAAAGGTTACCTCCTAATTCAAAGTTAGCAATATAGAGGATTTTGATTGCATTTAATAGATAAGTGATAAAATGTTTTTAAAGGGCCAATGTAAGCACTTTTCAAGTTAATCCTATTTTAGTCCAATGTTCATTAATACTAAAAATGCAGGAAAAAGGCTATAGCAAAAAAAAAAAAAAAGTTCCTCTGTGAAGGTGGCTGCTGCTGCTGTACTCCTCCAATCTCCCTCTGTCATCTGGACAATGATATGCACACAATCCCAATCATCACAGATTGATTTAATTATGCAGGTCAGATTACCTGGAACATGCTATGTAGAAGAATAATGAGGGAGGCAGGGAAGAAGCAGTATAATTTATGGTATACTGTAAAATCTGCTGCAGGAGCTTTCTTCCCCAACATTACACGTGTATTCAAAGCTCCCCTGCCGTAATCTTACTGGACACAGCCAAATCTCGTAAACCCAAGCCTTTGCAGTAAGTTTGAAGGCTCAGAAGTGCTCAGTTAATTACAGAACTCAAACGAGCCTATACTAAACAGAATCCCTGGGGAATCCCTCCATTGAAACACATTGTGTCATGAATCCCTGGGGATTCCCTTCCCCACTTATGGCCCCATTGCCTATAGTACTATCAGATCACCCCATCTACACAACCATGGGAGTCTATAAAGAGACCCATGGCCAATAAACTGTTAACCCCCTTGCACCTATAACTTAACCCTTGCCACAGAGGTCCCAATCTGTCCCCTCCTGGCAATTAACCCCTGATACGTGGCACTCAATTAACTCCTACATACTATGGGGGTCTATACAGATCTCCATGGTAAACTAAATGAATCGCCTATGTACCATGGGGGTCATGTTACCTGGCAATTCAATCCTTCTCTCACCCTTAGAAAGCACTCCGAACCGCACACTAGCATACAAAGACGCACATTAGCATACAGGAGCAGCAAAATCAATTGTAAATATTTCAGGAATTTACTGTAGAGAAAAAAAACTGCTAGAACAATGTATAGTGTAATGCTCTTTAAAATTAAATTAAACTTCCTTTTTTTGGGTGACGGAGTTCCTTTGACTTGAAATCACATACACTGGACCTTAAACTTTACACTTCATACATTATTCTTTCTTTTTCTTCAGACATATAATTTAGGTATATACACACATAAAGTACATAAATCTTGCCAGATAAAACCTTTGCTTACATGTCTAATAAATGGCACTAAGATATTTTTGCACACAGAGTATATTAAATAGAACATTATGTTCCAGCAACTCAAAATAAAACATTTGTTAAAAGCTATTGTTCAAACTGTGAAAAAAGCAGTGGGGATATTTGTGAGTAGTTACACAAAGATGACAGACGTGCACCTTGTACAGTGGGGCGATACGGAGGTAACTCGTTTTTCTTTACAAAGACAATATATAATTTCAGCATTTTGCATCACAATGTGTATTAGCTCAGTACTTAAAGGCATATGAAAATTTCCTGGATTATTACATTTCAGTACTCTATAGGCAAAATGCAGCACATCTCAAAAAACATTTTATTATTATTAATATCGAAAAATCCCTCTAATGATTATGTTGACACCTCCATGGGGTGTCTACACAGGCATCTGACCCCCCCCCCCCCAATCAGCATGCATCAGGGGAGAAATATCATCCTGCTGTTGCTTGCTCAGCAATACATGGAACATATCAGGGATACACTACATATCCCAGGCTGCTTTTCAGCACAAACAGGAACCCAGAGCCAATTCAAAAGTTTCAGATAACCCGATTGGCCAAAACAAATCATTTTAAATTTGATGTTAAATTAGCCGGGGTTTAGTAGGTGTTGATCCTGATTTCCAACGGTCAGAAATTACAAGAAATTTTACAAACTTCAATGCAAGGGTTTTAATGTTTATTTTGGGATTTCTTCATGCAAAAATGTTTGCATACACCACATGCTCTATCAGATGCATTCAGAAGCCAGCAAACTCACATATCCCTTTAAAAGAACATTAAATGGCCACTGTAGTCACTTCTGAGATAATAACGGGCAAACTGTTTGACTGTAAAGAGTAAATACATCCTCAATGGTCCCATTTGCCCAATATGAACTTTTAATTATTAAGTTGATAGTAACCAAAACACATTTAGAAAAAAAATAAAAAATAATAATATTTATATTACATACACACATATATATATATATATATATATATAAATAAATAATAATAATAATAATAATAATAATAATATTATAAAACAACGTCAGCAAAAATAGATAGCTACATATACTGCTTTTACATATTTAGCTTCTATGAACCATTCATTTTTTTCCCCCCGTTGGGTTGGTTTACTTTTCAAACTGCTTTTTTCAGCTGCACATCTCATCAGAATGTTGACTATTAAACACGTGAGATTTCCATTAGTCCAATGGAAATCACTTAGAAGTTTAGTTGCCACATTTTCATTGCTTTCTCCCACCGAGTTAAAAGCCTGTTTTGGCCCATGTGTGCGGTTTATACAGAAATGTATTTCTTAATCTAGGATGTTACCCCACAATTCATATTTATTTAGCAAAGGACCACTGCAGTTCCAAGAAAAAAGAAACTAGTTAAGCAACTATGTACCAAACTAACAATATTAGTAGCTGCATAAGTCATGGGCATAAAGCATTTTTTTACGGAAAATCTGAATTTTTAAGACTGTTTATGAGTACAGGAATCCATTTTGATTGTTATATGTGAGCTGGATGATGGAGGGGGTTGTTTGTTGTGGAGTGAAGGGTGGGGGAGAAGGGGATAGTAAGCAATTGTAAAAGGTAATTGGATGAGAATGAAACAGTTAATACCCATTCTCTCTCACTGACTCAGAAGCAGACCCCTTGCATCATTCAATGCAACTACAGCTCTACAGAAAGGAAAAAAAAGCCCCTCACACACACACACAAGGCTTCCATCAATGTATCATGGATCTAGGGTCCTGGAGAGGCATCACATTATTTTCTAATTAAAAGCTATATGTATAACTTTCTTCCTTATCAGTTATGCTCAGAGTCAGTTTCCAAACAAATTTTGTTTGCATTGTGCGATGGTCTTTTAAAAGTTACACTTATCAAAAATACCTATTAGTTAGTCTGTAAATACTTCCTTATGTAGTTGAACTATATTAACTTACTAGCGAAATCACAGCAATAAAATTGTAAGACTGTTTGCAACACAATGTGAGGCCCTCTGACTTGTAGGCCTCGCTCATCGCGGTCCTCGCAATGAGTGTCTCCGGCACTCATTGCAAGCCTCTCCTCCGTCATTGCAAGCCATGGCCAACACGCCACTTTCATGCTTCGCAATGAGCACCTTTGGCGTTCATTGCAAGCCTCTCTCCCCTCTACTTTACGTCCTCATCTCCAATAGGTGGCGTTAGAAGAATGGGGCTTCTTGGTATTCTACACCTTTATATCCAACTAGCGACTTGCGAGTCAAAAATGACGGGGCAATATTATTTTAAGCCATGCCAATCAATGCAAGGCTTTTCCTCCTCTGTGGGCCTTCTGCGCTCATTGTGAGCCTATCCCCTCATGTACTGCAATTGTCCAGCTTTGCACCGATCGCTTTTGGAACTCATGGCGAAGACAGATATATAAATACTGTGTAAAATGGCAAAAAAATGTGAGTACAGTGAATTTATAAATTAATATGAAATACTAAATGAATATACTTTACTTATTTATATTTAATATGCAGCAATTAATATCCTGAAGAGCTAACAATCTATTTGGATTTGCCTGCATTTGAAAATGTACAGTTGGACTGTTGATCATCGGAGGAGAAAGTGTCAATGTGCCAAGTGTGCAATGTAAATAAGCTGCGTGCGCCTAGGCAAACCTTGCGTTTAGGCGGGTAAAGCGCCATTTTAGAATCGTAATGTTATGAGTTGTAAGTTAGTGTTGTAAAATGGCGTCTTTTTTCTACGTGTTACTTGGCTCGCGAGCATTTTCCGTCCGTTGCAATGGTATATTTTAAGTCTGCTACGTTCCTGGCTAACTCGTACGTGCCTGGCGGCGATTTCCGCGGTTCTCTGTTCTTTAGCCTAGTTTTCATTTTTTGCGCACCCCCTCCCCAGCCTATTTTCAGGTGCCAAAACTTCTTAAATGAGACTTAAAAATTTGCATGCAACCTGACTCCCAGACGTCCTGGCTATCTCCCCGTGCTTTGTTTGATTATTTTTTATAGGTGGTATTTTTTGTTGTTGTTGTGCTTTTCAGTGTTTTTTGGGCTCCGGGGTCGTAAAGCCTTGTTTTAATTTTTCGACCGCTATTTTTTCCCCACCTCGCTTAGCCGATTTTCAAGTGGCAAAACTCCTTAAATTTGACTTTAATTCGCGTGCAACCTCACCCCCAGACGTCCTGGCCCATCCGTGCGGTGTGTGATTTTTTTTTTATGTTTTGTTATTTTTCTGTGTTTTTGGTGTTTTTTTTTTGTTTGTTTTTTATATGTAAGCTTTTTGGCCGTTAACTTCGTATTTTTGGGAGTTCGTAATTTTTTTTTTCCCCAAGTCCCGCGGGTCGTAATTTTTTTGGGCCAAGTCTGTATTTCCTCATTCCGCGTTATTGTTTTTTTTCTAAGTCCTGCAACGTGTTTTTTTTTCCCAAAGTCAAGCTTTTCTGGGTTGTTTTTTACCGTGAGTGAGGCTTCGCAAGGTCTGCAATGAGCCATCGGCTCATTTCAGTTTATGTCCCCCTCCGCAAATGCGCCCCCTCGCAAAGCCTACGGCTGATTGCAGCGGACGTTGGAGCCTCCAAATCTGCTTATCGCTACTCAAGTTGTTGTAGGAAATGCGAGTTTGCCTACTCATCGCAGTGTAATTTAACATTAGCGTGACGGACACATTTGCATGTTTGACAACTATTATATTGGATTTGTCTATTGTTTCTGTTTGGCAAAATTTTCAGCAATTTTCTATAACTTATAAACACACACTAAAGTAAGAATGTAGATACACACTGTGAGGCAGACACCCTACCAGACTGAGGCAGACACCCACTAGATTGAGCCCCCTTGTCTGAACACTTAAGTAGTAGTTTTAAAATATGGCCCTCGGGGGAATGTGGTCGGGAAATGTCTTAGTGCACCCACCATGAGGCAGGCGCCCACCCGATTCAAGCAGGCACCCACCAGATTAAGCTCCTTGTCTAAACACTGAAGTTGTAGTTTTAGTGGTCCTAAAACATTGCCCTCAGGGGAATGTGGTTGGGAATCGTCTCCGTACACAGACACAAATCATGTTTCCTCAAGCACAGTTACCAGAAGCACAGAGCAGCAGCCAAAAATCTGATGGCCTCCAGCCAAAGCCTGCTCGCTAGAAATGTTACCTAGGACACAAACATGGCATCTTTATCAAGAATGCACCGGATACTGGGCAGGTAATAAACACTCCCGGGCTCCTGCGCAACCCAGGCATGAACACAATGGCTGCTTTCTCCAGACACAACACGGGAAGCGAGAGAGGAAATATACACAGGAGATTCACAAGTAGGATCTGTGCAGCCAAAAAATGTAAATTGTATGCCACAATAAAAAATAAAAAAAAGCAAAAGTAATGTAGCTAAAATTCAACAGACAATCATACTGCACTATACGCAATAATACTGAACATGCACAAACCAATGCAGAGAACAGCTTTTATGGACTTTTGATGATCCTACGGTTTAGAGATGCACTATTCATACACCCTAAGGCCATACAAATTACTCCTCTTCTGAACTCATGGCAAAACATCAAGAACTTTAACACAAATGCTCATGGCTCAGCTGTTGCATTAGAATACGACATTGCTAAAGCTTTGATGGTGCTCATAAGAACACATAGAGGTGCTGAGGATTCTGGTATAGATTTCACGAGCATCAGGAACATGCAACACCCCAGTGATTAATATATAAAAAAAAATATTTTTTCTTTATGTAAAATTGTAGTGGTCCTCATAACCTGGAATTAACATGGATTGTTTCAGGATTTGGATCAATTAATTTACCGAACATGCCCACAACTTTGCTTCACAATAAAAAAAACAAAAAAAAAAACACATCTTCAAACAACAAATAGGACAAAATAACATAAAAAGTCAATGTGCATAACTATTCACCCCCCTAAAGTCAATACTTTGTAGAGCCACCTTTTGCGGCAATCACAGCTCCAAGTCACTTTGGATGAGTGTCTATGAGCTTGCCACGTCTTACCACTGGGATTTTTGCCCATTCCTCCTTGCAAAACTGCTCCAGCTCCTTCAAGTTGGATGGTTTGCGCTTGTGAACAGGAATCTTTAAGTCTGACCACAGATTTTCTATTGGATTGAAGTCTGGGCTATGACTAGGCCATTCCAACACATTTACATGTTTCCCCTTAAACCACTCAAGTGTTGCTTTAGCAGTGTGTTTGGGATCATTGTCCTGCTGGAAGGTGAACCTCCGTCCTAGCCTCAAATCACGCACAGAGTGGTACAGGTTTTGCTCAAGAATATTCCTGTATTTAGCACCATCCATCTTTCCCTCAACTCTGACCAGTTTCCCAGTCCTGGCTGCTGAAAAACATCCCCACAGCATGTTGCTGCCACCACCATGTTTCCCAGTCCGGCTGCCGGTGTTCTTTGGGTGATGTGATCTGTTGGGTTTGTGCCAGACATATCGTTGTCTTTGATGGCCGAAAAGTTAAATTTTTCTCTGATCAGACCAGAGCACCTTCCTCCATACATTTTGGGAGTCTCCCACATGCCTTTTCGCAAACTCAAAACGTGCCATTTTGTTTTTTGCTGAAAGTAATGTCTTTCTTCTGGCCACTCTGCCATAAAGCCCAACTCTATGGAGTGTGCAGCTTATTGTTGTCCTATGTACAGATACTCCAGTCTCTGCTGTGGAACTCTGCAGCTCCTCCAGGGTTACCTTAGGTCTCTGTGCTGCCTCTCTGATTAATGCCCTGCTTGCCCGGTCCGTAAGTTTTGGTGGGCGGCCGTCTCTTGGCAGGTTTGCTGTTGTGCCATGTTCTTTCCATTGGGTTATGATAGATTTGATGGTGCTCCTGGGGATCAAAGATTAGATTTTTTTTTTTTTTATAACCTAACCCTGACTTGTACTTCTCAATAACATTGCCCCTTACTTGTTTGGAGAGATCCTTTGTCTTCATGGCAGTGTTTGGTTAGTGGTGCCTCTTGCTTAGGTGTTGCAGACTCTGGGGCCTTTCAAAAAAGGTGTGCATATGTAATGACAGATCATGTGACACTTAGATTGCATACAGGTGGACATCATTTCACTAATTATGTGACTTCTGAAGGTAATTGGTTGCACCAGAGCTTTTTATGGGCTTCATAATAAAGGGGGTGAATACATACGCACATGCCAGTTTTCTGTTTTCTATTTCTAAAAAATAGTTTTATGTATATATTTTTCTCATCTCACTTCACCAACTATTGTTATTAACAATGTGTTCTGATCCATCACATGAAATTCAGATTAACAAAACATTGAACTTAAGGCTGTAATGTAACAAAATAGGTAAAAAGTCAAGGGGGTGAATTCTTCCCCCGCCTCCCACGTGTCTTCTTCCCTTCTCCGCAGCTTGCGGCTGTGTATGCACTACTTGCGTGGTCTCATGTCCGTACAGATTTTATTTGATTTTTTATATCTCGTACACATCACTACTTTCTAACATTTAAAAAAATATTACAAATAGTTATTCTCTAAAGCATTAGTTTCACAGATTCATTAAAGACATATTGAAATCATGGCCAAATGAGCTTGGTTCTTAATTCCTTGTTCCATGCACGGTTTATTATACAGCATTTTTCATATGTAACCAGAAACACTATAGGCAAATATTGTATTATAATACAAATGTCGTCCCTCTGGTAAAAAAAAATACTCCCGATTTCATCATAATTACTATTGTCACCTTGCATTTGAACTATGTTGCCAAGGGCATGGAGACTGGTAGAGGGCTCAGATGATGCACCTTAGTGCATGGATGGGCATGTGGCACCTCTTAAGCTACAGTAAATGTATAGGTCTAGTTTTTTTCAGTTTCCACTTTAATCTAATGCATTGTACTCAGAGGTAAAAAATTCCAGACCAGGCCGGAGAATTCATACAGGGAATTATATGGGAGTGCTTCTTACACGCAAACATATTATATTGGAAAAAAACTCACATTTGTGATGTATGTCACAAAGAAACTTTAATAATCACCTATGTAAACCATGAGCATAAAATACATTTAGAGAAAATCATATTGCATATAGAAGGTTTCCTTCTATGTTCTCTGACTTGAACTCTTGTAGACGCTGAACAGAGAGATGGAAGGAGGGAGATTTGTAAAAATCGCTGGAGATTTTTTTGATATTGGACACCTACCCACTTTTCCTGCATATACTAAGAATGGATAGCTTACAACAATAACTGAAAGCCTTGTCTTGGAAATGTAAAAAAAAAAATACTGCTTTCACACACAGCCTTCACCAACGTATCATGTATGCCCCAGGAACCATCAGGGGCTTTAATATTTAATCAAATGTATCAGACAGATCAGATAAATATTCAAAGTTATCTGCATATTAACACAATGCCAGATAAAGAGAAACTGCTTATTATATAAAATGAATATGTATTTACTGGTTAAAGTTAGATTTTAAAGCAGTGCCCAGTTACAATGATAATGCTCTAACTGAATAACATGATGCATAAAGGCTTTAAACAGGGTAAGTGCGACTGGCACCCTCCATTGTTAAATAGAAAAGTACAGATTATATATCTTCGTTGTTCCAGCCATTGCATTTAAAAACACACTATTTTGAAAAACTACACTTAAAAATTGCAAAAATGTTTTTAGAATGTAAAAAAAAAAAAAAAAAAATTAAATAAATAAATAAATATACAGCTTGTAAACAAGCTTGTTTAACCCCCAGCTTGTAAACAATTACTTAAGAAAAAAACAACAACACAACAACAAAACGTTTTAAAGCGGATAAGAAAGGCATGCTAAACTGCCAACAAACTTATCTGCAGGCACATTCATGGCCGTATTACCTATTAGGCCAACTGTACAGCCGCCCAGGGGCGCTTCCCTGGGAGGGGTGCCACTTCGTAAAAAAAAATGTTTTTTTTAAATGTTGTGGTTCATAGACTGGCTACTAGGGGGTAACCACCGAGAACAAGAGAGTTACAACACGAAAGGGAAATTACGTTTACAGAAAAGGCAAAAATGGGTCCGTGCATACCTTACGTACTCACTTGCAGGGGCTCCTCCACTTCACTGCCTAGGGGTTCCAAAAAAGGTAGATACGGCCCTGGACACATTATGTGTTTATAATTTTAATAAAAAACAATATTCAAGTACAAGAAAATGAATACAATTAATATGTTGAGAAAACGTCTCTCCCATGTGTGCAGACGTTGACCCTGTCCTATTGGGGCAATCAAGGAATGACTTTCAAGTTGCACGAATAGCTTGCAGAGTCAGAGGTGAGTGCTATGCATTGCTTTGTATGTACAAAACAAACATGCATGTGATGCCTAAGTGTATGCATTTGACGTGAAAAATCCAATATGGAGTGTAAACTTTAAAAAAACAAAAAGCACTAAATTCCATCATTTAAAATGTCTTTTGAAGAACCAGACATGTGCAAAATGTAAAACATACTGCCGATTAATTAACTAGTTAATGTGATCATACTTTACAAGGCCAGCTATTTCCTTGGTTCAGATGCTACTATCCAGGCATAGCTGCGCTTGACAAAAGGATTAGATTTCCATTAAATTTAGTGAAAAACACTGGTATTTTTGGTAGCTTTTCTTCATTCAAGGTCACATTTGTAGAAGTACAAAAACAGAACAGATTGATCCTATTGCAGAAATAAGATATGATACTTCAAGAAAGTCATGTTTTCTTTTTTTCCCTACTTACAAATATTTGCCCATTATAAAGTGTAGTTCTTCAAAAAAGAACATTTTATAAAACATGTTTATTATAATATTGAAACATTATGTTTGAAAAATTGGAGTCTGAGTAACATAATTAGGCAGGGAATATGTCATAAAAATAAATATTAATTAATATATAAATAAATAAATAAATATGAATGCCTCTGCTGGTCCCTGGAGGCATTCATGATACTTTGGTGAGCTTACATTTCTAAAAAGGAAGAGCTTATATTTATTATGCATGCCCACCTGCTCCTACACAGGGGAAGACTGTGGTGTTAAATTAGGGGAGATCAAATTATCTAACAAATTCTCCTAACCTCTCCCTATGTGCTACTCCCCACCCCTCACTCTCCTGACCGCACACCCTTCTAGCTCCAGCTCTCAAGAAGTGAGAAGATGAAGACAAGATGATTTCTTCTATGTATAAACATCTTCAAAATTCTAATAGTCTCTAAAAATGTTAGTGTATTATATACTTCACAAACGTTAAGTTTTTACCAAACTACACAGGTCCGTTAATAAAAATGTACAGACAGCCAAGTGCGAGTATGGAAACCAAATTCTACACAACGATGACCTCAATTTGGTAAAACCGCAGGACGGCCGCGGTGCAAGTGCGCACGGTACAGGAGGAACACAAGAGACCAAAAGTGACATTTCACAGCTCATTAACCCCAGTAATTACACTTGTACAAACTCTTTGTTGCTACTAAATAAAATTTACTGGCTCCACTCCTAGCAGATGTCATCTATGAAAAACAGTCATGAAAAAAAAAAAAGCAGAGGTTCAAACGGTCAGTTGAGCAGGTGATTTCTTGGAAGGTGATTTCCAGATTGAAGATTAATCCCAAAGGATTTCTAATGCTAGAAGGGCACTAAGCGTGATTGCCATCAGAAAATGCCAGTGATGAAAAACTACGGAGAACTATTCAATATATAAATGTATTGATCTCTTCAATAAATAAATACAAATGTGAACATGTCTAAAGTTCTGGAGAAATGAATATATATATATATATATATATATATATATATATATATATATATATATATATATATATATATATATATATATATATATATACACACACATATACACACACACACATAATTAGTATGAAGAACCCTTAATACATTATATAAATCTCATGGTGTGTAATTAAAGACCAACTGCCCTGCCATATTTATAGTACGCACAATACAACTGGCCAGTGCGCTATGACCTTACGCAGAGCTTTAATTAATCCAAGACTCAATAGAACCCGATCATTGGATACAAATGTGTAAGGATTTAGATAAACTTCTCAATTTCACAGAATTTTGGGAAATCCCCAAATAGAACAAACATTGCATTCATGGGGCTATATTTGTAGGTTTTATGGAATACTGTAATATAGTTTCGGAAAAAAAAACACGTAACAGCACACCAGGCACATCTTATGTATCTGGTTGTGCTTATCCATAAGGTTTCCAAGACAAAGATACTGGAGTGGTTGCCAGTTCCAGCTTCAGTGGACCGTGATTTGTCTGACCTCTCTGCTCATCTTGGTTGACCCTACATAGTTCTCGGCGTCATCGAGCTACACAAACTCCTTCACCCCGACAAGGTAGTGATCCAGGAAGGGAAAAGGCACCTTCATAGTCTCAAACTGCTATCAGATTACAATAAAGAATTCAAATAATTAACCACGATTAGAGCTTTATTAAGAGTGAGACTTCTCCGATCGTATACGTTCGCAATTAGACTTCATTGGCGAATATAGCAAACTTTTTATCTAACCTGAATATAATAAGGACTGGAGAGGTCTCTGTGCATCTAACAAATAGTTTTCTCCGTAGTGAATATAGAGCAGTTTTCCTCATAATGCAAAGTAAGTAGACTAGACCTGCAGTTTCTTAGAGCGCTATAATTATCTAGAGGTTTTGTGATCAATCCTGGCTCAGAGTATCGAGAGCCGACAAACTACTCTATTGGATATGTAATTGAATAGTAAAATAAAAAAATACTATTTAGCTTTTTCTCTTCACCAATGAGTCAGATACTGCAGGTCAGCCGGGCTGAAACCGCAAATTCTTACTCTTATGACTAGAGGACAGATGTTATGTTCATTCTCCAAACTCACCCTGAACTCATGATTGGTCATTATAGGCTTTATGATTACTCAAAGGACGTCAAATTAAGTTCTAATAGAAAATAGGGAGTGAGTAAGTTACACATCATGGGTCCTATTCTGTACAGACAAAACATTGCTCTAAACCAGGGGTCGTCAACTTTTTAATACCTACCACTCACTTTTGATGGTAAAATGTCCTTACCGACCACCGGTACCCTCTCATTTCTGGTTCCATAAATCATATGTCCCTAGCTATGTATCCCCCCTTTACTTACTAGATAGTGTATCACACTGTACTTACTAGATAGTGACCCGGTCCAGACTGCTGTCCCTAGCTATGTATCACCCTGTACTTACTAGATAGTGACCCGGTCCAGACTGCTGTCCCTAGCTATGTATCGCCCTGTACTTACTAGATAGTGATCCAGTCCTGACTGCTGTCCCTAGCTATGTATCACCCTGTACTTACTACATAGTGACCCAGTCCTGACTGCTGTCCCTAGCTATGTATCACCCTGTACTTACTAGATAGTGACCCGGTCCAGACTGCTGTCCCTAGATATGTATCACCCTGTACTTACTAGATAGTGATCCGGTCCAGAGTGCTGTCCCTAGCTATCTATCCCCCTGTACTTACTAGATAGTGATCCGGTTCTGACTGCTGTCCCTAGCTATGTATCACCCTGTACTTACTACATAGTGACCCGGTCCAGACTGCTGTCCCTAGATATGTATCACCCTGTACTTACTAGATAGTGATCCGGTCCAGAGTGCTGTCCCTAGCTATCTATCCCCCTGTACTTACTAGATAGTGATCCGGTTCTGACTGCTGTCCCTAGCTATGTATCACCCTGTACTTACTACATAGTGACCCGGTCCTGACTGCTGTCCCTAGCTATGTATCACCCTGTACTTACTAGATAGTGATCCGGTCCAGACTGCTGTCCCTAGCTATGTATCACCCTGTACTTACTAGATAGTGATCCGGTCCTGACTGCTGTCCCTAGCTATGTAACACCCTGTTCTTACTAGATAGTGATCCGGTCCTGACTGCTGTCCCTAGCTATGTATCACCCTGTACTTACTAGATAGTGATCCGGTCCGGAGTGCTGTCCCTAGCTATGTATCACCCTGTACTTACTAGATAGTGATCCGGTCCTGACTGCTGTCCCTAGCTATGTAACACCCTGTTCTTACTAGATAGTGATCCGGTCCTGACTGCTGTCCCTAGCTATGTATCCCCCTGTACTTACTAGATAGTGATCCGGTCCGGAGTGCTGTCCCTAGCCTCTCACCAGTTCTCCAACCAGCCAAGCGTGTGACATCACTAGTCAGCGACACCACCTAATGATTACCCCATCGCCCACCATGGAAGCTTGAATCGCCCACTAGTGGTAGGGACCAGATTGACTACCACTGCTCTAAACCAATGGTTCCCAAACCCCTCCTCAAGACCCACCAGACAGGCCATGCTCTGTTTTAATACAGATGAGGCAATTAGTTGAATCCCAATTGCTTCTTCTGTGTTTATACAGTATTAAACCCAGATCATGGCCTATCCTGTGAGTCTTGAAGAGAAGTTTGGGACCCACTATTCTAAAGAATTTATTGAGAAGGATTTTTTTTCAGTAGTCATTTACTAAAATATTTACAGGTAGCATCCAGCAAACTCCCAACTGCAAGCTATAGAAGATGCTGACAAATCTTCACCAAAAGTATGACCCAGTCCAACTACTGAACAGCAAGACAATCAGAATAACAACAAAATGTAGGGGTCCAGAAGTAACATTTTTATTCTATTCATGAACATCAGAAACTGCCTATGGGATGGGAGCAGGTGCCAAAGATAAAATGTTACAACAAACCATCTCCTATTCCCGCTTGCCCCACTGATCGATAACCACAACCCTGCAGGCCCCATGTAGTGTTGAAGTGAGTTAAGACGGAACATTGTATACACATTCAGAAATGGCTAATTTTCTTTTAAATGTCTTTATACTCCTTGTTTGTTAAGTAATTCCAGTCATGTCCAACTCTCAGGGACCCTATGGACAGCAGTACACCAGGCACATCTAACCATTGTGTCTGCTTGTCTTGTTATAAAGGTTTTCTTGGAAAGGATACTGGAGTGGGTTGCCAGTTCCTTCTCCAGTGGACCGCTCTGCCATGATCTGTGCATCTTGGGTGACTCTACATTTAAGTACACAAGCCCCTTCACCATGGCAAGGTAGCGATACAGAAGGGGTCTTATGGCTTACACAACTACTAATGTTATTAGCTTGTTATTTGCTTCACTTAGGTGAAGTTTTTCCTAAATTACAGTGCCTTTACTGTATGCAAACTGCATAGGGTCGTGGCATAAACACACAAATGAGCCATGAGCCCGTACAACATGTTCGTTTCAGAATACTTTCCACCACTTTTGCCTGGATACATTTTTAATTTGGTTTCTCAAAATTCTGTCTTGATTTCCTTTATTAATTGGGGCATTAAATCATCCAGATACTCCGCTTTGAAAATTGTAATAACAAAGGAAACAAGTGTACAGTCATTTTGGTAAAATGGGATGTAGAAGACTTTCTAATGAGCAATAAATCTTTCATTTTTTAATTAAACACATACATTTAATGTATTATCCAACATAATAATCCGTACCTGATACAAGGAGACGTTTAGAGTTAGAAAAATAAAAAATAAATGCATTTTATCACTGTCATAGCTACCAAGTCTTGTATTGTACCAATTGTTCAACTTGCATATTACAGAAGGATAAATCCTGTTAGAATAGCTAAAAACTCAAAGCATGGACACACAATTTGCTGTATATACACCCATTATAGGCAGTGGAAGAAGAAAGGAAAATAATGGAGTTATCTTAAGGTATGATAAGATTAAGTGTGTCCTATAGAGATACAGTTTAAAGGACCACCGCATGATGATAAATATATATATATATATATATATATATATATATATATATATATATATAATGTTGTATTTTGGAGTATTCATTCATACATCAGATGTGTCCGACTCTCCGTGACCTCATGGATCACAACACACTATGCTTAGAATTCATGGCAGAGATACTGGAGTGCAGCTCCTGGTATTTCTAGATGGTCTCCCATCCAAGTACCGACCAGGCCCAACCCTGCTTGGCTTCAGGGTGGTGGGACTTGGTTCCCTGACTGGAATCGAACTCAGGTCGCAGGGGTGAAAGCACCAAATCCTAACCACCAGCCTGGAAATAATCCAGTAAGTAATTCATAAATTAGGGTTTATTTATTTTTTAACACTACAGTGGCCGTTTAAGTTATAAATGAAAGTCGTGAAAGGAGGACGAAAAGTAGTATATTTCCCAGCTCTTAAATGGATGTTTTATAATTCATGAACTGCTTTTAAAAGGAAAACAATATATTACAATAATGACATGAATATATCATAGGATATAATAGGCAAGGTCAGAGGTTCTCACTTTAGGAAATATTGCTAATAGGTGCAACATTTAAAAATAAATAAATAAAAAAAAAAGGAGAATATTAGAAATGGTGGAATTTACAAATATAGGTAATAATCAGATTATTAATTGAATTTTAGGACAATAGACCAATCTTTTTTTTTTTTTTTTTTAAACGGGGCGATTCTTGCCCATAATTCTGGCGTCTGTGTTTTAGTATACAGCCCTGTGTAACTGAGAGTGTGCTCAGGCCTCATTGAGTACAGGGAAACCCCGCTTCCCCTTTAAGCGCCGATTCGCTATCGTACTCTCTTCCCCTCGAATTCCTCTCTTCGAGCTAAACCTTGCGATAGTGTGGTTTATGTGCATCAAAGTGCGTTTGGCCCTTTAAATTCCCGCTTAGTGATCGCTTTTTTATTTGCCATAGCGTTGTCTGAGCACTATTGAGCTAAAATGCTCAATTTAGTGCGGTTTTACATAGCGCGCCTACATACAGAAACACGTGTGAGGCGCTAAACGGGTATTCCTGTACCTAGACAAACTGTAACCAACCTAAATTATGTACTGTATCATACCATGCGATTAGCGGTACTTTATAAATAACAGGGAATAAAATATTGTAAAAAAAAAAAAAAAAAGGGGTTAGCTGCAGTAGAAAGATAAAAGATGTCACTAGTCAGACTGCATTACAAGGTTTAAAGGGACTCTTTGGGTCATTTTTAGTTTTATATAAATGTTTTAACCAAGTTAAATGTATCTATGGGATGATCTTCAATGTAATAGAGACCCCACCACGTAGCAGTTTCTCAATTTTTGGACCCAACCCCTTCTATTCTCTTCTGCAAGCTGTCATCTTACCTAAAACTAGGGGTTGAAACAAGACAGTGACCTCCTTGTGTACATGGATCGCGCCGCCTCACCAGACATCAGCAATCCTTTCTTTTTTG
Organism: Discoglossus pictus; assembly: GCA_027410445.1. Classification (NCBI taxonomy): domain Eukaryota; kingdom Metazoa; phylum Chordata; class Amphibia; order Anura; family Alytidae; genus Discoglossus; species Discoglossus pictus. The sequence goes on along the minus strand of CM050165.1, from coordinate 39,159,925 downwards.
TATACAATACCGTTAATCCACTTAGATTGTAAACTCTTGTGATAGGTAGTTCACCACAACGATCATTTATAATATGGTGGGCAAAAGAGCGATAGAAGCCCTCCACCGCACAGTAATATATATATATATATATATATATATATATATATATATATATATATATATATATATATATATACACAGAAGGGGGGCCCAAACTCTTTTAACAATTACAAGAAATAAAATGCTTGGTTTGGGAGTATTTAAATAGGATACCACTAGTCACTTGCTATATATAAAAAGAAAAGTCAAGTCATGCTACAAAAATCCTCCACACAGCCCGGATTCCCTCATCGTGTATGACAGGTCAAGGATGAGCTAACTGGAGCAGATAACGGAGGCTCTGCAGACCATGCATGTAACCAGGGCTGGGCTCCATATAGAATGACATGGGGGGGATCAGCAATTATACATTATGAAAATAAATAAAACACGAAACTGCTGACGTTATTCCAGAAATACATAAAACATGTAACATGCTCTCAAAGTATTCCCACAGTAAGGCAAAGTCAGACTTAATTCCCTAAATAACACAGGCTTTTAAATTGAAGTGTCTATATTTAAAGAGAACTCAACAGAGGTTAAATCAGGAGCTTATGTTTGGTTATGAGAACACTAGTTTGTAAATTATAGTTTACAATATAATAATTGCCACTCTGTTATGGGAAACAGATTAAAGCCTTTTGGTTTGTAGACATGATGGTGAGGGGAAGAAAGATACCTAGACCCTAGCCCGAAATGTGGCCCTATTTACTAAAGGAAGAAGTGGCGTAAACCTCTAGAATATGCCCCATCTCATAAAAAAAAGGAATGGGGAGGTTCTTCAAAATATCCTTAAGAACTCCTCAGTACATCACCCTTTAGGACATGTGGCACTGACTTTTTGTTTTAAATAGGGCCTTATAAGGGGTTGGATATATTTCCAGGGCTGTCATGGACCCATTTCCAGGGCCTGCATTGAGCCACCATAGAGGACAGACTGCCCCATTGGAAAATGGGTAGAAGAACTATATTGGCACATGGGAAATGTGGGCAGGTGGGTGGTGGGGTGAATATCTCCAAGACATAGTGTCATAGTCTACCACCATGCTTCATGTGGTCTTATGGCCTATGTCACTGCCTTATTCTGTATGTAATTCCCCATTTAATATTAGTGTATTCTGTGTTATGTTTAAACTGTGACAGAGTGATCATGATGGGATTAAAACAGGGTGCGATGAGTCTGCAGTGATGAGATACATATATTGTATTGTTATCTGTTCTTGTCTATCGTTAACAAATAAAGTTAATCCCATCTGATATGTGCTAGAGACGGCAGGATGTGTATTGGAGATTAATCCTATTACTCTCAGGAAACTACTGTTAGATTCCATGTGGAGTTTATTGTTATGGTCTGCCACCCCCTCTCATTGTTACATTGTGCACACCCCCTTTGTATCTATCCCGTATAAATATTGCTGTCATATCAAAAATAAATCAGTTCACTCAGAGGCATATATAAATTGTATTTTATTTTGTTCCTGGTGGCTGTGATACTGAACCTATCTCCACCCTACCAATAACCTGTTCTTGTCACTACCACAGAAAGGTTACGGTGACTCCTGGAATTCGCGGATTCCTGATGTAGAGACTCTGATACAAAAGCCGGATATCAGGGTGCTGGTGTAGAGATTACAAAGAACCCAACGGTCCTTGTGGGCAGATACCCTGTAGTCTATAGCAGGTGGCTCTGGGCATGTATAGCCCCAACTCTCGGATCGTAGTATTGATCCAGGGGGTAATCCAATGGCAAGTATCTAGGATCTTGAAAAAATCCTGCCCCCCCGTTAATGACAATTGCTGATTTTGCTGTGTTTTTTTTTTCTATTTGCCTTCTCCTGGATTAATTAACTAATATTACAAGGATCAGAAGAAATCCAAAAAGATTGAAGTTGGACTAAAAGTTATTTATTAACCTCAATTTACAATGTAAGTATGACTACCAGGAGCCAGAGATTCTTACAATTACATCTGGCTCCTAACTCTTTAAAGAATATATCTATCAATCTGACTGGCAACAAAGCTTGTTATACATGTCACAGCCCGTCACCTGAGAATTATTTAGACATAACGGGCCAAGTAACTTGGGTAAATAATAATAATAAAACTAAATAATAAAATAAAAAAAATACCTGCTCCAAGTAGCCGATATCAATGCTTTCAAGAACAATCAGCTGGGACTGATATGTCAGAGGCTGTGACCTCATACTAAATTGGTCCATTCAGTTGATTTACAACGCACAGAGCACAATGAATCATTTTTTTTTGTTGTTGAAAAATCTGAATTTTGGAAGGCCATTTATGAATGGATGAGTCTATTGGCCTTTGTTACAACACTTCCTTAGAGCTGGGTCATGAGTGTGTGTTTTTTCATCTAATAATGGAGTGATGGGGGAAAGAACAGGGTGAGAGTCCTTTACTTAGTGTCGGTGCTTTGGAAATAAGCTCTATGTACGTTTGATTTTAAGAAATAAAAAACGTTTTTTGACTTGTACTTAACCCCTATATAGTGCTATGGAATATGCTGGCACATTACAAATAAAGGATAACAGATTGGGAGACTGTGTTACATAATTGGATCTGATTTCAATTGACAGCACCCCCTTCTAGTAGCCGGCTATGTGCATCAATAGATGCGACCACAGCTCTCCATATATGTAAACACCCCTCTCTCTCACACAATGTATACCAAAGTATCATGGCAGCCTTCAAAGGCATCAACATTTATTTTTTCTAATTAAGACTAACTTTATGGCTTTTCCCTGACTAATTATGCTCTTAGTCTGACTCACAACTACTTATTTTTCCATTGTACAGTGGCCCTTTAAAACACAAAGTAGTCAGTGTCCCGATTTAAATCTTATTTGTTTAAAATAAAATCTGAGAAAGATGCATTTTCTCTGAAAAAAATAAATAAATGAATAAATAAATAAATAAAATAAAAAAGGTTAGAAAAGAGAAAAACAAAAAAGCTAAATAAACAAACAAACATATATCAAAATGTACATGACCTAGCAAACTGCTCCAGGTCAATCACTCTCTGGCACGGGGCAGGTTAGAGCTAATAAGTATTCGTTATGCACCCATTATGTAGACACGGAGTACAAACTACAGCACACATCTGACCCAGCTTTGAAATGATTTCCCAAATCTCCTAGAAAATGGAAAATACTCCCAAGCCTGACAAATAAAGCTTCACATTCGGAGGCGGTTTCACACAGCAGGTCCATTCATTCGGACAGCTAGGAATTAAACTGATGCATGTAATACGGGATTGCCCTCGACATTAAAATGCTGGCCGGACATTCCTGCGAAAAGAGCCTAACACGGCAGATTTACATTGGATATTGTAGACGGGCAACTTCAGGGTACGCTCAGCTAGGACTGAGATCTCAAATATCAGGTGAGCTGGGTGTGATAAATAAAATGTTACTATAAAAGAAAGCCACTGAAATATAGAGCTCATTTCTGCTACAATCTAGGCAACTTCTGTACTAATGTGCCAAACAGACCTGGATTTCAGTATTTTCCTTCTACACACAGCTGCGGCAGTGACCACTGTGGTCAGTGTTTTCGATATGGGCTTCTGAACAACAAAAAATTGATGGGCAAAATGTATTTAGTTTATTTTAATTATTTTAACTATTAAATGCCAGATTTTATTCTCACAGCTCCTACTTTTTTTTTTAAATTTGCATTGTTCAGTTGTTAATGACCCTCCATGACCTTATGGACCGTAACACACCAGGACATCTTTATGTCTATGGTCATGCTGATCGATTTGGTAGTCAAGACAGAGATACTGGAGTGGCTTGCCAGTTCATTCTCCAGTGGGCCACAGTATTCCTAGGCAGTCTCCCATCCAAGTACTGACCAGGCCCAACCGTGCTCAGCTTCATGGTTGTGTGACCTCTTGGTTCACTGACTGGAATCGAACCCAGGCTGCAGTGGTGACAAAACCGATTCCTAACCACTGGACCACCAGGGAACCCTTCCAGCTCCTACTTTACAATCCTTTAAAATAAATAAACTTTCCATTAGTTCTATTAAATAGTACATTTGTGTTCACATTTGAACGTCTAAAATAAGTATAAAAAAAAATCCCAGAATTCAGAGAAATACAGTTATTGCACTGCACTCTGGGCGGGCACATGCAAATGAGTCCACAAAAGTTCCACTCTTTAATCAGTACCATTTTAAACATGGCTCCTTTGAAGCCTATACCTGCTGAATTATATAGTTTATACACTAGCATAGGATGGACTGTACAGGAGTTAGGAGACCGACCCACAGACAGCCGTTTTGATCTTAAATGGATCTCACGAGTGTGGGGCTGGTACCTAACTCCTGCTATAGATTAGTTCTATTGAAAGCAATTGCATCTTCCCAGCTTTCTCCGCCATCATAGATTACTCGCACATCAGGAAGTAGATCAGCATAAACCAAAATGGTCGATTTAACTGCTGCATAATTTCATATAAAAAAGATAGTACATCAGCAACTGTATTATTCATCTTCACATTATAAATAAACATTTCTCTATTTCCAAATGCAGTTCTTCCAAAATCGGTAGATTTTACATATCTGCTACAATGATCCTTTAAAAGAAATACTGTACATGTGAAACCATGCAGAGACGAATATCAGCCGTGACATAAATATCTATCACAGACCGAACGTCTTAAAGCATTTCATTATATACACACACCTCTCAGTTATCCGGCAGCCACAGGGGATTGCCTTATGGCAGATAACTGTAGTTTCCGGTTGCTTGAGAGTCACTATTAAAATAGGCCTAATTAACCCCACATAAAACCACACACAATGCATCTAATTGCGAGTCATTCAAAAGATTAAAAAACAAAAGAAAAAAACAAAGATAAACTTTAAAAAAGCATTTCATTATACATTACATAAATGAGATTGGCAGGTACTTCCGATGGGATCCTACAGGGTCTGGATCCAGTCCATCCACGTTCAAGGTTACTTCCAGGCTGCTCCTAGCGACTTGTCTGTCAAAAATTATGGCCTAACATTTGAAGCCTGGCAATGCTGTTTGCCACACTATGTGAGGCTCTCCCCCCTATAACTTGCGGGGGGCGAAAGCGCTAATCGTAAGCCTGTCCCCCCAGTATACTTTACGGGCCTCGCAATGAGTGGCTTCGCCCCTCATTGCAGGCCTCGGCCAACCTGACACTGTCATGCCTCAAAATGAGCACCTTTGGCGCTCATTGCAAGCCTCTTTCCCCTCTACTTTACGGGCCTCGCGATGAATGCCTTCGGCGCTCATCGCAAGCCCCGCAATAAGTGGCTTTGCAGCTCATTGCAGGTGTCATCCAACCTGCAACTTTTGGGTCTCGTGATGAGCACCCTTGGTGCTCATCGCGAGCCCAGCAATGAGCGCCTTCAGCACTCATTGCGAGCCTCTCCCCACTCCATTACTTATGTGTCTCTTTCCCCCTCTACCTCCCATGTGTCTCTTTGCCCTCTCTCCTTCCCCTGTGTCTCTCCCCCCTCACCCCTATGTCTCTTTCCACCCTCTCCCTGCCCTGTGTGCCTCCCTCTCCATCCTCTACGGGTCTGAAACCATTTGCAGGCTTCGGAAATTGATCAAATTTCCCCCAAGCCCAAAATGTGCTTCAGCTTTATGGGCTTGAAAACATTTTTACGGCTGCCATATGTATTAGATTTTAGTTTTTTTCATATTGTGTATCAATGAATGAAAAGTTTAAACCCATGTAGGTATATTACGTTCCTCACCCACCATACGACATCTCTTTAAGCTGTGATGCAGGCTGCCATGCTGCATTTTGCATATAGATTTTCAAGTCACAGCTGTGACAGCTCTAGCAACGGCTTCAATCTGCAGGACAGACTTATAAATATCTCACTTAGCAAGGTCAGACAATTCAAAAAATATGGAAGTTGCGTTTTAGTTTTTTTATTAAACACGTTTCGTGGGGTCTATCCCATTTTAAAATTCCCCACCAGTGACAGCAAGTGGCCCCCAGATATTTTGCAGCGATGCCGATATTTCAGACAAGTTGTAACCTTAGAAGGTTATTCTAAGCCTTAAACTAACCCTAACTCTATGGTATCGGCACTGAAAATCAACAGCACCTTCTAGCTGCTGGTCCCTACCACTTCTGGCGAAGTTAAAAAACGGAAAGGATCCTTTCATGCGTTTTGATTTGATTAATATTTCAAGCCATTTGCCTTGATCAAATGGAACTGCAGCTTTGCAGCATTAGTGAAATGGTTACAAACAGGTGCTGTAAATCCTACATAAAGAGCTTCTGTAAAAATTAAATAAATATGTATATTTTTGAAAACTAAAAGCATGTTTGTGCAGGGAAAAGCTATTAAGCTGTTTTTTTTTTTAATAAGAAAATTAATATAACATTGGTACTAAAGCTTCTCTAAAAAAAAAAAAAAAAAAAAAATCACTTAAACACGGAATACCTTTGAACAAGATGGCGCAATTGAACGATGGCTCCTAAACTTGAACTGTTGGCTCCAAACTTTTTAGCTACTATATAAAAATGTGTTTCTATAATCCATAGCCAGGCTCCTAAATACAAAGGCTGCCTCCTAAAAAAATTACCTAGTTCTCATGTGCCTTATCCTGTGTTATGCAGATAAGAATCCAGCTTTTTATGGAAATAGGCATCTGCCTAGTTTCCCTTTCTGAATCGCAATCTTGTTGTGGTGAAGCGTTCTTCAAAGAAGCTGTGAGCTATACATGAAGGGTCACCCAAGATGAGCAGGTCCTATCAGACAGGTCAGACAAATTGCAGTCCTCAGGAGCAGGAACTGGCAACCCACTCCAGTATCTTTACCAAGAAAACCTGGATAAGCACAAAAAGACACAAGACGTGCAGTGGTCCATAAGGTCACGGAGAGTTGGATATGACTGAACAACTGCCTATTTTAGTAGGTGAGAGAGGGAGCAAAAAAACAAAACAAAGTGCATAAAACGGATCAAACACATCAAGAAAAAGGGCGTGCTCATCTCATGTTACATATATACAGAAGGGAAACATTCAGCGGACTGAAAAACAGCATTCAGTAATTTGGTCTCAGAGGAAGCTCCTGCGCCTGGGAATTATCACACATATGTTTATATGCTGGGACTATGATATTACAGATATTTAAGGTAAAGCTACAGGGAATCGATGAGAAGAGGTTATATCAGTGCCATGAAAGAAAGATGCACATCGCAAATAGTCAGGTTTATTTTAAAACAACAATAGTCTGCGGTTTACCTTACTTCAGTATTAATACAAACAACAAGTAGTAGTTACTACTACTAGCAACTTGTTAGTCAGAAATGACAGCAATAAAATTTGAAGGCGGGCAATGCTGTTTGCCACAGAATGTGAGGCTTCCAACCCCCCCCCCCCCCCTCTACTTTACAGGCCTCGCGATGAGCAGCTTTGCATGTGTAAGCCCGTAACTTGCGAGCCGTGCGCCTCTTTTCCCCCCACTCCCTCCCCAGTGTCCCCGCCCCCCTCATTTGCAGGCCTCGCAGGGAGCGCCTTTGGGGCTCATTGCGAGCCTCTCACCCCCTCTGCTTTACGGGCCTTTGGCGCTCATTGCAGCCCCCATCAAACCTGTAACTTTTAACATAGCGATACCAACAAACTCGCAATTACGACAACTATATATGTGATAATGCACTATCATGTACCGTAACACAGGCAATTTTTTTTGGCCGTGCCGACAGTTGCTCAATCGAGCAGTTTAAACAAGACACTTGATCCCATGAGAGAACAGTTGCCCATAATCATTCATAAATTAAAAATGTAAATTTATTTTACTGGAATTTTTTTATATATATAATTTATTTTTATATATTTATTTTTTTACCCCTGCTCAAATTACTCAAACATGCTTGCTGACAGCATGTCACTACATGTACAGCATATAACAAATGTCAGAATGGCAGGTGCTGAAGTGGGCAGATATGACAATATAGAAGTGTGCTATTAATAAGACTCCATGCATGGTGGTTACACACAAGATCAGATATCCAACGTATTCCATAGGCTCAAGGATGTCTCAAGGTTATTTAAGCAACATGAGGTGCGGACAACCTTCAGGAAGAAGGTCTACTCAATAACACGTCATGTTCAAATGAATGGTGGGAGTGGGGAATAGAGCATGGGTTGGCAAACTTTCCCAAAAGTTAGGAGCCAGTCAGGTTAGTTAGATGCCAGTATATATATATATATATATATATATATTTATTTTTTTTTATTTTTTTTTTCATACCTTGGCTACTACGGAGTCTGACTGTATAAAAAAAAATAAAAAAAACAACAACAACAAAAAACACACACAATCTACTACCACCACCACTACTACTACTACTACTACTACTGGGTCTGATTGTAAATAAATTATAATCTACTACTAACGAATTGTAAATAAAACTATAATCTGCATAGAAGTATGTATATGCCATGCCTTGGCTACTACTCGGTCCTAAAGTTAATTTAAAACAAATAATCCTATGTTGTATGGAAGATGAGACCCAGATTCTAGAGCTCCTTGAAGTACTCCTAGACACTCAGGACAGCACTAGAAGATAATAATAATAATAATAATAATAATAATAATAATAATAAATTAGAAGCTAGCACAGATTGTACCAAAATAATTTGTCCATGAAAACTTTTTGGTTTTCCAGCACAGAAGATTATTTACAACACCATTCCAAACAGCAATAATCAATAAAACGGATAGATAGGAGCACTCTGTCCATCAAAATTAACCTTTAAAAAATTAACTTTTATTCAAACCATTAAATACAAATTGGTGAATAACGCCACATTTGGGTAAACATGTTAAGGTTATTTATCTAGATGATCAAACATAACATACCATCTAGGAAAGGCATATCAAAATATAGAACAGTATGAAAAAGTGGTCCCAATCTACAGGATGTAACAGTGAAATTGTCAGACTTTCTAACAACCAACTCTCAACTTCTATGTTCTCAACCCCTAATAATATAATAAAAATTATTTAGCCAGTAATTCCATGCCTGAACAACCTCCAAAAGAAAAAAGTTGAAGTTATAAGCAACACATTGTTGCAGTGTACGCGTTTCGCATTTAGCTTGATCACCACTGCAAAATAGTAAAAACAATGCAAGAAAAAAATAAAAAAACAGAATTCCAAGCCCACAAAATAGTTCAAAACCATTTATCAGGACCCAAAATTAGAGTGGGGTTCTCAATATTCCATTTTACACCAGGGTTCTTATCCAGTGTCGAGCACAGAAACCTTCTGAGATAATTATTTTGTGGAATCTAACAACAAAAATAGCTCAAAGTGCTTTTAAAAATATAATTGATTGTGCTTTCCTTTGCCAGCAGTTTTTTGCAAATGTTGTTTCACTGGAGCTCTGTTGACGGAAGTCCATGCCTTGTGAATCAACACCAGACATCATGATGCCCGAGACAAAGCTTAGGACTTGCATCATTGCCATAAACGTAACCACATTTAAAAAACAAACAAACAAAAAACACATCCCTCCCCTCCTGTGATCACATTGATTCATCAGCTTGTTGATACAACAGTCTTATGATGTAAAGGGACACCTTAATGCCCTAACAAGAGGCAACTGGGTAACTGCGGCCAGTTGACCGGATTGTTCCCACCTTGTAATGTCAAAGGTGAATGGGCTGGCTGACATTTTAATTCTGCCAGCTAGTCATAGTTGCCTCCGACCAGTAGCAGATGAGTTTGATCCTTCAAGGAAAGACTAATATTGGATATTACTTTAACCAAATTCATGTTCCAAATTTCCCCCCCGTTAAAATCAATGTTTAATTAAAATAGCTCATTACAGTGGTTCTTTATACTACTACTAGTATAAACAATGCTAGGATGTTTGTTGGTATTTTGATTTTTTTTTTTAACAGTTTTTCAGATGTCAAATTCCTCTCCACCCACATATCCCACAAATAGGACGGAGACAAAAAAGGGGAACCAAAGTTGCATGAGTTTGTGGTGTGTGCGGAAGGGAGCTGCACCAGCTAGTGCCTACAAACTTGTATATATTAGCTGGCTTCTTATGAAAAGGTAAGATTTTGAAACAAGATTTAAATGCCAGGCTGTCATGGCGACCACGAAATTACATCCTGATCCTGGGAAACAGACTTTAAAGCAGGGAAAGTTTATTTTTATGAGGTCGCATTCATGCAGCAATCCGTGAATATAAATATGTGGCAGCAAGCTAATCCGTGAATATGTGCCCATGTAGGACCCTGCGCCCATTGTATTACATTTTCCCAGAAATATGGGTATATGTTTTACCAAGGTTAATGACCTCTGTGATGGCGCAATTTGGAAGAAGTAATCTAATGTGTATTTCCCAGTGTCAGGAGTCCTACTGCTTCTCTGTTGTACACTGTCCACAGTAGGTTCGTACATATGTAAAAAGATAAAAGAAAGGTGGGTGAGAGAAAAGCGCACCAACCCTAGTGCAGGTCAATGACCACTCTTACAGTAAATATATTACAAATGCCTATAGGCTAGACCCTCACCTTGTTTGACTTCAAGGATGTGAGGTATTGTGATAGTTCTTGTCAAATCCCCCAACCTGGTCAGGTGTCAGGATGGTCTTCGAGGTATAAGTGTATGTACGCTTCTCACATTGGGATCCATGTATGATAGATCAGTTTAAATCAATGTTAAATCTCTTCAAAATGCTAAGCCTCAAATGGTGGCTACAGACCAGACTCTTCTATGCATAATAATTGTATAGGTACTTCTTCCTGTAGGCTCACATACATTCAATGATGTGCGAGAGAGCTAAGATTATAAATAATTTAATTGTGAAAATTATGAATATGAGGTCACTAACATACAGTATAAATACCAGGTAAAATAGTCAATTCAATATGGGTGGTGCAATATGTGCGTTTCGTCGTTACTCTTACAGCTTCCTCAATATAAGCGAATACCCTGATTATCCAGTTCAATCCGGTAAGAAAAGTCCATTCAGAGATATGCTTCCATTTACCAATTCAGAACATATTTAGCACAGGCTTCCATGCCTGTACACAGGTGTGTTAGGGGTTAAATATATTTGCGTCCAGTCTCCTTCACTTCAGAAGCAGACGCCTCTCCCTGTTTAGTATCTTTCAAGCGGTGTGCAGTGGGACCCATGAGTCTATTATAATTTATTATGCACAGGAACTGGTGTATAAATACGGTGTTGTCACCCTCTCATAAATATATAGCGAAATTTCAATATGTATGTGTTTATGAGGACAGGCTAGTTCAGGGTCTAAAGAAGAACAATTGAAAGCTCCTACTCATAATACAATACATTAGTGGACTTTAAACTTATTACAGGCAACGCTCCCATCCAACTAGACCAGTCAAAATAGACAGAAAAAGACTTCTGTATAGATAGTATATTTTGGTTATTTGACTTTTTATTTTTATTTTATTTAAGCATTTTTCCTTTTACAACATATAAAATCAAAGATAGACAAACATTGGGGATATACATTTTTAAAATCCCATTGCAATTTCAAGACATATATTTTCCCTCTATTTTAATCATATCTTAGACTTAAAATTATATATAGTAAAAAAATAAAATCCCACATGGAAAAAGGAGAGAAAAAAAAATAAAGTGTGGAAAAACTTTAACCTTTTTTTGTGAAAAGCATCACTATAATGACAATATACATGGATCACAAAAGAACCTCTAGGATTTGGACAGGAGATGATCATACGACAGCTGTCATCTAGGAAACAATGCATATCTTCAGGAAGTAAGTTCCTCCTGCTGTAGGGAATGCAAGTCCTACTGGCATAACCGCTCCATCATAAGTCTGATTGGTTAGCACGCCAAAAAGGTTAGAATGAATAAATTAAAATACGAAGATATATATCTAAGTTTCCCTGTTTTTACCTTTTTCTAATCTCACACAGCTGCTTATTATCAGACACACACACACACACTACATTGAGTCATTCTATACACATAGAAACATACTTAATTTAAAAATGAAACTTGTTTTCCACACCCTCATAGATGCTTACATAGGCACAGTGTACCTACCAATAGAAACACTGCATTTGGGTACGGATTTTAACCTTTTAACTAACCTTCAAGCCAACAGCAGCTCAATGCAGAGATCTACAGAGCAGTGTCTGACTCCTGCAAGTGACTGCACATCCCATGACTCCTTCCTGTACAAACTTCTATCACATATTGCTGCAATGTAATTAAATGTATAGCTGCCTGTGATTGGCCGAAAACAAGTTATGTTAATTTTAGATTGAATATGCAGGGGTGTGCTTGCAAACTAAAGAGGTTTAGCAAACATCAGGGTGAGTTGGTGCAAAAAAATAAAAAAAAATGTATGCAGTGCTGAGTCTCCTCTATTAGATGCATTCATAATCCAGGAATCTTAGATATGCCTTTGAATGATTACTTAAGTCCCACAGTTACAATAAACTATTTTGATGGGGAAGATTGGTAATGTAATATAATATAGGGAGTTGCTGTTGGGATGTTTGTGTACCTGGTGATGTTTGTTTACCTGCTCAGGCCTAGGGTGAGGATCCTGGATACTGAGAAGTTTCACTAGATGCATTGTAAGAAGAATAAATAAACACATGGAGTACATTTACATGTCACAAGCAGGCCATGTTTTCACTTTGAATTACTCAGTGAACAGTGATCCCACTCTTGCTAAGGATTCTGGGTAGTGACATTCAAAAAAAAAAAAAAAAAAAAAAAAAAAAAAGAGACCCCTTTTGTCTAGTCCACTTCATAGGAGATCAATTTAGGATTATGTGCACTGCTATATATTATATATATATATAAATAAATATTACATCTGTTTTCATATTTGAATGTCTAAGGCAAGTTAAATAACCTGCTTCAGAGAAAAAAAAAAACAGTTATTACACTGCATTCTGGGAAGTTGAGCTGGGACATGCATATGTGCCCACAAATGCCTTGCTGTTCAATCCATAGCCATTATCAAACATGGCTTCCTTTAAGCTTATGCATGCTGTATTACACAGCTTTAATGCAAAGCCAAGGTTGGATTAAACACAAGCTGAGTATCCTATCCATGTACAGCTGTTTTAAGTGCCAATATATATATATATATATATATATATATATATATATATATATATATAAATTTATTTTTTTTATTTTACAGTTTTGGGGGATTTTGTGTAACGTGTTCTGTGTATGCCATATGAATCCATCAATTATCTTGCTTGGCACCCACCCTTCTGTATCTTTATATTATGCCCTGTGACATTTCATACTAGTGGTGACCACAGTGAAACAAGCCCTTATGTTATATTTTTTCCCATGGTTAACACTTTCCATATGAGCAGTACACAGCTTCCCAACAGCTGGCTTGTCACTAAAAGACAAACCAATCAATAAAGGGTCACTGTGGATCTTTAAGAAAATGTTGCACTGAGAAGATCAAGCAAAGTAAAAGCATGCAATGTTTTTAAAATCTGTACTGCTCTCCAGCAATTCTGAGTTGCCCTCTTGAACCTTTCCCACCGCTATATGAGACCCATCCGGAGAGAAGGGGCACACGGCGAGTTATGCGGCTTCTTGTTGCAACTTTAGATGCACTGCATCCCAAGCATAAATCAATGTTGCATCCAAGAGCAACAGATACACAATGGACAGAACAGTTGCTAATGGCTGCAACACTGGATAAAGCAAGTGTGCTTGGGCTGCAGAGCATCTAAAGATCCAACAAGAAGCCGCACAGCTTTCTGCCCGTGTCCTTATCTCCGATTCATGCACATATAGATGTAAGAGGGCATGGCGAGAAAGTGCAGGAACCCAAGACGGGGATATACGTTTCAAACACTACATGATTCTTATTTACTTGATCTTACAAATACTATGAAGACAACACATTAAAACTAAATTGCTTTATTTTAAAACTCAGATAATTTATGATTTAAAAATTACCCCCCGCCCCTTATTGGCTCAGTTTTGTGGATTAAGAAAAACAAACACAAAACGGATCTATCCAAACAAAGAGGGATATTGGAACAGAGTGATGCCGGCTTGAATGCCAGGAATATATTCCAAAATTGGCAAAAAGGTGTACTCTGCTATGTTTGGAAGCTGGCTACATAATAATGGAAAAATAAAGGAATTTATTGATTTAGTGTCTGAATTTAAGCTAAAAAGAAGTGATCGCTTTTATTTGCAATTAAAGAATTTCATAAGCCCATTTACAGGCCATGAGAACATGATTAATATGTTTGAGAAAATGTGTGTGGATACAAACAAAAAGTGGATGTTGAGGAGGCAAAAGCAATTAAGTACAAGTACATGATATAATATTTACAGAAACAGTGGTGTAAAATTTGGCAGAAGGCGAGGAAATAAACAAACAATGTAACAGTATATAAAGATAATTCCTATAAAATTATATACAGGTGGTATTTAAGACCAAGGTTTGCTTCTAGTGAGGAAAGCTATTGCAAGTCTTGACAAGCTAGTAAAAAGTAAAGATATCACACTATCAACAAAGGTCTGCATAGTTCAAACTATGGTATTCTCAGTAGTAACATACGGATGTGAGAGCTGGACATAAGAAAAAGTCTGAGCGCCGTAGAATTGATGCCTTTAATTTGTGGTGTTGGAGAAGACTGCTTAGAGTCCCTTGGATGGCAAGACGATCGAATAAATCAGTACTTCAGAAAATCAATTAAATTGTTCACTGGAAGGTTATGATCATGAAACTGAAGCTCACATATTTTGGCCATATCATGAGAAGACAGGATTCCCTTGAGAAGACTGATACTGGGAAAGGTTGAAGGCATAAGAAGAAGGGAGCAGAGGAGGTGAGGGACAGATGAGGTAATTGAAGTGATGAACATGAGCTTGATGTAGCTCAAAGAGGCAGTGGCTGACAGATGTGCTGTGGTCCATTGAGTCGGACACGACTGAACAACACCACCACCACCATCATCAACATTGATGAAAATATATAAAATAAGTCCTTTATACAGGAGTGGATAAGTTTTAATAGACAAGCTTATACAGATGTGGTGGAAATATGCATATATGAATAAATATTGGCATAAAATAAGAGGATATAATTTTTTTTTTTTTATAATTTTGACATTTGCTCCAGACCGAATATTGACATTAATAGAATGCAAAAAACATAATAAATATCGCACATATTTTATCCATCTAGACGAGCAATGGCATGCGGTGGCACACAGAAAGCACAAAATCAAACTTGGAAATGGTAAACTATATTTCAGAGACAGAGTATGGTTTGATAAATTAGATAAATATTTAATATTGACAAATTTCAGACATAAGAGAATATTAATAAATTGGATATATATGACTGCATAAGGCTGTTTGTGTATAACACAGCCAATTAATATAGCAAAGCTATTTAAGTTATTCTAACATGGTGATATTTAATACAAATTAAACATAATTTTTTTTTATTGCGTTTGAAATTGTTTATGAGAAAATTCAAAAAAATAAAAAGGGGCAAAAAAGTAAAAAAAAAAAAACGTATCCAGTACTTAGTAAGCCATAAATCCTATAAAAACAGGAATTGCATTTAAAAAAGAGCAGAGTATAATAATTTCCAAAAACAAACAACACTTAAAAAATGTTAACTATTATCTCATCTACATTCGACATCTGCAACAATCTTTAGACATCCTTCTGGCAAACTCTAATTAGGGCATGTCAAGACACAGCACCAGCTGAGTAATAGAGTTTTATGGATATATATCGTTTGCTCACTCAAAACCGATTGGCTGCAATGGACATTCCAAAAATCAGAAAATGTCAGAGGTCGATTAATGTAAAAAAAAAAAAAAAAAAAAGCATAAACAAAAATAGCAGCAGTTAAAGGCCCATAAAATGCCATTCTTGCTGTCAAAATTAATCAGACATCCAGAGCATATATATATATTTTTTTCTATTCGTCATCAAGTCCAATAATTGGCACATTTGTTTGGCAAAAAAATGCTCTGATAAGTGTATGTATGTATGTATGTATGTATGTATGTATGTATGTATGTATGTATATATATATATATATATACACACACACACACACACACATATACACACACACATACAATTAATTAACATACAATCTTACGTTGAAGTCTCTAGGTATATCTGCCTTTCATTGTGAACAAATGTGTAACGATGGAAAATGGAAAATGCAACAGAAAATCTAGCTGACTGTATACAAGAAGCACGACTATAAAATGCTGGCTTCAACAATGAATGCAACTTGATATGATATTAAAGAGTCATTTTTTGCCTAGCATGAAAGAGAAGAAAATGAAACCTACAGTACAAGGAAGCAGTGATACAAGCCTTAAAATATATACCAGCCGACAAAATCAAATACAATGTGTGACCCATATAATAATTATGGCCGTTTACAACAAGTGCGTGCCCTTACAGTTGTGATTCCCAGCTCTCTCCTCGGGGCAACACAGTGTTACACCAGATTTCAGGAATAATCAATAAATTAGCAAAAGCTCAGTTTGCATGTGAACCAAATATAGATTGGTTTTCCGAAAACATGAATTGACCACAATTGCCTGAATACATATAAATCCTATTTTGTAATAGCTTAAGTGTGTTCAAGAAAAACATGTGTCCATTACAAGTAACAATATTAAAGGGCGACCGTTAATTATCAATCACCCTACAGATTTATTTAAGATGAACATCTTTCATAAATACTTTATTAAATCCTTTAGCATCTATCTATTACAAACAATGAATATTACATGTGTGATTCCATTTAAATGTCTAAAAACTAAGTTAATAAACTCATCCTGCCCAAATTACTCAAATACAGTTGATACACTGCCCTCTGGGAAACTGGGCGGGGACATTCAAACGAGACCTTGAGGCACACTCTGTTAATCCAAAAACACTATATACATGGCTCCTTTTAAGCATATGCTCACTGTATTCCGCCACACACGGATGAGCGGCAGCAACAGCGAAACAGTTCTGTCTGTCGATAGGTTTCTTGGTCTGTGCATAAGACCAGGGAGTAGGCAATTTTGGTCCTGGAGACCCACACACAGGCCTGGATTTGAGGATTTCCTTTTCATGCACAGGTGAGTCAATGAGGAGTACTGAAGAAGCAATAGTCGGACCTGTACATGGCAGGGAAATCCTCAAATTCTGTGAGTGACTCTCCGGGACCTAACTTGCTTGCCCCTGTCCTAGACTAAACGGCCATTGTAGTCAACAGTGGCTTGACTGTCCTGTGTCTGTTTTAACATTTCCAAAGAAAATCATATTTTAAGTGTTTTGTGGCAATGGTGAGCTTGCATTAATCAAGGTAATGTGTGTGTGTTTTTTGTACAGCAACCAATAAAAAACCAGCTTCAGGATATTGTATTGTCATGAAATAGCATAGATTTAAGGGATATCATAGTACTTGTAGAAAACATAACTCACCCGTATATCCAGCCATCCATCCCCAGGATGCCACCATAGCAAGGAGCCATTTAAACATGACTCCTTCAATATACCAGAACAGTTTTCTGTCTATAAGTCTGACAGGTTGCAGAGCTATCAAATATAATACATAGGACGGAATAGCAACCATATTGTTGATGACCATAAAAGCAAATCGTAGGATTATCTTTAGTATAAGAAATCCCATCTTCCCGATATTATCCACTGTGACGGCCATCTTTCCCGCGCAGAGCTGAGGCAACCCCTGGAATCAGAAGAAAAAGAGAAATGTCAAAAATGATGTATAATCTGTACCAGACAGACAATTTAAATCAATCATTGGAGAATGGGATCAAAGAGAGCTGCATATAAGATGATCTCCCCTTGTGGATCGCTACGTTGTTGTCTTGAAGAGTCTTGTGTACTTCAAAGAAGCTGTGAGCTATACTAATGTGGGTCACCCAAGAGGAGCAGGTCATAGCTGAGAGTTAAGACAAATTAAAGTCCACTAGAGAAGTAACTGGCAACCCACCCAAGTATCTTTGCCCAAAAACCTTATGGATAAGCCAAACAAGACACAATATGCACCTGGCTTGCTGTAGTTCATAGGGTCAGAGAGTTGGAACAACTAAACAACAACAACAACAACAACATAAGACTATCTGTCCGGTTTCATAAAAGTGTAGCTTTGGCAAAGATAAATGAAAATACATTTCATTGATTAAAAGGCACAAACTGGCACTGATCTGAATTCACAGCTAACAGAAGAGCCACACAGTGACCTCTACAGACCCCTTGCTCTATACAGTAATCTGTTGGTTTAAAAAAAAAAAAAAACATTAAAAAGTAGTGGTTGACATGTCTATCAAGCATAAGAGTCAGCTACAATAGTAAGGAGCCACAAATATTTTTTAGTAGCCAGGACAGTATGTATGGTGATAAATACATGTAACATAAAGGAGATCGCAGCCAGAAGTAACATTTTAGGAGCAAGTGGCTACTGGGTTCACGAGATGTCAAGCCTTGTATTAAAGATAATTTACGACCCCAGCAACTAAACAGCTGTCTATACTATTCAGAATGACCCTGCGACCTTCCTTTTTGTCCACACTAGCTCTCCATTTTTACAGCGCTAAGTTCTTCCCCCTCACTCTATTCACTTCTGCTGGAGGTTCGACAATAGTCATAGTAATCAGGTGACCTTGAGGAACTAAGGTTGCACAAGCGACCCTTCAAGTAGGAAAGGTCTACCCTGTTGTTATTATTATTACCCCATGTAGGGTTGGTGGAATAGCGATCACAAAGAAAGAGCTGCTATTTGACTTGGGGCACAATATCATACAACGATAGTCCGAGATGTTCTAGCATGCATGTATAACATTAGAAAATTATTTTTTGAGTGGAAAACAAGTGGTCTATCGTGTAGAAAATTATATTAAAGTGAGATAATTGGATATTTATCTTCTTCTTTGTCCTAACATGTTAAAGAAAGGACAGTGAATCTTGTGGATCTCTGAACGGCAACAATAATGTGCTTGTCTATCTATACAGTGGGGCGACCGGGTGGTTAGGATTTGGGGATTTCACCGCTCCGACCTGGGTTCCAGTCAGCGAACCAAGAGGTCACACCACCCTGAAGCCAAGCCTAGTCAATACCTGGATGGGAGACCACAATACCAGGAGCTGTATGCGGTGGCCCACTGGAGAAGGACCGGGCAACGCACTCCAGTATCTCTGCCATGAATACCAACTGGATCAGCATAGGGTGTTATGGCTCATGAGGTCATGGAGAGTCAGACAACACATTTCTATACAATTAAAAGTAGATCAGATAAGGAAACAGCAGCCATCCTCTATACACATGTAATATAAAGGAGGATCAAACACGCTGGGTTTTTATGATCAGATTTTTGTGATGCTTTATTCATTTTCTTAAAATAATTATCATTTATTTTCCCATACGAACAAAAATATTATATATAAACCCCGCTCTTTTAAATGCGCATCAGAAATAGACTGCAGTGGCACTTTAACATGTCTTTGTAACAATATGGCAGAAAAATCCTTGGGTTTATGGAAAAACTATGAATGCTCAGAGTAAAATAAGCAGTTTGTATTCTGCCAATTCTATCAAACTATGATACACTCAGGCAGAATAATGAATTATTAAAGCTTCAAGTGCTCACAATGATAGTGAATAAAACCTCTAATGGCCTATGCAGGATTTGCCATTAATTGCTCCAATATAGGTACATAATTATGGTATAATAATAATACTTTATATATATATATATATATATATATATATATATATATATATATATATATATATATAAACACACACACACACTATATAAAAATAAGGAATCAACTATTTTGCTAGGGATCGTTAAAGAATTAGCAAAGCAGGATATAGATTATCTCATTTCAGGATTTCTAAAAATGACTAATATTACAAACATGGTATCTCCAAGGAATTATTTAAAAGTTAGCAAGGGCTTGTTGCTGTTGTGGGTCATTCAGTAGTGTCCAACTCTCTGTGACCTCGTGGACCACAACACACCAGGAATGTATGTTTATGTCCATGGTCATGCTGATCCACTTGGCTTTCACGGCAGAGATGCTGGAGTGGGTTACCAGTTCCTTCTCCAGTGGGCCACAGCATACAGCTCCTGGTATTCCTAGGTGGTCCCTCATCCAAGTACTGACCAGACACAACCCTGCTTATTTTCAGTGGTGTGACCTCATGGCTCCCTAACTGGAATCTAACCCAGAATCCTATTAGGGAACCCCTAAACCGTATCAATCTCAAGAGGCATCTTAAAAAAGGGACATGGAAGGTTTCTGGATTTCACTGTGAATATAATATTCCTATGTATCTATTTAATTCTCAATAAAATAAAGTACACAAAAGTAAGAGCGATGCATTGTTATATTATATTCCTAGAGGAATCCAGAAACCTTCATTGTCCCTTTAAGTTCTGAAGACATACAATAAAAAGAATATACAAGATTTCTAATATAAATAAAAAAAAGCATAAAATGTATTATTACCTAGTTCATTAATAGATAAAAAAAAGCAAATATTAAAAAAAATGTTTTTATTTTTTTTGGAAAATTAACAACTATGTAATGGCCCCTAAATGTTAAACATTAATACAAGTAAATCATACTATAAATTCCTATAAATTCCCGAAAAATGGTGGAGAGAGACTTCCCAGCAAAGGAAACATACACACTCAACTCGCCACTGAAATTTTAAAGGATCGCAGCAATTTGGCGAAAATTGTACATTTGTGAAACATAACATACTAACAAATTAGCAGCTATGCAAGAATAAAAAAAAGTGTTAAGTGAAATTCTAAACGGCCCAGCTTACCATAAAATGCCAAATTATTTTTCTACTCAACTACAAGGAGCCACGTGAATTTGTGGCCTCATTAGGGAGTGAGTTCAACACCACCCAACACAAGAAGCAGACCATCACAAGTCCTCAGATCTGTTCTTGGTACAGACCCACACACACAAAAAAGGAAGAATTACCGGCATGGCAGCCTCTAGATACAAGCAGAGCCGGCTAAAGCTAAGACAATCTGTAAACGTGCAAAATTATATATGCACAAATTGCAATTCAGATACACAAAAAAAATGTATTGCCCATTTAATGTAAAAATTATTGGGGGCAGGCTCCCCCTTATTGTATAGTATATAATTATATCATCTATACATTCTCCCACCTTGATCATACTAAATAATCCCCCCATGTATTTAATTTTGTAAAGGCTTATGTGCACTGCTGCAGTTATTGAAATTACTTTATACATGAGGATATTATCTGCTTTATTTATAGCTTTGATAAGGGTAATGATATGCAAGGGAATAAGGAAATAGCACTATCTTGATTCTTGATAAGTGGGTGCCAGGCTCTCCACAGGCCAGCAGCATACTAAGATAAACAGCACTTGTGTTTGTGCTGTTCAGTCGTGTCCGACTCTCCGTGACCTCATGGACCATGCTGATCCACTTGGTATCCATGGCAGAGATAATGAAGTGGGTTGCCAGTTCCTTCTCCAGTGGGCCAAAGCACATATGGTGGTCTCCTATCCAAGTACTGACCAGGCCCAAACCTGCATGGCTTCAGAGTGGTGTGGCCTCTTGGTTCCCTGATTGGAATCAAACCCAGGTCACAGCAGTTAAAGCCCCAAATCTTAACCACTGGACCACCAGGGAACTCAGACACAGAGGAAAAACATTAAAAAATGAATCACATTACTGTCTGCAAGCTTTACTACAGTCTGCACTGCTGCTGATCTTTGGTGAGCATTGCAATGTATACAATTTATAGTTATTCAAAAATAAATGTTGATCTTTTATGAAAACAATGGCACTGAAAACTGCTCATTTTCCCCAACATCTTCAGGTTAGAGCTTCTATCTTATTCAATCTGTGACAAGAATTGCAGCACATCCCCCAGACTATCAGTAAAGACATACCATGAATAGCTAGCTACCTGCTGTGCTACAGTTTGAAAAAGATGGGAGGAGCTCCAGCCTAAAGATGGTTGGAAAAAAGGCAATGTTCAACTTTTTTTTGTTGTAAAAATACAATTTTTACTACTTAAAAAGTTACTGACGGATCAGTAAATTAATTTGTTCTTATGTATATTACCGATACACTGGCAGTCAGTAGGGGACTATGGAAAGCAGTTGTGATACAAGAAAAAGCAATGACAAATAGAATAGAAACAAATCCCACTACCTCTACATGTGCGATTGTACTGGGAACCTACACGCATGCAGCACACACAATAAATATTCTAATTTGAGACCCGTACATACTGTGTAAGCATGGAACTACAACCGCAAGTGTATTATCTATATAACAAGTAGGCCCAAAGAACGTCATGCCTATCCATACAGTTTTCTTGGCAAAAATATTTGGAGTGGCTTTCCAGTTCCTTTTACTGTGGACCACGATTTGTCTGAACTCACTTCTATGACCTCTATATTTATATTTTATGTATTTTGTAAGTTTTGCAAGCCTGGCGTTGCGGAGTCTCGTTTTCATGGTGTTTCTGAAATTATAAGTTTTTTGTCCGCCATGTTTTCTCTCGCTTAGCCGATTTTCAAGTGACGAAACACGTCAAATAAGGCTCAAAATCGCATGCAACCTCACTCCCAGGCTTCATGGCTCTCCTCCCCCCTGTGCTGTGTGTGTTATAATTTTTTGTACGTTTTTTTTTTTGGGTGGGTTTTTAGAGTTACGCACTTGAACAACTGCTCGCCTCGCATGGCGAAGCAAGTAGCTCGTGCCCAGCTCGCTCATTGAAGCCCAAGTACTGCGCCGCTGGGGAGCTTCGCATGACCAACAGCACAAAGATCCACAAAAAAAAAAAAAGAGAAATTATATATATGTATTATACAACTATACATACACACACATTACATACATAATACACACATACATATTACATATATACTGTACATGCATAATACACACATACATTATACACAGTCATTTCATACACATTACATATACACTACACACACACACACTACATATACACTGTACACACACACACACTACATATACACTGTACACACACACTACATATACACTGTACACACACACACACACACATTACATATACACTGTACACACACACACACATTACATATACACTGTACACACACACACATTACATATACACTGTACACACACACTACATATACACTGTACACACACACTACATATACACTGTACACACACACATTACATATACACTGTACACAATTACATATACACACACATTACATACACACTGTAAACAGATATTACATACATTATACACACACACATTATATACATACATATACACACATAATACATACATAGACTATACACACAGTCATTACACACATTATTACATACATATACACACATAATACATACAGTCATTACACACATTATATACATACATAATACATACACAGTCATTACACACATTATATACATACATATTACATATACACACATAATACATATACACATTATACACAGTCATTACACACATTATATACATACATATTACATATACACACATAATACATATATACATTATACACAGTCATTACACACACATTATATACATACATATACACACATTACATACATAGATTATACACACATTATTACATACATATACACACATAATACATACACAGTCATTACACACATTATATACATACATATTACATATACACAGTCATTACACACACATTATATACATACATATTACATATACACACATTACATACATAGATTATACACAGTCATTACACACATTATACACATACACTGTACACAGATATTACATACATTATACACACACATATTACATATACACACACATTACATACATAGATTATACACACAGTCATTACACACATTATACACATACACTGTACACAGATATTACATACATTATACACACACATATTACATATACACACACATTACATACATAGACTATACACAGTCATTACACACATATACATGCATATTACATATACACACATAATACATATACACACATAATACATTCATAGATTATACAGTCATTACACACACATTATATACATACATATTACATATACACACATTACATACATAGATTATACACACAGTCATTACACACACATTATATACATACATATTACATACACACACATTACATACATAGATTATACACACAGTCATTACACACACATTATATACATACACTGTACACAGATATTACATACATTATACACACACATATTACATACATACACATTATACACATATGTTCCTGTACATAACTAATGCCCAGCCCCACACAGATGGATGCTCTGCTCTCAGTACTGTGAGTTCTGCGCCTGCGCACAACGCTCCATGTAACGGCTCGGGTCAGCCTGATCCCGGATCCCCCCCCGGCCCCTCAGTGATCCAGACTCACCCGTGCCCGGCCGCTCGGTGCCCCTTGGTGTGTGTCGGTGGGAGCTGGGAGCTGGGGGCAGGAGAGCCTTCCTCCTCCTCCACCACCTCCTCCTCCTCCCAGCAGCACTGCCTCAGATCCCCCTCCAGCACTATTCGCACTATGAAAGGCCCTACAACTGATTGGACAGCGCGGCCGAGGGATCAGCCAATCCGCGCGGAGCAGACTTCCTCCATCTCTGACGTCATGCAGGACACAGTCAGAGGGCGGAGGAATGGCGGCCAGTGAGAGTGGGCAGGGAGGCGGGGGCGGCCGGGTCACACCCCTCAGGAGGGAGGAGACAGGGGGATTATGGCTGGACCAGAGTGTGGATGATGTGACTGTGAGTGACCCCCGGGAGTCAGGGAACTACGGGAATTAGTACGGGGATCCAATGCTGTGTGTGATCGGATACTGAGTGCTGGGATCTAATACTGTGTGCGATCATATAGTGAGTGCATGGATATAATACTGTGTGTGATTACATACTGAATGCAGGGATCTCATGCTGTTTGTGTGATCGTATACTGAATGCAGGGATCTAATACTGTGTGTGATTACATACTGAATGCAGGGATCTAATACTGTGTGTGATTACATACTGAATGCAGGGATCTCATGCTGTGTGTGATTACATACTGAATGCAGGGATCTAATACTGTGTGTGATTACATACTGAATGCAGGGATCTCATGCTGTGTGTGATCGTATACCGAATGCAGGGATCTAATACTGTGTGTGATTACATACTGAATGCAGGGATCTCATGCTGTGTGTGATCGTATACTGAATGCAGGGATCTAATACTGTGTGTGATTACATACTGAATGCAGGGATCTCATGCTGTGTGTGATCGTATACCGAATGCAGGGATCTAATACTGTGTGTGATTACATACTGAATGCAGGGATCTCATGCTGTGTGTGATCGTATACCGAATGCAGGGATCTAATACTGTGTGTGATTACATACTGAATGCAGGGATCTCATGCTGTGTGTGATCGTATACTGAATGCAGGGATCTAATACTGTGTGTGATTACATACTGAATGCAGGGATCTCATGCTGTGTGTGATCGTATACCGAATGCAGGGATCTAATACTGTGTGTGATTACATACTGAATGCAGGGATCTCATGCTGTTTGTGTGATCGTATACTGAATGCAGGGATCTAATACTGTGTGTGATCACATACTGAATGCAGGGATCTCATGCTGTGTGTGATCGGATACTGAATGCAGGGATATAATACTGTGTGTGATCACATACTGAATGCAGGGATCTCATGCTGTTTGTGTGATCGTATACTGAATGCAGGGATCTAATACTGTTTGTGATCACATACTGAATGCAGGGATCTCATGCTGTGTGTGATCGGATACTGAGTGCAGGGATCTAATACTGTGTGTGATCACATACTGAATGCAGGGATCTCATGCTGTGTGTGATCGGATACTGATGCAGGGATCTAATGCTGTGTGTGATCGGATACTGATGCAGGGATCTAATGCTGTGTGTGATCGGATACTGAATGCATGGATCTAATGCTGTGTGTGATCAGACACTGAGTGCAGGGATCTAATGCTGTGTGTGATCAGACACTGAGTGCAGAGATCTAATGTTGTGTGTGATCAGATACTGAGTGCAGGGATCTAATGCTGTATGTGATCAGATACTGAGTGCATGGATCTAATGCTTTGTGTGATCAGATACTGAGTGCAGGGATCTAATGCTGTGTGTGATCAGATACTGTGTGCAGGGATCCAATTGGTGTGTGCTCAGATACTGAGTGCATGGATCCAATGCTGTGTGTGATCAGATACTGAGTGCACGGATCTAATGCTGTGTGTGATCACATACTGAGTGCAGGGATCTAATGCTGTGTGTGATCAGACACTGAGTGCAGAGATCTAATGTTGTGTGTGATCAGATACTGAGTGCAGGGATCTAATGCTGTGTGTGTGATCAGATACTGAGTGCAGGGATCTAATGCTGTGTGTGATCACATACTGAGTGCAGAGATCTAATGTTGTGTGTGATCAGATACTGAGTGCAGGGATCTAAAGCTGTGTGTGTGATCAGATACTGAGTGCATGGATCTAATGCTTTGTGTAATCAGACACTGAGTGCAGGGATCTAATGCTGTGTGTAATCAGATACTGTGTGCAGGGATCCAATGCTGTGTGTGCTCAGATACTGAGTGCATGGATCCAATGCTGTGTGTGAACAGATACTGAGTGCAGGGATCTAATGCTGTGTGTGATCAGATACTGAGTGCATGGATCCAATGCTGTGTGTGATCAGACACTGAGTGCAGGGATCTAATGCTGTGTGTGATCAGATACTGTGTGCAGGGATCCAATTGGTGTGTGCTCAGATACTGAGTGCATGGATCCAATGCTGTGTGTGCTCAGATACTGAGTGCAGGGATCTAATGCTGTGTGTGATCAGATACTGAGTGCATGGATCCAATGCTGTGTGTGAACAGATCCTGAGTGCAGGGATCTAATGCTGTGTGTGATCAGATACTGAGTGCATGGATCCAATGCTGTGTGTAATCAGATACTGAGTGCACAGATCTAATGCTGTGTGTGATCACATACTGAGTGCAGGGATCTAATGCTGTGTGTGATCAGATACTGAGTGCAGGGATCCAATGCTGTATGTGATCAGATACTGAGTGCAGGGATCTAAAGCTGTGTGTGTGATCAGATACTGAGTAGGGAGATCTAATGCTGTGTGTGATCTGATACTGAGTAGGGAGATCTAATGCTGTATTTGATCAGATACCAAGTGCAGGGATCCAATGCTGTATGTGATCAGATACTGAGTGCAGGGATCTAATGCTGTGTGTGTGATTAGATACTGAGTAGGGGGATCTAATGCTGTGTGTGATCAGATACTGAGTGCAGGGATTTAATGCTGTGTGTGGTCAGATACTGAGTGCAGGGATCTAATGCTGTGTGTGATCAGACACTGAGTGCAGGGATCTAATGCTGTGTGTGATCAGATACTGAGTGTAGGGATCTAATGTTGTGTGTGATCAGATACTGAGTACAGGGATCTATTGTTGTGTGTGATTTAGATACTGAGTGCAGGGATCCAATGCTATGTGTGATCAGATACTGAGTGCAGTGATCTAATGCTGTGTGTGATCAGATACTGATTGCAGGGATCTAATGCTGTGTGTGTGATCAGATACTGAGTGCAGGGATCTAATGCTGTGTGTGTGATCAGATACTGAGTAGGGGGATCTAATGCTGTGTGTGATCAGATACTGAGTGCAGGGATTTAATGCTGTGTGTGGTCAGATACTGAGTGCAGGGATCTAATACTGTGTGTGATCAGATACTGAGTGCAGGGATCTAATGCTGTGTGTGATCAGACACTGAGTGCAGGGATCTAATGCTGTGTGTGATCAGATACTGAGTGTAGGGATCTAATGTTGTGTGTGATCAGATACTGAGTACAGGGATCTATTGTTGTGTGTGATTTAGATACTGAGTGCAGGGATCCAATGCTATGTGTGATCAGATACTGAGTGCAGGGATCTAATGCTGTGTGTGTGTGATCAGATACTGAGTGCAGGGATCTAATGCTGTGTGTGATCAGATACTGATTGCAGGGATCTAATGCTGTGTGTGTGATCAGATACTGAGTGCAGGGATCTAATGCTGTGTGTGTGATCAGATACTGATTGCAGGGATCTAATGCTGTGTGTGTGATCAGATACTGAGTGCAGGGATCTAATGCTGTGTGTGTGATCAGATACTGAGTGCAGGGATCTAATGCTGTGTGTGTGATCAGATACTGAGTGCAGGGATCTAATGCTGTGTGTGTGATCAGATACTGAGTGCAGCGATCCAATGCTGTGTGTGTGATCAGATACTGAGTGCAGGGATCCAATGCTGTGTGTGATCAGATACTGAGTGCAGGGATCCAATGCTGTGTGTGTGATCAGATACCGAGTGCATGGATCTAATGCTGTGTGTGATCACATACTGAGGGCATGGATCCAATGCTGTATGTGATCAGTTACTAAGTGCAGGGATCTAATGCTGTGTGTGTGATCAGATACTGAGTGAAGGGATCTAATGCTGCGTATGTATGCAGGGATCCAATGCTGTGTGTGATCAGATACTGAGTGCACTGATCTAATGATGTGTGTGTGATCAGATACTGAGTGCAGGGATCTAATGTTGTGTGTGATCAGATACTGAGTGCAGGGATCTAATGCTATGTGTGGTCAGATACTGATAATGCTGTGTGTGATCAGACACTGAGTGCAGGGATCTAATGCTGTGTGTGATCAGATACTGTGTGCAGGGATCCAATTGGTGTGTGATCAGATCCTGAGTGCAGGGATCTAATGCTGTGTGTGATCAGATACTGAGTGCAGGGATCTAATGCTGTGTGTGATCACATACTGAGTGCAGAGATCTAATGTTGTGTGTGATCAGATACTGAGTGCAGGGATCTAATGCTATGTGTGGTCAGATACTGATAATGCTGTGTGTGATCAGACACTGAGTGCAGGGATCTAATGCTGTGTGTGATCAGATACTGTGTGCAGGGATCCAATTGGTGTGTGATCAGATCCTGAGTGCATGGATCCAATGCTGTGTGTGATCAGATACTGAGTGCACAGATCTAATGCTGTGTGTGATCACATACTGAGTGCATGGATCCAATGCTGTGTGTGTGATCACATACTGAGTGCAGGGATCCAATGCTGTATGTGGTCAGATACTGAGTGCAGGGATCTAAAGCTGTGTGTGTGATCAGATACTGAGTAGGGAGATCTAATGCTGTGTGTGATCTGATACTGAGTAGGGAGATCTAATGCTGTGTGTGTGATCTGATACCAAGTGCAGGAATCTAATGCTGTATTTGATCAGATACCAAGTGCAGGGATCTAATGTTGTGTGTGATTTAGATACTGAGTGCAGGGATCCAATGCTGTATGTGATCAGATACTGAGTGCAGGGATCTAATGCTGTGTGTGTGATCAGATACTGAGTAGGGGGATCTAATGCTGTGTGTGATCAGATACTGAGTGCAGAGATCTAATGCTGTGTGTGATCAGATACTGAGTGCAGAGATCTAATGCTGTGTGTGTGATCAGATACTGAGTGCAGGGATCTAATGCTGTGTGTGTGATCAGATACTGAGTGCAGGGATCTAATGCTGTGTGTGTGATCAGATACTGAGTGCAGCGATCCAATGCTGTGTGTGTGATCAGATACTGAGTGCAGGGATCCAATGCTGTGTGTGATCAGATACTGAGTGCAGGGATCCAATGCTGTGTGTGTGATCAGATACCGAGTGCAGGGATCTAATGCTGTGTGTGATCAGATACTGATTGCAGGGATCTAATGCTGTGTGTGTGATCAGATACTGAGTGCAGGGATCTAATGCTGTGTGTGTGATCAGATACTGATTGCAGGGATCTAATGCTGTGTGTGTGATCAGATACTGAGTGCAGGGATCTAATGCTGTGTGTGTGATCAGATACTGAGTGCAGGGATCTAATGCTGTGTGTGTGATCAGATACTGAGTGCAGGGATCTAATGCTGTGTGTGTGATCAGATACTGAGTGCAGCGATCCAATGCTGTGTGTGTGATCAGATACTGAGTGCAGGGATCCAATGCTGTGTGTGATCAGATACTGAGTGCAGGGATCCAATGCTGTGTGTGTGATCAGATACCGAGTGCATGGATCTAATGCTGTGTGTGATCACATACTGAGGGCATGGATCCAATGCTGTATGTGATCAGTTACTAAGTGCAGGGATCTAATGCTGTGTGTGTGATCAGATACTGAGTGAAGGGATCTAATGCTGCGTATGTATGCAGGGATCCAATGCTGTGTGTGATCAGATACTGAGTGCACTGATCTAATGATGTGTGTGTGATCAGATACTGAGTGCAGGGATCTAATGCTGTGTGTGATCAGATACTGAGTGTAGGGATCTAATGCTGTGTGTGATCACATACTGAGTGCAAAGATCTAATGTTGTGTGTGATCAGATACTGAGTGCAGGGATCTAATGCTATGTGTGGTCAGATACTGATAATGCTGTGTGTGATCAGACACTGAGTGCAGGGATCTAATGCTGTGTGTGATCAGATACTGTGTGCAGGGATCCAATTGGTGTGTGATCAGATCCTGAGTGCAGGGATCTAATGCTGTGTGTGATCAGATACTGAGTGCAGGGATCTAATGCTGTGTGTGATCACATACTGAGTGTAGAGATCTAATGTTGTGTGTGATCAGATACTGAGTGCAGGGATCTAATGCTATGTGTGGTCAGATACTGATAATGCTGTGTGTGATCAGACACTGAGTGCAGGGATCTAATGCTGTGTGTGATCAGATACTGTGTGCAGTGATCCAATTGGTGTGTGATCAGATCCTGAGTGCATCGATCCAATGCTGTGTGTGATCAGATACTGAGTGCACAGATCTAATGCTGTGTGTGATCACATACTGAGTGCATGGATCCAATGCTGTGTGTGTGATCACATACTGAGTGCAGGGATCCAATGCTGTATGTGGTCAGATACTGAGTGCAGGGATCTAAAGCTGTGTGTGTGATCAGATACTGAGTAGGGAGATCTAATGCTGTGTGTGATCTGATACTGAGTAGGGAGATCTAATGCTGTGTGTGTGATCTGATACCAAGTGCAGGAATCTAATGCTGTATTTGATCAGATACCAAGTGCAGGGATCTAATGTTGTGTGTGATTTAGATACTGAGTGCAGGGATCCAATGCTGTATGTGATCAGATACTGAGTGCAGGGATCTAATGCTGTGTGTGTGATCAGATACTGAGTAGGGGGATCTAATGCTGTGTGTGATCAGATACTGAGTGCAGAGATCTAATGCTGTGTGTGATCAGATACTGAGTGCAGAGATCTAATGCTGTGTGTGTGATCAGATACTGAGTGCAGGGATCTAATGCTGTGTGTGTGATCAGATACTGAGTGCAGGGATCTAATGCTGTGTGTGTGATCAGATACTGAGTGCAGCGATCCAATGCTGTGTGTGTGATCAGATACTGAGTGCAGGGATCCAATGCTGTGTGTGATCAGATACTGAGTGCAGGGATCCAATGCTGTGTGTGTGATCAGATACCGAGTGCATGGATCCAATGCTGTGTGTGTGATCAGATACCGAGTGCATGGATCTAATGCTGTGTGTGATCACATACTGAGGGCATGGATCCAATGCTGTATGTGATCAGTTACTAAGTGCAGGGAT
Organism: Discoglossus pictus; assembly: GCA_027410445.1. Taxonomy (NCBI): domain Eukaryota; kingdom Metazoa; phylum Chordata; class Amphibia; order Anura; family Alytidae; genus Discoglossus; species Discoglossus pictus. The sequence goes on along the minus strand of CM050165.1, from coordinate 39,128,066 downwards.
CTAATGCTGTGTGTGTGATCAGATACTGAGTGAAGGGATCTAATGCTGCGTATGTATGCAGGGATCCAATGCTGTGTGTGATCAGATACTGAGTGCACTGATCTAATGATGTGTGTGTGATCAGATACTGAGTGCAGGGATCTAATGCTGTGTGTGATCAGATACTGAGTGCAGGGATCTAATGCTGTGTGTGATCACATACTGAGTGCAAAGATCTAATGTTGTGTGTGATCAGATACTGAGTGCAGGGATCTAATGCTATGTGTGGTCAGATACTGATAATGCTGTGTGTGATCAGACACTGAGTGCAGGGATCTAATGCTGTGTGTGATCAGATACTGTGTGCAGGGATCCAATTGGTGTGTGATCAGATCCTGAGTGCATGGATCCAATGCTGTGTGTGATCAGATACTGAGTGCACAGATCTAATGCTGTGTGTGATCACATACTGAGTGCATGGATCCAATGCTGTGTGTGTGATCACATACTGAGTGCAGGGATCCAATGCTGTATGTGGTCAGATACTGAGTGCAGGGATCTAAAGCTGTGTGTGTGATCAGATACTGAGTAGGGAGATCTAATGCTGTGTGTGATCTGATACTGAGTAGGGAGATCTAATGCTGTGTGTGTGATCTGATACCAAGTGCAGGAATCTAATGCTGTATTTGATCAGATACCAAGTGCAGGGATCTAATGTTGTGTGTGATTTAGATACTGAGTGCAGGGATCCAATGCTGTATGTGATCAGATACTGAGTGCAGGGATCTAATGCTGTGTGTGTGATCAGATACTGAGTAGGGGGATCTAATGCTGTGTGTGATCAGATACTGAGTGCAGAGATCTAATGCTGTGTGTGATCAGATACTGAGTGCAGAGATCTAATACTGTGTGTGATCAGATACTGAGTGCAGAGATCTAATACTGTGTGTGATCAGACACTGAGTGCAGGGATCTAATACTGTGTGTGTGGTCAGATACTGAGTGCAGGGATCTAATGCTGTGTGTGATCAGACACTGAGTGCAGGGATCTAATGCTGTGTGTGATCAGATACTGAGTGCAGGGATCTATTGTTGTGTGTGATTTAGATACTGAGTGCACTGATCTAATGATGTGTGTGTGTGATCAGATACTGAGTGCAGGGATCTAATGCGGTGTGTGATCAGATACTGAGTAGGGAGATCTAATGCTGTGTGTGTGATCTGATACCAAGTGCAGGAATCTAATGTTGTATTTGATCAGATACCAAGTGCAGGGATCTAATGTTGTGTGTGATTTAGATACTGAGTGCAGGGATCTAATGCTGTGTGTGATCAGATACTGAGTGCAGGGATCCAATGCTGTATGTGATCAGATACTGAGTGCAGGGATCTAATGCTGTGTGTGTGATCAGATACTGAGTAGGGGGATCTAATGCTGTGTGTGTGATCAGATACTGAGTAGGGGGATCTAATGCTGTGTGTGATCAGATACTGAGTGCAGAGATCTAATACTGTGTGTGATCAGACACTGAGTGCAGGGATCTAATGCTGTGTGTGATCAGATACTGAGTGCAGGGATCTATTGTTGTGTGTGATTTAGATACTGAGTGCAGGGATCCAATGCTGTATGTGATCAGATACTGAGTGCAGGGATCTAATGCTGTGTGTGATCAGACACTGAGTGCAAGGATCTAATGCTGTGTGTGATCAGATACTGTGTGCAGGGATCCAATTGGTGTGTGATCAGATACTGAGTGCATGGATCTAATGCTGTGTGTGATCAGATACTGAGTGCAGGGATCTAATTGGTGTGTGATCAGATACTGAGTGCATGAATCCAATGCTGTGTGTGATCAGATACTGAGTGCAGGGATCTAATTGGTGTGTGATCAGATACTGAGTGCATGAATCCAATGCTGTGTGTGAACAGATACTGAGTGCATGGATCCAATGCTGTGTGTGATCAGATACTGAGTGCAGGGATCTAATGCTGTGTGTGATCAGATACTGTGTGCAGGGATCCAATTGGTGTGTGATCAGATACTGAGTGCATGGATCTAATGCTGTGTGTGATCAGATACTGAGTGCAGGGATCTAATTGGTGTGTGATCAGATACTGAGTGCATGAATCCAATGCTGTGTGTGAACAGATACTGAGTGCATGGATCCAATGCTGTGTGTGATCAGATACTGAGTGCAGGGATCTAATGCTGTGTGTGATCACATACTGAGTGCAGGGATCTAATGCTGTGTGTGATCAGATACTGAGTGCATGGATCCAATGCTGTGTGTGTGATCACATACTGAGTGCAGGGATCCAATGCTGTATGTGATCAGATACTGGGTGCAGGGATCCAATGCTGTATGTGATCAGATACTGAGTGCAGGGATCTAAAGCTGTGTGTGTGATCAGATACTGAGTAGGGAGATCTAATGCTGTGTGTGATCTGATACTGAGTAGGGAGATCTAATGCTGTGTGTGATCTGATACCAAGTGCAGGAATCTAATGCTGTATTTGATCAGATAACAAGTGCAGGGATCTAATGTTGTGTGTGATTTAGATACTGAGTGCAGGGATCCAATGCTGTATGTGATCAGATACTGAGTGCAGGGATCTAATGCTGTGTGTGTGATCAGATACTGAGTAGGGGGATCTAATGCTGTGTGTGATCAGATACTGAGTGCAGAGATCTAATGCTGTGTGTGATCAGATACTGAGTGCAGGGATCTAATACTGTGTGTGTGGTCAGATACTGAGTGCAGGGATCTCATGCTGTGTGTGATATGATACTGAGTGCAGGGATCTAATGCTGTGTGTGATCAGACACTGAGTGCAGGAATCTAATGCTGTGTGTGATCAGATACTGAGTGCAGGGATCTAATGATGTATGTGATCAGATACTGAGTGCAGGGATCTAATGTTGTGTGTGATCAGATACTGAGTGTAGGGATCTATTGTTGTGTGTGATTTAGATACTGAGTGCAGGGATCCAATGCTATGTGTGATCAGATACTGAGTGCAGGGATCTTATGCTGTGTTTGATCTGATCTAGTCCATTTTATGTTCTGCTAATAGGTCCAGGGATCCATTGCAGCCAGGGGTGTAGTAGTCAGTCATTCTGCAGGGATTCAGCACATCGTATGCACAGACCCCAAAATACTTTCTATACCTATACATGAACATAATAAAGATTGTGGGGAACTATTTGTCTCCTTTGTCCCCTTAGTTTTTAACTCCAAGAGTGTGTGCTGAACTAGCTGCACTCATGAATCAGCTATAGTGAGTGCAGGAATCAAATTGAAAGCTTACTCCACTAGTGAGTGCAGGGATCCAGTGCTGTCAGGGGTCGGATCCAATGCAAAGCATGCCCAGCTAGTGAATGAATGGACCAAGTTGCTGTGTGCTCCATTAGCAAGTGCAGTGTGTGCAGAAATCCTGTTGTGTTCAACTAGTGAGCAGAGGGTTGCAATACAGTGTTTACTCAGCTAGTGAATGCAGTGATCCAGTGCATGATGTGCTCAACTGTGAGTATAGGAACCAAGTACATTGTGTTCTCAGCTAGTGAATGGAGTGATCCAGTGCAAGATGTGCTCAACTGTGAGTATAGGAACCAAGTACATTGTGTTCTCAGCTAGTGAATGGAGTGATCCAGTGCAAGATGTGCTCAACTTGTGAGTATAGGAACCAAGTGCACTGTGTTCTCAGCTAGTGAATGCAGTGATCCAGTGCAAGATGTGCTCAACTTGTAAGTACAGGAATCAAGTACATTGTGTTCTCAGCTAGTGAATGCAGTGATCCAGTGCAAGATGTGCTCAACTGTGAGTTTAAGAACCAAGTACATTGTGTTCTCAGCTAGTGAATGCAGTGATCCAGTGCAAGATGTGCTCAACTGTGAGTTTAAGAACCAAGTACATTGTGTTCTCCATTAGTGAATGCAGTGATCCAGTGCAAGATGTGCTCAACTTGTAAGTACAGGAATCAAGTACATTGTGTTCTCAGCTAGTGAATGCAGTGATCCAGTGCAAGATGTGCTCAACTGTGAGTTTAAGAACCAAGTACATTGTGTTCTCCATTAGTGAATGCAGTGATCCAGTGCAAGATGTGCTCAACTTGTAAGTACAGGAATCAAGTACATTGGGTTTCTCAGCTAGTGAATGCAGTGATCCAGTGCAAGATGTGCTCAACTGTGAATTTAAGAACCAAGTACATTGTGTTCTCCGTTAGTGAATGCAGTGATCCAGTGCAAGATATGCTCAACTGTGGGTTTAAGAACCAAATAATTGTGTTCTCAGCTAGTGAATGCAGTGATCCAGTGCAAGATGTGCTCAACTGTGAATTTAAGAACCAAGTACATTGTGTTCTCCGTTAGTGAATGCAGTGATCCAGTGCAAGATGTGCTCAACTGTGAGTATGTGAGTATAGGAACCAAGTACATTGTGTTCTCAGCTAGTGAATGCAGTGATCCAGTGCAAGATGTGCTCAACAGTGAGTATAGGAACCAAGTACATTGTGTTCTCAGCTAGTGAATGCGGTGATCCAGTGCATGATGTGCTCAACATTGAGTATAGGAACCAAGTACATTGTGTTCTCAGGTAGTGAATGCAGTGATCCAGTGCAAGATGTGCTCAACTTGTAAGTACAGGAATCAAGTACATTGTGTTCTCAGCTAGTGAATGCAGTGATCCAGTGCAAGATGTGCTCAACTGTGAGTTTAAGAACCAAGTACATTGGGTTTCTCAGCTAGTGAATGCAGTGATCCAGTGCAAGATGTGCTCAACTGTGAGTTTAAGAACCAAGTACATTGTGTTCTCCATTAGTGAATGCAGTGATCCAGTGCAAGATGTGCTCAACTTGTAAGTACAGGAATCAAGTACATTGTGTTCTCAGCTAGTGAATGCAGTGATCCAGTGCAAGATGTGCTCAACTTTGAGTTTAAGAACCAAGTACATTGTGTTCTTCATTAGTGAATGCAGTGATCCAGTGCAAGATGTGCTCAACTTGTAAGTACAGGAATCAAGTACATTGTGTTCTCAGCTAGTGAATGCAGTGATCCAGTGCAAGATGTGCTCAACTGTGAATTTAAGAACCAAGTACATTGTGTTCTCCGTTAGTGAATGCAGTGATCCAGTGCAAGATATGCTCAACTGTGGGTTTAAGAACCAAGTACATTGTGTTCTCAGCTAGTGAATGCAGTGATCCAGTGCAAGATGTGCTCAACTGTGAATTTAAGAACCAAGTACATTGTGTTCTCCGTTAGTGAATGCAGTGATCCAGTGCAAGATGTGCTCAATTGTGAGTTTAAGAACCAAGTACATTGTGTTCTCAGATAGTGAATGCAGTGATCCAGTGCAAGATATGCTCAACTGTGAGTATGTGAGTATAGGAACCAAGTACATTGTGTTCTCAGCTAGTGAATGGAGTGATCCAGTGCAAGATGTGCTCAACAGGGAGTATAGGAACCAAGTACATTGTGTTCTCAGCTAGTGAATGCGGTGATCCAGTGCATGATGTGCTCAACAGTGAGTATAGGAACCAAGTACATTGTGTTCTCAGCTAGTGAATGCAGTGATCCAGTGCATGATGTGCTCAACTGTGAGTATGTGAGTATAGGAACCAAGTACAATGTGTTTTCAGCTAGTGAATGCAGTGATCCAGTGCATGATGTGCTCAACTGTGAGTATGTGAGTATAGGAACCAAGTACATTGTGTTCTCAGCTAGTGAATGCAGTGATCCAGTGCAGATGTGCTCAACTGTGAGTTTAAGAACCAAGTACATTGTGTTCTCAGATAGTGAATGCAGTGATCCAGTGCAAGATATGCACAACTTGTGAGTATAGGAACCAAGTGCACTGTGTTCTCCATTAGTGAATGCAGTGATCCAGTGCAAGATGTGCTCAACTTGTAAGTACAGGAATCAAGTACATTGTGTTTTCAGCTAGTGAATGCAGTGATCCAGTGCAAGATGTGCTCAACTGTGAGTTTAAGAACCAAGTACATTGTGTTCTCCGTTAGTGAATGCAGTGATCCAGTGCAAGATATGCTCAACTTGTGACTTTAAGAACCAAGTACATTGTGTTCTCCGTTAGTGAATGCAGTGATCCAGTGCAAGATATGCTCAACTTGTGAGTACAGGAGCCAAGTGCAATGTGTTCTGAACTAGTGAGTGCCTATTAGTGTCCTGTTTCCACAGCTAGTGAGTGAGGTCATCCATTGCATTATGTGCTCATTTAATGCAATATGTACCCAACTAGTGAGTGCGGGCATCCAGTGCTGTATGTGCTTACCTAGCGAGCACAAGGACCATGATATGTGATATTATGTGGTCACAAAAGAGCATGAGGCAAGCTGGCATAGAGATCACTGGTCACTGTCATGAGTAAAACAAGATCGCATATGACAGGGAAATACGTGGCTAATCACTGGACTCGTGGACCTCACAAATCCAAAGTGCGCCTTTTCCTTTTTGTACTCTGCTGGTTGATGCTCTTTAGATAGGAGGATTTATTGTCTAGCAGTCAAGGGCATCATTAGTAACTAGAGGGAGGAGGTATCACCCCATCCTTATCTTGTCCAGTATATAGATAGAAGGTGCGTCAGGTTAATATGCAGGTGACAATTCATATAAGCCCAACCAAAGAAAAATGTGCAGTTTTGTTTCCAGTATGAGAGTTGTAAACGTTACAGAACTCAAAGGTCTGTCTGCTATATTACCATCCTTTCACAAGGACCCTTGAAGAAAGCTATATCTCTGAAATACATGTATGCCAGTCTTCTAAATCCGCATTAAATACATTATTTTGTATATTAATGAGTGAAATGATAATATTAATAAAAAAAACTTACATTTGGTTTGAATTCTAGCTTCCCTTAGTATAACAAACAGCCTTCATTTTGTCCAGCCAGTCAAGACCTGTCCAGAGCCAGTGTAGCCAATCAGGAGGTGTATGGAGACAAGCACCCATTGTGAGTCTAGAAAGCGGGAGCAATGCTTGCAAACACATGCCTGGGCTACAGTCAGATATACCTAAGGTGCCAATGGGCAAACACACCTCTGGTGTCCACACCCGCTACATACACATATGTATATCAATATTATAGTATTACTAGCGACTTGTCCGTCAAAAAATAACGGCAATAAGATTGTAAGGCAGGTGATGTTTGCGTGCAAAATTAATTTTGTTGGTGTTTTAAGATCCTTCGGCGCTCATCGCGTGGCTCCTTTTGAGCACTTTTGGCGCTCATTGCGAGGCTCTTGGTTGTTTGTGTGCTATGAGCAGCGTTGGTCTTTTTTTTTTGGTATTGGAATGAATAATTAATAAAATAAGAAATTAATATACTTTACCTATTGTGAAGTAATATATGCAGGAAGCATTGTGTTATTGTGTTGAAGAGCTGGCAATCTGTTTTGATGTTGATGCAGCATCAGTGTTGTGGAGCTGCTGTGTAAGCGTCATAAATGTGTGCAGTGTGTAGTGTAATAGTGTGCGTGCGCGAGGCAAATCCGTTAGCGTAGCTGTGTACTTCCGGATTGTATAAGTTAGTGTTCTAAAATGGCTGCTAATGTGTGGTATGCGGCTGTGGCTGATTTAGCGTCCTTGTTTTCGGATGTCGTCCGACTTTTTCGGAACATCCGTAGGTGTTTGGTGGTGTTTTGCATGTCTAGGGTCCTTTAAACTCGTTTTCGTTTTGTTTGGTGGCCATTTTTTCTCTTGCTTAGGGGTTTTTCGGGTGTCTACTTAAATTGAGCTGTAACTTCACTTGCAGAGGTCCTGGGTGCCCCCCCTTGCTGTGGGTAAGCTTTTTATCTGTTTGTTGTGTGTATTTATTGTGTTTCTAATGTTTTTGGGGTTGCGTGGGTTGCGTCCTTGTTTTCGGTTCTCGTACGTCTTTTTCGGAAAATCCGGAGTGGTGTTTTTCGTCTTTAGACTGCTGTAGCCTCGTTTTCATTTTTTTCGGCGGCCATTTTTTCTCTCGCTTAGGGGATTTTCGGGTGTCTAAATCGAGGTGTAACTTCAGTTTTCGAGGTTCTGGGTGCCCCCCCTTGCTGTAGGTAAGCTTTTTATGTATTTGTTGTGTGTATTTATTGTGTTTTTCATGTTTTCATGTGCGCAGGTTTCGGGTGTTTTTTGCGAGGTCGTAATGGGTCGTAACGCTTCTCATATTTTTGTTTCGTAACTCCATAAATTTTGCGAGGTCCGCAGTTGCTGGCAAGGAGCGCCTTCAGCCTTGCTGTGTTGCTTTAAGAGGCCAATTTAATAGCTCCAAGTCTTGGTAGCTACGTTACGAGCTATGTTTTTGCATGTAGCCCGAATTTAATGGGGCTGTAAATTAGTTATCCTAGTGAAATCCAGAAACCTTCCATGTCCCTTTAAGATTCACAATGGTGGCAAAATCAGAAACTCTAGTTCAGGTGTAAGCTAGATAATTGTCATTAAAGCGTTTTCATTATGTGTCTCACTACAATTTTCCCTTCACATGGCACTATGTATAATTAGTAGTGTGGAAATATTTTACAGTAAGTGTTTTGTAACAAACATATAACGTGACGCCATGTTTGTAGGGCTCCCATTTATTCACTTGATGGCCTAGTCTGTGACTCTTTGCATTGCAGGTTCTTCTTTGCAATCTATATGTTGCTTCAAGAGGCGGATTGGTTAATAATCTTCAATATCAGACATCTGTTGTCCCTATTTATGTCTAAATCTCTATGTGTTGTCATAATGGTACTGCGCCATTTCCTGAGGGACTGATGTTACATCAGGTTTCTGAGGCAACCACCCTATACATATCAATCTATGTTTGTTCACCCCTGTGCAGTTGGTTACCCTAACACCAAGAATAGCAATGGGTGCGTCTCTAAGGAGAAGTGTGAGCAATAATGACTTAATAATGCAACAGAGAGGAACTCGTACTTCCTTGTGAACTCTTAAAATACATGATGCAATTCAAATAAGTAAAAAGTACAAACCGTATTATATTTCTTCAGTAAAAATGTCAATCAACCACTAGTCAAATATTTAGAAAACACTCTTTTGAAGAATGATACTCGATAAGGGGCAAACCATTATTTCGAAAGCTAAAAATATATATACTGTATGTACTCGAGTACCCCCCCCCCCCCCCCGGCTTATACTCGAGTAATCCTGCTCTCTGCTTTCCATTGCGTCTTACGGCTGTGTCCGCCCGGCATATGCTAATGACGTGTTGGGCATGTGACATCACGTCATTAGCATATGCCGGGCCGACACAGAAGACGTTCAGGTAGCAGCCGATGAAGGTAAGAGAGGGGAAAGGGAGAGGGGAGTAATTGGAGAGGGGGAAAGAGATGAGGAGGGAGGATAATGAGGAGGATAAGGGGAAAGGGAGGGAAAGAGACAGGTGAGATCTTTATAGAGGGGCACAGAGGGCACAAAAGAGGGGGAAACAGATGGTACAAGAAGGGGACACTGGAGGGAAAACAGGTGACACAGAGTAAAAAAAAGGGACACAGGGAGGACTTAGACTCAAGTCAATAAGTTTTCCTCGTCTTTGGGGTAAAATAGGCTTATACTCGGGTCGTCTTATATATATATGGTATTATTATTTATTACCTGCAATTGTGCTGCTGCAGACTTTTGATTTCTGCTGCTCTGCTTCCGCAGATGGGTGGAAAATGTGAGTGTTGAGGAAGTTTCTATCTGCACAGTGGGAATAGGGAAGTGAATACAGTCAGAACTTTTATTAGGATCAGTTGGAAGCACATTAGTTTACAAAGACATGCACTAATGAAACAGTAGCCCAGAGAAGCAGCTTATTTAAGAACAGTGAAGAATACTTGCATGTAAAGGTGAATATGTAAAGGCTATATAATGGCTTGCAATGTTATTTTTTACCTTGTAGTTACCCCCGTATAGCGTTACAGAATGTGTTGGCACTTTACAAATGTAGGGTAATGTATGTGATGTCACTGACAGCCAAGGCTTTACACCCCTCTTAGAGTTGGCTTAGTTTGACTTGTGTAGTCCAGTCCTACAAGCAAAAACATGGAGAGAGATGCCCATCTGACAAAGGTCAGCTACTACTAGCCTGGAAGTATGATCATTCCTATAGCATATCAGACTGTACTGTCTTTGAAGCGTAGGCCAGAATGAAATGCAACAGTAGGGCTATAGGGTAATCCCGATGTGGGTCTGCTGTTATTAAGCTAGTCAATCAGCAATCCCTACCTTTGCTTTCTGACTTTGAAACCACAGAGCAAAGCAAAACTGTAAATAAAAGTTACTAAGTGAGATTTTGAATAATAAAACAATTGAAATAGGAGGTCATTGAGTCTTGCATCCTATCTATGGCCCACTGAGAGGGGAAATAAATCAGTGACCAATGGACATCGCCAGAGTGAACCCGACCAGGAACAAGGCCTTACATGGCAAGGTCACCTTTCCAGCCAAACTCTGATTCATGATATATATATATATAATTGCTCGGAACTCGACACGTTGGACTGATCAATTTGCTTGGAACTTGACGATTGCTTGGAAGTCGAAGTGCTTGCATAGGAATTGGAAATAAAGGTCAAGAGCAGTCTGTGCCTGTAAGAGCCCAAGTGCAGCCTGTAAGAACCCAAGTGCAGCCTGTGCCTGTAAGAGCCCAAGTGCAGCCTGTCTCCTTCTCCTCCTCTACATTGTCACCATCAAGTCCTCTCAGTACAGTTAAAGGGAAGTTATATTCTCTGTTATTTGATGTAATTATTGTTTTTTAATTATACCTGTTTAGTTATAAGGTTTTTTTTTATCCAAAAACAAGACCATCAGTTCAAACTAAAATGTTAAAAATCTGGGAACTCATCCTGCCGTCCAGAATGGATTAAGGACAAGAATCAAGGTTCCACTGTGTATGTATATATATATTTATTTATATATATATATATATATATATATATATATATATATATATTTATATATATATCGGAAACCATTGCCTTCTGACATAGCATTTGCGGCCATGAACATGTTATGGGAGCAAGCCCGTAACTCCTGATGCAGAAACAACTAATGGAAACAGAGATCGTCATCATGACCAACCTCCAAGCACGTAACTCGTAAGTAAAAGCCGTAGGACTTTGAAATCCAACCTCCATTTTTTTGGGAATTCCTACGGGCCCCAACCTCCAAGCCTGTTGGACTTTGAAAAGTAGAAGTTGGATTTCAAAGGAGTACAGGCTTGGAGGTTGAAGCCCGTAGGACTTCACATTGATTGCCGTGATCGATATAACACGAAAATTGAACATGAAATAAATTATTGGAGAATGTTGTGCAAGCAGAAAAAATCTTTAGGGAATAAAGCCCATTAGTGCATAACACTCTAAATATATATAACAAAAAAAGCGGGCAAAAGTAAAATGTAAACTTTATTGGTTGGAAAAACCAGATTAAAACTTTAAAAAGGGAAAGAATAAAAACTGTACAAATACCTTTGAACAGAAAAACTGCAAACCTAATGACCACTGGACAACTGTCACTCATTAAGTGGGGTTTGAGCAGTATTATAAATGAGACACAGAGAGTGTCTATGTATAGGCTTGTAGTACTATGCAACAAAAGGTGTAAATCATTAGAATAGTGGGCCAAACCTTCCTAAATTACCTTGTCCTATAACTATATATCTCTCCCCAGTAACGGTTGTGAAACCTAGTATAACAACAAAAGGAAGATATAGGTAGCTTGGTAGTATGCTTCTAAACAACAGATTTCTTTGCATACAAAAAATCCTCAGTTTGGCTCTTAGATCACCAGGTACTTCATTGCCTCTTATTAGGGTACAATGCCCCTATTATTTGAATGATATAGGTATAAATCAACCATTCAAACGATATGGCTCTTAAATGTCCAGATATTGCATTACCTCTTGTTAGAGTATCACACCACACCTATTTTGGTGGTGTAAGCATAATTTGGCCATTCTGAACAAGCTCACTCTCTGTATACTCGCATATAGTATAACAGCGTCTCCCTGTGCTGGGGAGATTTGCGCTGCCTAGTTGCGTCGTGCGTAATAACCTCACGTTACGCTAGCCTACATCCTAAAAAATGTCCAGATATTGCATTACCTCTTGTTAGAGTATCACACCAACTATGGGCTAAAATAAGCTATAACATAAAGCTTTGCACACCCAGAGGTCTCTTACATTACTAAGTATGCACTGGAAATGCATCTTGGTATGGAGTTTGACCTTTCAGAGGAAGTAATTGGTGCTGGATTGCATCACATGGTTGGGTGGGGTATGAATGAAGCTTGTATCTGTAACACAGGAACCCCAGAGTATGATACAAATGAATTATGTTAATCTTAGCAGGGATTTTCGGGGCAGTCAACTGATAAAAGCATCAGCAAACATCATGGTGAGATTGTAAATGTTTATTTTAATATTTTTTTCATGCAAAAACATGTTTGCATACACTACTTATTCTCCTCTATCATATGCATTCATAATCCAGGACACTTAGATATGCCTTTAAATTAATAATAAAGACACAATTATGTTGTCTATTTTTTTATGTTTTAAAGATTACAACAATTGGAACATATTTCCTTTTATATGCAATTTTGCTGCAGTGAAATCTTCTATTTTGATTGATGATGACCAACTTCCTCAAGTGAGAGGGGATTTAAATACATAAATAAATGAAGCTTGTATCTGCACAATTAAAAAGTATCAGCTGCAACTATTAGGTTTAATAAAAAGCTTGTTAGTTTGCAAGGACGCATCCTCTTGGGACAGCAGCAAATAGAAGAGACAAGGAAAAGGAAATAGATTCTCACAGGAATAATTGCATATAATAGTTTATATATATATATATATATATATTGTTTTTTTCTAAAGCATTTTAACAATTATCAGGTTTCATAATTTGAATTTCCAAAACATTTCACCACAGTATTCCTTTAATTTTAATAATTAGGAACACCAGTCCTTTTCTATTTTGTAGCCGCATCCCGTCAGAACAGTGGGGTTGAGTGCTGTGCCACAGCACCACCTGGTGGTGCAAAAAATTTACTGCGGGCAGAGAACTATTTCCACCTCCGATCTGGCTCATAAGGCGCGCCGACAGAAGAGGTGGAAATAGTTCTTTGCCCGCAGTACATTTTTTGCACTACTAGGTGGTGCTGTGGCACAGCGCTCAACCCCACTGTTCTGACGGAATGCGGCTACGAAATAGACTAGATCCGGAACACCTTGTAAGGAACTCTTTGAAGAACTTCTAAGATATTAAAAGATAGGGTGGTCCAGTGGTTATGATTTGGTGTTTTCACTGATGCAACCTGAGTTCGATTCCAGTCAGGAAATCAAGAGATCACACCATCCAAAACCATGCAGCGTTGGGCCTGGTCAGTACTTGGATGGCAGACTACCTAGGAATACCAGGAGCAGTATGTTGTGGCCTACTGGAGAAGGAACTGGCACCCCACTCCAGTATCTCTGCCATGAATTCCAAGTGGATCAGCATGGTGTGTTGCAGTTCATGAGGTCACAGAGAGTCGGACACAACTGAACAACACAAACGAGATGTTAAAAGGATATTGAAGGTTTCTGGATTTCACTAGAAATATAATATACCTGTGTATCTATTTTCCTTTACGTACTTTATTTTATTTAAAAAAACACTTAAAAGCTCTGCTTTTTTCTGCCTAAAATCATACAAATTTTACTTGCTTGGGTCTGCCTTGTGTAGCTCATGAAGACACAGACTCTGCTGTACTTGCTGTTCTTTTTCTTATACTAGCCAATATCATGCTGAGAGATGGTCGCTATTTGGCTAATTTACCCTTCAGAGTCTTCATGAGTTGCAGAAGGCAGACCCAAGCAGGTACTATTTGGATGATTCTAAGCTTTTAATCAAATCAAATAAATGACATAAAAGTAAATAGATACACAATTATATTATATACCAGGATTCTTCCATATAACTTTTTAGATTTTCTCTGGTCCAAATACAAAGAATAACAGCGTTCCAGGGATACATAATACTGATAGCCGCCAGTTCATCTTATTTACAGTAATTTAGTAATGGAAACCAGGTTCTTTAGACTTATATGTCAGACACATGTTAGGATATTAAAGTTGTATGTCCTGAAACCGATACACAGAACATTATCAGGATGAGTAAGAGGTTAGTAATGATACCAGGTGACAGGTTTAGATTAGATAGCTTGGATTCCTTACAGCAAGTAAACTGATCTTACTGAGCTTAATTACTGTGCGGATCCAGGCAACGACTTGTCCCAGGAAATTCCACGAAGTCACCCAAAACGGGATGCTGGACTTTCACATGTACTATGTTCTCTTTCAAAAGAACCAAATGTAATAAAGGGAAATTTGTTTTAGAAAACAAAAAAACTACAGCCTTTAATTAATATCTTCAATTATTATTTACTGTTTAGCTACTTGATTGAGCTAATATGGAGGGGACCTGTAGACTTTTAGTAGGTTGTTAATAGTTCTCTTAAAAAAATAAAAAAAAAAAAAAACACACTGAACATGTGATATTGCAACTAAAGCAGTTAAAAGTATTCAATGGCACCTCCTACGTGTAGAACATAAACAGAAACAAAAATAGAGGCTTCCAATAGAGATTTATTACCAACAATGTTTGTTGGTAATCATGGGGGTAGGAGCCACAAAAAGTCTAGGGAGAGAAAAACTGTGACCCTGCGTGGTGCAATTCAACTCAAGGGTGCAGCAGGGGTGGATCTACTGCCAGTGCACCCGATGGAATATACCAGGGCCCTGCTCTTGGGGAGGGGGGTCCAGTGCGGCAGTTCCCCTCAAAACCTTTTCTCATAATGTCTTAGTTTAAATTCTTAATACCCATGGCGTAATATAAATGTCTATATGACAAAAAAAATAAAAAAATATATATATAGTTTATTTTGCTATTTTTTGTGTCCCCTGTTCATATAATTCCCCCCCCCCCAGTTCCTACACCCCTGTTGGTAATTAATCAATAAGTGGGAGTGATATAGGGCTAAAGGGGTCACTGTGAAACCCTAGCACCAGGGTATGCAGGTTTGGTCCTGGAGAGCCACACATACGCCAGGAATTGAGATCAGTGATCATTTAATAAATTAAAGGTTAGTTTTTTTTATATTTTATACTTTCTAAAATATTTTGCCCACTTTCAAGTGTAGTTCTGCAGAACAGGGTGTTGTAAATATGGGACATAGGCCAACTAAGTTATTTATCCTATTCCTACATACTTCCATGCATAAAATCTGATACAAACATACTTTTCTTTTCAGATTACTGTTTTATTTATCTGTTTACAGAATTTTACATTAAATGATTTACAGAATAATAAATATCAACACTAACTTTAGACTGAACTGGACTCTTTTCATTTTTAGTAATACAATAAAAATCTCCCCCTATGCCTTCTTTTTAGTTATTTCCTTTTTTTGATGTTATACATAATGCATTTAATCCATTAACACCATATATAAAAATAGATTTCACTAGAAGAAAAAAGAGGAGGTATAACAAAATATTTAAACCAATATATGTTACAAAGATAAATCCTTAATTAATCATATTATTACACAACCGGATTAAGAGAAAGAAAACTAAAGGCAAGAGAAAAAGAGAAAGGAGAAATGTCTTCCTCTCTTTCTCTACCATTTCACTAGTACCCTAAATTAGACTAGATAACTTTTCAAAACTTTTAATATTATCTCACTAAAAGTATCTGTGCACTTGGACTTAAAACAAATTAAATTATTTTTTCAATAGAATCTTCTCTATCAAGTCAATCTATTAATATTTGTTTTTTCAAGGCTATTATACGTTAAAATAACTTGGGTGATTCGTTAAAAATCCATTTTCTCATGATTCTTTTCTTTGCTCTTATAATCAGAATTACTAAAAACATCTTCAATATACATACTTAGCTCTATCTAGGTCGCAAAATAAAATTAATTGATGTTCCATTGGGAATTTAATATTAATTAGATTTCAACCTTACACCAAAATTTACAAATTAGACCACAAGACCAAAAGAGGTGTAAGAAGAATTCCAGATCTTACTGTCATGCCCAGGGCCTGACTGGTCTGTTTTGGGCAATGGCTTGGGCCTGGACTGAGAATACTTTATCCTGTCTATGGTTAAAGTTATGTATTTTGTATTTGCTTATGGTTAAAATATGATTACACTGGTATACTGTATGTATGTTGGTTTATTTATTTTGTTTCATGTTACAGGAATTGTTGTAAAGAAACATATTAACTAGTCTGCAGGCTATTTCACCAGCCTATTATGTTACAATGTTGTTATCTGGGATAACTCATTCAGACCAGCTAAATATAATCAACAGGATGAGATTAATATCTGATCTCATCAGTGGTACAGGGCTTTCCAAGTAAGCAAGTGGCAGCCTGTTATTTAGGGATGGGCTTACTGATTGGCCAGCCTGTGTGTCAGAAAACTGTATAAAATGTGCCTATTAATAAAGGTATGACAGTGGTATCTGTACTTACATAGACAAGGTGTAAGTGTCATTCCATGCATTAATCCTAATTCTAATGGATTATATGGCGTTCCTGATATTCTGGTCTGCTGAAGCAAGTTCCTGGGTGTGGTTCCTGTGTATGGCCCATCTTATGCTATCAGAGGTGTACAAGGACTGCACAATTCTGCTGGATAGGTTTGAACTAGGTTCTTACCAAGTCTAATCTAACTGAAGTAGCAGATTGTGACATGTATAATTTAGGACACTCATTTATACTATATATTTTGTTTTTAAACCTGATGAATCATTTTTAATCGATATTCAAAATAAGTTATAGATAGAACATGTTTTTAGTTCAAAGAAGACTGTTTTTTTTTATTTTTCGGTTGTCTATATTATTTTGGAATAAACAACTCCATTTCTTAAAAATTCCAAATGGTTATTTTAGGGGTAAGATATTCTCATATAAGGTTATATATGTATATTTGAATGATTAATTTTCCATTTTTTGTAAACTTGGATTAGTATAATTATAACATTCATCAGTTTTTTTAAATAACTTGTAATTGTGAGATACATTTAAGAACTTCCTCTATTCTATAAATATTTTGGAGATCTGAAAATGTATTTTTATTTACTTGATCAATAAAGAATTTAATGTTATCCAAACCTAGTCTTTTTTTAAAGAATCCATCTGACCCCCTTCAAATATTTCTTTGGCACTTCATATAAAATTCTAGTATAAGGAAGTAATTTGCTATATATCTCCAAATATTTATTATAGATATACAAAAATATTATTTTTTATGGTTTTAGAAATTACAGCTTAATGATTATGTAACAAATAATTGAAGTCTTTATTACAATCCATTTCTATCTTCAAATCATGATCTATAAATGTCCCTTCACGTTTAACCAATCATTTTAACTAATGATGCCCAATTCGCCCATTTGATATAGAGCAAATTGACTTCTTCTTGATCGACTGATAACCAAAGTTTGCCTAAACTAATACAAAAACTTTCTTTTTAATAATCATTTGCACATTTTGTATAAGAAATACTAATTTTGGAAATATCATCTTGATCATTCTAATTCTACCCATCAAAGATTGTGGAAGTTGAAACCAACCTTGAAGTAGTCTATCAATGAGAGATTATATTATTATAATTTAATGTAAATATCTTTTGAATATCATCTGCGATTGTCAATCCTTAATATTTTATATATTCATTTCCTTTAAAAAAAAAGAAAACCTTGAATGTTTTAGATAGTTCTAACCATAAAGTTTCTGTTTTTTTTAGTTAATCAAATAACCAGAAAAGTTATAATCGTGCTATTAATTAATAATAAGTGGTCTGCATATAAGGTCAAATGGGATTGTCTGTTACAGAAAGTAATGCCTTCAAAATAATTTCAAAGTTTATAGGCCAAAGGTTCTATGGCAAGGTTAAAAAGAAGGGAAGACAATGGATAGCCTTGTTGAGTTTAAGTTTCAGAAGATGAACATCCTCCCAAAATGTTACTTTATTTTCTTGATCAACAGTTTGTTTAGAATATCATTGAGTATAATAATTTTTAAAAATTTTTGGAAGAATTTAACCATCCTGGTTAATACTAAGTATTTGAAGCTCTATTCCCAAATCTCCCCCATGTCTTTTTAACTTGCAACTGTTACTATGCTATCACACTGTCCAACATAGAGAATCTAAATTCTGTGCTCCATTCTAAGATGTTGAGTGAAA
Organism: Discoglossus pictus; assembly: GCA_027410445.1. Taxonomy (NCBI): domain Eukaryota; kingdom Metazoa; phylum Chordata; class Amphibia; order Anura; family Alytidae; genus Discoglossus; species Discoglossus pictus. Next base: position 39,109,861 of record CM050165.1, on the reverse strand, counting down.
CCACCATAGACTACCAATGCATTCTGGGCATTCTGGGTATCTTTTGACTGTGGTTATAACCACTAACCACTAACTTCCATAACCACTAAATTCAGAAATTTACTGTCCACACCAAAACAGCAACATAGAATAAGAAGTATCCAAACAATTAGAAACAATGCACGTAAAATTGTATAATATTAGATTACAAGCTGTTACAACTGTAAACAAAATTCAAAATTTTATTTTTTTATACACTAATAAATGAAAGTCTTTGTTAGACTTAACAGCACAAAAGGCAAAATAAAGGGGGACAGGGCTGGATCCCGTTATAACTGGACATATAGTAGACTAAACTGTCCAGAGGGCCAGATGTCACCATCAGGCATTTAGTTGGATACTGGTCTTTAATTTTTCCTTTATATCTAATTTACTTGAAAGTGATGGTCTCAGATTAGCACAAAAAAATATATTTTTCCAGTGCCCTTACTGAGAAGTGATATTTTTCTGAGAATTTAGTGTTCCTAAGCTGACAATGTTCCCATTCTCTGATCCTGTGAGAAATTTTCCATAACTGTTTCTTTATTGAGCTGCAGTAAAACAGGTATTTTACAGAAAGTGTGATATTATTGAAGGAACACTGTGTATATCTCATGTGCTCTAGAACTAGAATTAATGGGCAAAATGTTTTTAAAATGTAAAAAGAAACATTTATTTACCACCGATTAAATTACTATATTATAAAGTCCTTAATGTTTCACCTTTCATGGCTCCTTTGTGCTTAGTGGACGGTTCAGCAAAGTCAGTTGTCTAAATAACAAAAGCGCAAATGCAATTTACTGTGGCAATCCAAGTTTTCTACCTACCCGACAGAAACATAATCAGTGGTAGGGAAGGTATTTGAAGACAACAAAGGAGATGGTAGGTTGCATAAATAGGTAATATGTTTAAAGGTTGTTTATATCTTTTACCTTAGTAAAAGGTGTTCATTCTACAGCATGCGTTTTATAGGAACACAAATAATAGAAACTCCCCACATCCCATTTGCTACCCCTTCTTTTCCCCTTGCTATACCCTGATCCTAAGATTACCACATGCATACACTTAATGGCCACTTTACTTGGTACACCATTCTAGTACTGGGTAGGATCTCCCCATTGCCCCTATAACAGCATGAATTCTTTGTGACATGGACTCAACAAGGTGCTGGAAACATTCCTTGCATATTCATACTGCAAATCTCCAGTTCCACCGCACCCCAAAACTGTTCTTTTGGATTGAGAGCTGTTGACTGTGCAGGCCATTGGAGTGCACTGAACTCACTGTCATGTTCGTAGAACCAGCTTGAGATAACATGTGACTTTTAACATTGCACATTATCCTGCTGGAAGCAGCCATTAGAAGATATATCGTATACTGTGGCTATAAAGGGGTGCATGTGATCAGCAACAATACAGAGGTAGGGTGACATGAAAACAATGCTCAATTGGATTAATGTGTTCAAAGAAATCATTGCCCAGATAATTGCACCACCACCAGCCTTAACCGTTGACACAAGGTATGATGGATCCATGGATTCCTGTTGTTCATGCCAAATTCTGACCATACCATCTGTATATCACAGCAATAATCAAGATTCATCAGACCTGGTGACATTTTCAAAGCTTCAGCATACCACTGTTGTACTGTGTAATTTGAGTTAGTCACCTTTCTGTAAGCTTGAACCAGTCTAGCCATTCTTCTCTGACCTTTGGCGTTTTTGCAAACGGACCTGCCGCTCACCAGATGTTTTTTTTTTTTTTTTGCACCGTTCTCTGTAAACTCTAGAGACTGATGTTGTTGGAGTTTGAGACGAGAACAGAGATATAAGGGGGTGCACTGTTGCTGAGGGCTTGATACGTTAGGGTCATGATTTTAAATTTTATTCTGGAAGCTACGGGACGCCACTGGTGTGACCAACAGAGAGGTGATGCATACGCTAAGCGTTGAGTATGGTATATGAGTCTATCAGAGGTGCTCATTATGTATTGGAGTGGAGACAGAAGGGTGATGGGGAGACTAGCAAGGAGAGAGCTGCAGTAGTCGAGGTGAGATATGGTGAGAGAATGGATTAGAATTTTAGTTGTGTCTTGTGACATATTTTGGAGATGTTTTGTCGTTGAAAATTACAAGATTTTGTGATTGCTTGTATGTGACAAATGAAAGAGAGGGCAAGGTCCAGTAGAACCCCAAGACAACGGGCCTGGGAGGTGGGAGTGATGACGGCATTGTTAACAGTGAGAGATATTTGAGGAGTGGAAGTTGTAGTAACAAGTGGGAAGATTAGGAGCTCAGTCATTGACATAAGGATATGTTTGAAAGGCAGTTGGCAACTAGTACCAGAAGAGGGGGGCATAGATCTGGTGCTGAGAGTTAGATTTGAGGGTCATCTGCATATAGATGATACTGAGATCCAAGGGAGGATGTATAGATGGAGAAAAGGAGGGGGCCTCCTAGGACTGAACCATGGAGTATGCCAACAGAGTGATGGTCATGTAGAGAGTAGTTGTGGTCCCAAAATCTTGCTCAGGATCATTTACAAAGAATTGGTCAGTAAATGTTGAAGTGTTTGTAACAGGTATTACAACACACAAGTATTACAGAATATGCACTTTACATACACAGAGATCATGAGCTTTATATGAATAGAGCCGCCAGGCTAATTATTATTATATATTTTTTTTAGCAGAATAACTCCTGTCAGAATAACTCCGGTTTATATGATTTATTTCATGAGTGCCTCAAAAATATATTAATGGGACTCTATCACCCAAAAATGAAGTTGATATTTAGTTCTTCTAAAGACCATGGAAATATGGCTGACCACTGTACTATTGCTTTTTTTCCAAAGTATATAGTCACTAAGATATTTACCCTTGTGTGTGCTACATTATTATGTAAATGTGCTGCTCACTAATGCTAATTATCTGCTTTGATATTCTAATCAGTGGCACATTATTTTTGCAAGCAACACAATGTACCACCATGGCCATATTACCCATTAGGCCAACTAAACAGCAGTCCAGTGGCGCTTCCATGTGAGGGGCGCCACTTTAAAAAAAAAATGGTTCCTGACTTAAAATAAATGAAATACTGCAGTTCATAGACTGGCTACTAGGGGGTAACACCTAGAATAAGAGAGTTATAACAGGAAAAGGAACTTACACACACAGAAAAGGCGAAATGGGCCAGTGCATACCTTGCATACTCGCTCACAGGGGCTCCTCTACTTCACTGCCTAGGGGCTCCAAAAAGGTAGATCCAGTTCTGTGTACTACCCAGTGTTATTATGCTGTTAGACCCCCCACCACCACCACTATGAAAGACAATGAGCTGCAAATTTGCATATTGAGACATATATTAGCATAATACTGCACAAACAATGCTGAATATCTCTTGGGTTATTCACTGGCTAGTACAATGTAATGACAGTTTTCTTTCTCTTTAAATGAAACAAACTTGGTAGGGTAACGGTGTCCCTTTAACATATTAGTATAACATTTTAATGCACAGTGTATTGTAATATATCTATAAACTACAATACATAATGCATTTATAATGTTACATTTATCACAGTTTTAGGATCTGATAGTTTTCAAATCCCTGCTGAACAATTATTTATTATAAAATATGTCCTGTTGGTCAGTAAAAACTAATATATTTCTTATATTTAAATAAATATATATATATATATATATATATATATATATATATATGTATATATTATATTAATTGATAAATAACAACTAGCGACTTGCCCATCAAAAAAAAGCTTTTTATACTCTAAGGACCTCTGGCGCTCATTGCAAGCCTCTCCTTGCGTGTCTCTATATTTTTTAAATACGTCCAGTGTCGTGAAGCCTTGTTTCATTTTTTTCGCCCTTTTTTTCTAGTTTACCCGAGTTTCTAGTGACGAAACTCGCTGAAATCGACTTATATTCACATTCCACCTGACTCCCAGACGTCCTGGCTATTCCCCGTGCTGTCTGATGTTTTTGTATTTTTTTTCCGGATTTTTTGTGTGTTTCGTGTTTTGTGCTTTGCACGGTTCGGCCGTTAACTTCGTTTTTTTTTACTATCTGGTACTTTGTTTTTCTAAGTGCAGCGTCTCGTAAAGTGGTACGCAGTTGGCGGTGTTTTGCCGGTCCAGGGTCATGTAGCTCCGTTTTAAGTTTTTTTGGGACGCCAAAATGGACTTAAATTAGCGTTCCACCTTACTCCCAGACGTCCTGGCTGTTCCCCCGTGCTGTGTGTGATGTTTTTGTTGTATTTTTTAAATAATTTTTTATGTGTTTCGTGTTTTTTGCTTTGCGCGGTTTGGCCGTTAAATTTTTATTTTTTTTCATTGTTTCATTGCCTCCACTGCTCGCCTCACTTTGCGAGGCTCGCAGGCAATGAGCACCTTCAGCGCTCATCGCCCAAGTGCTGCGAGTTTTAGTGCTGTGAGTTAACGGCTCACCTTGCTACGCGAGGCTCGCAGCCGATTAGTGCCTCATTGCCCAAGTGCCGCAAGTTTTAGTGCCGCAAGTTTTGGTTCCTTAACGCTCGCTAATTAATTGTTTATTGATCCAGAGGGAGGCAAACAAAATAATACCCATTGAAACATTGCCAATTTGGATCTATCCTGTAATGTGAATGCATGACACAAGAAGCATCCTGGTGCTGAGCGCGCTCGCGTCCTGATGTACTCCCTAAGCCCATAACCCAAAGGCCCTAACCCCCTACACCCCTTGCCGGCCCTAACCCTAACCCCTTCACCAGTTACCGGCCCTAACCCTAAACCTAAACTCCTGATCTTAACCTTAAGCCCCTATATCCCTTGACGGCCCTAACCCTACCCCCCTACAACACTTAGCGGCCCAAACCCTAAACCTAACCCCCTAACCCCCTACACCCTTTGCTGGCCCTAACCCTAACCTCCTAACCCTCTTAACCCTAGCCCCCTAAAAGTAACTTCCTAACCCTAACCCTAAGCCCCTAACCCCCTACACCTCTTACTGGCCCTAACCCTACCCCCCTAACCCTCTATACCTAACCCGAAAACCCCTAACCACTTACCAGCACTTAGAGGCAGCTACATTGGGACGTCAGCGGCCCACTTTCTGTGCGTGCACATAACAGGATAGGTCCGACAGTTGTCTCATAAGGAAAAAAAAAAAATTAATTCCTGGCTCCAGGTACTAGTGGTCGGATTCATCCCTGGATCAAACGCCTATGACTCCAGCATCAACCATCACTTATAACTCAAGTTGTCCTATCAAATCCAGACAACGTATTAGCGGAAGTAAGTATAACTGGAACCTTCCCCTTCATTCTGTCCCAGACCTGCTCCTTCCCTCATTTCTTATTATCTCCTCTACTTCCATCTAGAGGGCTTATCATGTGTCCCTCCTGCCATTTTTCCTACCTTATTCTGTGAGACCTTCCCTAGCCTTCAGACCTTTAAGAAGTCTTTATAAACCCACTATTACCTATAACCTTCACACCTACTGCTTACCGGTATTAAATGACCTGCTGGCTTATTGCTCAACATGAAACACAACCACATTCTTGAACCTGCTAATTGCCTCCCCTCTCCCCACTCCTTTTTAGTTACTTGCATAACCATCTCTTTTTATGAACTCTCAGGAGCAGGAAACTCTCCTCCTTTTGTATCATTATTTCTTATTGCACAATGTTGTTATATGTCATGTACACTTCTATATATGATTTATTTTATTAGTATTATTATTATATTTATTTACAGTGGATATAAAAAGTCTACACACCCCTGTTAAAATGTCAGGTTTCTGTGCTGTAAAAAAATGAGACAAAGATAAATCATTTCATAACTTTTTCCACCTTTAATGCGACCTATAAACTGTACAACTCAATTGAAAAACAAACTGAAATCTTTTAGGTAGAGGGAAGAAAAAATATAAAAATAAAATAAAATGGTTGCGTAAGTATGCACACGCTTAAACTAATACTTTGTTGAAGCACCTTTTGATTTTATTACAGCACTCAGTCTTTTTGGGTATGAGTCTGTCAGCATGGCACATTTTGACTTGGCAAGATTTGCCCACTCTTCTTTGCAAAAACACTCCAAATTTGTCAGATTGCGAGGACATCTCCTGTGCACAGCCCTCTTCAGATCACCCCACAGATTTTCAATCGGATTCAGGTCTGGGCTCTGGCTGTGCCATTCCAAAACTTTAATCTTCCATTCCTTTGTTGATTTGGATGTATGCTTTGGGTCGTTGTCATGCTGAAAGATGAAGTTCCTCTTCATGTTCAGCTTTCTAGCAGAAGCCTGAAGGTTTTGACTGGTATTTGGAACTGTTCATAATTCCCTCTATCTTAACTAAGGCCCCAGTTCCAGCTGAAGAAAAACAACCCCAAAGCATGATGCTGCCACCACCATGCTTCACTGTGGGTATGGTGTTCTTTTGGTGATGTGCAGTGTTGTTTTTGCGGCAAACATATCTTTTGGAATTATGGCAAAAAGTTCAACCTTGGTTTCATCAGACCATATCACCTTTTCCCACATGCTTTTGGGAGACTTCAGATGTGTTTTTGCAAAATGTAACCTGGCTTGGATGTTTTTCTTCGTAAGAAAAGGCTTTCGTCTTGCCACTCTACCACATAGCCCAGACATATGAAGAATATGGGAGATTGTTGTCACATGTACCACACAGCCAGTACTTGCCAGATATTCCTGCAGCTCCTTTAATGTTGCTGTAGGCCTATTGGTAGCCTCCCAGACCAGTTTTCTTCTCGTCTTTTCATCAATTTTGGAGGGAGCTCAAGTTCTTGGTAATGTCACTGTTGTACCATATTTTCTCCACTTGATGATGACTGTCTTCACTGTGTTCCATGGTATCTCTAATGCCTTGGAAATTCTTTTGTACCCTTCTCCTAACTGATACCTTTTAACAATGAGATCCCTCTGATGCTTTGGAAGCTCTCTGTGGACCATGGCTTTTGCTGTGGGATGCGACTAAGAACATTTCAGGAAAGACCAACTAGAGCAGCTGAACTTTATTTGGGGTTAATCAGAGGAACTTTAAATGATGGCAGGTGTATGCTGACTCCAATTTAACACAATTTGGAATGTGATTGCTTAATTTTGAACACAGCTACATTCCCAGTTATAAGAGGGTGTGCAGACTTATGCAACCACATCATTTTTCTTTTTTTTTTTTTCTTCCCTCCACCTAAAAGATTTCAGCTTGTTTTTCAATTGAGTTGTACAGTTTGTAGGTCACAATAAAGGTGGAAAAAGTTCTGAAATGATTTATCTTTGTCTCATTTTTTTACAGCACAGAAACCTGACATTTTAACAGGGGTGTGTAGACTTTTTATATCCACTGTATATCACGCCAACATATTCCGTAGCGCTGTACAGGGGTTTAGTACATGGCAAAAAACAAACTTAACACCTTATAAAGAATGGAGGGCCCTGTTTTTGAGCTTAGAATCAAATGTACATAGTGCTCGTTTCCAAGGCACGGACACACGATTGAAAACTCGTAAACTTTCACCTTTTAACTAGTACTGCATAGAATGTTGGCACTTTTTAAATAAAAGTTACCACTACTACTACTACTAATAATAATAATAACTATAATAATACAGTAAAATGTTATGTTCTATTCATCTGTGTAAAATGATTAATTTTGCATTAATATAAGTGAAACAATCTAATCAACAATTAATATACGTGATGCAATCCCACCAACATAAAATTTGCAGGATTATTACAAATGTTATGCATTCCATTTGGAGCAGATCTATTTGAATTCACAATCTGAGAGATCAGGAGCACATATATCTTACATTAGGTACAACATGCGAGGCAGCGCTAAGCTTTGATCAATAAATACTTTTTTATCCAGCATTTTTAGACAGAAATTTGTTTGCAATTTTAAAACAGAATTAATTGAATATTCTCATTCTCCCAAGAATCACCTTATTTTATATAAATAATATGTATTTGAAGCACTTTACTGTATTGGTGGATCACGTACATGGTACTAAGTAGCACCACAGGGACTCACACACACAACACTACACAAAGAAAGGTCATACTGTCGACTGCACAAAGACCCACACTGTTTAAGCATCGGTTGAGAGAAACAGTAAGCCATATCACAAAACACGCAAATATGTATTGACAGAGTACATGTTAAGACATCACATTGTACACAGAGCCACACATCACACAACCCTTTCATTACACTGCACACGTGGGGTGCTGGAACTTGGGGTGCAGAGAGTGCAGCCTTAAAGGCATACTAAATTTTCATGGGTTATGAATGCATCTCATAGAGGAACATTTGTAGTATATAAAAACCTTTTTTTGCATGAAAAAATCCCAAATTAAGCATTAATAAACGTACCGTGAAGTTAGCAAAATTTAGAATTAGATGCTTCTAAAGACCCAGGCTAAATTAGCATAAAATTCATAATTCATTTTGACCAAGCAGAGGCATCTGCACCATTGTAGCAACGTAATTGTATACAATAGGCAGTTCAAACTGCACAGCCATTCAGTGAGTAATAAATGGGTTAAAATCCATACTTGCATGCTGTGTTTCTGTAAGATAGGATGATTTGCTGACATAGAGAGCTCTTGGGGTGTGGAAATCAAGGATGTCAGGACCAAGATTGTAGATCTACACAAGGCTGGAATGGGCTACAAGACCATCGCCAAGCCGCTTGGTGATAAGGTGACAACAGTTGGTGAGATTATATGCAAAATGAAGAAACACAAAATAACTGCCAGTCTCCCTTGGTCTGATGCTCCATGCAAGATCTTACCTTGTGGAGTTTCAATGATCATGAGAACGGTGAGGAATCAGCCCAGAACTACAAAAGAGGATCTTGTTAATGATCTCAAGGCAGCTGGGACCATAATCACCAAGAAAACAATTGGTAACACACTACACCATGAAGGACTGAAATCCTGCAGCGCCCACAAGGTCCCCCTGCTCAAGAAAGCACATGTACAGGCCCGTCTGAAGTTTGCCAATGGACATCTGAATAATTCAGAGGAGAACTGGGTTAAAGTGTTGTGGTCAGATGAGACCAAAATGGAGCTCTTTGGCATCAACTCAACTCGCCGTGTTCGGAGGAGGAGGAATGCTGCCTATAACCCCAAGGACACCATCCCCACCGTCAAACATGGAGGTGGAAACATTATGCTTTGGGCGTGTTTTTCTGCTAAGGGGACAGGACAACTGCACCGCATCAAAGGGACGATGAACGGGGCCATGTACTGTCAAATCTTGGGTGAGAACCTCCTTCCCTCAGCCAGGGCATTGAAAATGGGTCGTGGATGGGTATTCCAGCATGACAATGACCCAAAACACTCAGCCAAGGCAACAAAGGAGTGGCTCAAGACGAAGCACATTAACGTCCTGGAGTAGCCTAGCCAGTCTCCGGACCTTAATCTCATAGAAAATCTGTGGAGGGAGCAGAAGGTTCGATTTGCCAAACATCAGCCTCGAAACCTTAATGACTTGGAGAGGATCTACAAAGAGGAGTGGGACAAAATCCCTCCTGGAATGTGTGCAAACAAGGTGGCCAACTACAAGAAATGTCTGACCTCTGTGATTGCCAACAAGGGTTTTGCCACCAAGTACTAAGTCGAAGGAGTCAAATACTTATTTCCCTCATTGACCTGCAAATCAATGTATAACTTTTTAGACATAAGTTTTTTTTTTTTTTGGGGGGGGGGGGTTGTTATTCTGTCTCTCATTGTTAAAATACACCTACCATTAAAATTATAGACTGATAATTTCTTTGTCAGTGGACAAACGTTCAAACGAAACAGGGGATCAAATACTCCCCCCCCCCCCCTCTGTATCTGTATATCAGAGTGTAATTATTTGTATGTGTGCACCTTCTCAATTTATGTCTACATGCATCAAATTAGGTGGGACGTCTATTAGAGTGGGCCACTGGATAGCAGTATATACTAAAATAACAATACAATATATAGACTAGGCACCATTTTAAAGGTATACGGAAGTTTTCCTGGTTTAAAATTTTCCTGATCTAATTTTCCTAAACTAACAGGTTGTTATTCTGTCTCTCACCTACCATTACAATTATAGACTGATCATTTCTTTGTCAGTGGACAAACATTCAAAATCAGCAGGGGATCAAATACTCCCCCCCCCCACTGTAGATATTATGTATTTATATTATGTCCATGTGGACATGTGTATATAGGACGGACATGCAGATTGGTAAATATGAGAAATTACACATCGTCATTTTGATGATAAACAGACTCATGTTATTCCCCCACAGAAATATAGATTTGGACTGTTAAACTGGCATATTTTTGGAGCAGTGTCTAGCAAACAATATTACAAAATCTTCTTTTTAATTTGATTGCATTTGTTTAATGGAAACAAGAACACTATTAGTCATGAATGAGGAGTGTTTGTTTCATCTCTCTCTTTGAATATTTAGGTTATTTTTTACGCTTCCCAATGCTACTGGCAATGAGCCAAGCCAAGCAAGGTATAGATTAACACGTTTCTTTTTTAATTCAATTGGGAGCAGGGAAATCCTTACCTCCTACACTAGAAAATGTAGCTTATCTACGGCCTATGAAAAATACATTGTGAATACATTAAATTTGCAAACAGTTGGTCTAGTAAAGGGTTAATTAGTCTTGCCAATTTGTCTATGTTCTGTGAGAAATAAATGTTAGAATGGTACAGGAGATGCCTCGTTTTGACAAATGAAGACTAATTGTCATTTTTACTACCTTTCAATAAATACAGTTCTCCCAGCAATGCTGAATCCAGAAGTGATGTCAAAAAGAGAGTGTGGTTTCCCACACACAGATACAAACGTAAAAGGTTGGGACAAAGGAATAGTCTTTGAGCCACATTCCATTCGAAGCCCGCAACTGGATTGCAGACGGCCGTATGTCTGCGGGTGTGTTGCAGGCTCCCGTTCGTCTCTGATTGCAATGCTATTCCATTGATCAAGCCCGCAGGTTACTGTCCCAAAGCCGAAACCGTAAACCATGCACTGGTTCGTAGCAGTTCAGGGTGGGAACATGATCAATTAAGCAAGCCTGTAACCTACCATTTCGAATCAGCCAATAGAAAATGAGTCATTATTACATGGAGGTTACATGTCAATCAATTAGGTTTGGGGGTCCTTTATGCGATCAGACTCGCAAACCCTCAAAATAAAGAATAATGAAAATGACTGCAAATACTGTTCTAGTCCATATGGGTGGCATGATATGTATTAACTCATTCATACCCTAGATCGATTTAACCCCGAAATGAACCATAAAAAAATAATTTCATTTCTTGCCGATTTGCGAGCTTGAGACAGTTGTGCAATTAATTCCAATGTCCATCAGCGCTTTCCCCATTATTTACAGTGTAGTATTGATTTGTTATTTGCTTTTACAGTGCTACGAATAGATGTTAAACCTCTCTAGCACTCGTGGGATCTTCTCCTTCTTTTGCCATTTACGGGTGTGAAAACGTTTTTGGGCTTGGGGAAATTGAGCAATTGAATAGCGATTTGCTATTTTCGCGATCGGAAGTCTTGAAGCCTTGAGAGATTAAAGTTTTTTTGAGGCTGTAAGTTACGAGTTTAACCAGCGTCATTTTTTCAAGCCCGTAACTCGGAGCCCACAAAAAGACGTCAATTGAATAGCAAATTAGCTTGAAACCTCACTTACAGGCTACTGGATCGCCCGAAAACTCAATTGAATATGGCCCATTGTCTAGCTTTATGTCTAACCAGCTATAAAGTATGTGGGAGTGCTTGACCCTATTCCTTTGTATATCACTGGAAATCTGTCTATTCACAGCCTAGCAATAATAAATCATGTTTAGGGATCTTTTTTTCTATTTTTGTATCCCTGTTTATTTTAATTGTAATTAATTATGTACTTCTTAATTATATTTATGTGTTAAATACCGTGGGAAATACTAACGAGAATGATGCGGGTAGTAGACTCAGTTTACTGGATTTCACAATTTATGCCTCAATACACTGAATCCTCTTTGCCCTTTTTCTTAACTAGCACATGTGCTCCTAAAATATAAGGTAAAATCCAAACAATCATATGTGCAAAATAATTATATTTAGCTGCATAAAATCTTCTCTAAAGTTATGTATTTGCAACTCTTTTGAATATTACTTATGCCTCTTTGATAATTATTTGAATACATTGTTTAAATTATTTTTCAATATATGTTAATTTAAACAGTTGATCTTCTGTAACAAAACTTATAGCTGTTTTTTCCTCCTCTTTATGTTAGAGTAGTTTGTAAAAGATGGGAATAAACCTAACAATTTATGGAAAATCAGCTACTTTCCTCATAAAACCCAAACAATCGCTCACAAAAGAGTGATTGGGTTTGATGTTCTAATAAATGCTATCTTAATATTGTATGCTTTGTTCTACCACTTAAAAAAGGAGCATCTTCAAAAAAAGTCTCAGAATAAATCTATACCCTGCAAGATGTTGACTTTACTCTGTCTATCAATGTCCTAATTCTAGTTCCTTTCGCATCTGTGACCAGGCAAAGCTCCCCTGTGGGCTTGCATAACTAAAGTAGTAAATTAGAGGGCTGAGGTTTAAGGTAACAGCTTGACAAGCTTAGACTTATTCTAAGTAAGTTTTTTCTTTAAATTCTAGAAGAAAAATGTGAACTTAGTATATGACATTAAACAGAGTTATGTCAACTTTATAGCTTGCTTTATGTGAATAACACAATAAAAATAAATTTCCAGTAAAATATTTAGAAAGACTATGCAGAAAATATCAATATCATTAGATTGTATGGTATTTTGAAATAAGCACCATCTTTATAAGGTTTTAAACTAAAAAAACAGGGCCCCCTAATTTTTGGGGGAGAGGGAGAGAGAGGAGAGGGCGAGAGACGAGGGAGGGAGAGGGGAGGGAGAGAGAATGAGAGAGGGAGGGGAGGAGGGGGAGTGACAGGGGAAAGTGAGAGGGAGGGCGAAGGGATGGAGAGAGAGGGGAAGGGAGGGAGAGAGAGGGAGGGAGAGAGAGAGGGGGAGGAGGGGAGGGACAGAGGGAAAGAGAGAGGGAGGGTGAGAGAGAGAGAGAGAGGAAGGGGAAGAGGGATTGTGAGGGAGAAGGGGAGGGAGAGAGGGGGAAAGGGGAGGTAGTGAGATAGGAAAGGAGAGATGGAGGGAGAGAGAGAGAGGAAGGGAGAGGGGGAGAGAGAGAGAGGGGGGAGGGAGAGAGAGGGAGGGCCGCACAGAGAGGGAGAGGGCGCAGAGAGAGAGAGAGAGAGAGGGCACACAAAGAGAGACAGAACAGACAATTGAACATAATATATGATACCGTCAAATACAAAGGGGTGTCATCAAGGGTGCATCACCTTGTGTGCAGTTAGTGTTGCTAGTCAATAATTAAGAAGCTGGTTATATATAGGGTACACATATGGCCCTGCACGTCCATGAGATCAGTTTGAAAGATATAGATTCAGATAAAGGTTGTTCTGACAATTCCTTGTATGTGCAGTGAGATATGATGTTTGAAACATCTGGCATAACTTGTTAAGGATAAAGCGTTCAGCTGGTGGTGAAGGTTTCCTTGGGAAGTAGGTCTTCAAGCAGTGCACAGTAGCTGGTCATGCAATATGCTGGAGAATGGAGACAATGGGTCCTGTTTGATAGGGTCATCACTCTGACACTTCCATGATCCTGTAGTTTTCAGATTGTTAGCATTTTACAGCATGAAGGTTGCGGGGTGCACCCAAACTGTTCCTATAGGCATGTACTTTTTTCCACTTGGATGGCACAGATAGGTCTAGTAGACCCACTGTTTCCGAGTTAAGTTTACTGCAAAGCAGGTTTAGGTTAGCTGGTTTATCAGGTTTATTTCAAAGCAGTGGCGGCTGGTGACTTTTCAAGTTGGAGGGGCGACAGGGCGAAACATAGCCACTCCCCCTTTTTCAAACCACACCCATTTTTATAACTCCTCCCCCTGACGTCATAATGACCTTTATAAGCCCCGCCCAATGACCTTATGCTTGTAAAGCCCATTGAAATACATGATCTGCAATGCAGAAATGTCAAGAAGTAAAGTAACAATGTGTTAAATTCATTGGTATACAATATAGATTGAAAAAACTCATGTGACAAGACTACAGCAATATCATAATTGCACCTATACGTATTAACAGAAAAATTAAAGGAGTGACACCTACCATTAGTCGGCTCTTCTTCTCAGGGTATTCACGTTCATTAAGTTGACCAATGAGTAGAAACAAATCTGCAGCCACATAGGGTTTGCACCTGGGGTTGGAAGAAAACAAGCAAATCATTCATACCATTCAAGAACAAAACCATACTTAAAAACATTAAACGACCAAGTGGAACCATATAGGCCCCAAACATACCTTAGAAGACCAAGTGTGACTATATAGGCCCCAAACATACCTTAGAAGACCAAGTGTGACTATAGGCCCCAAACATACCTTAGAAGACCAAGTGTGACTATATAGGCCCCAAACATACCTTAGAAGACCAAGTGTGACTATATAAGCCCCAAACATACCTTAGAAGACCAAGTGTGACCATAGGCCCCAAACATACCTTAGAAGACCAAGTGGAACTATATAGGCCCCAAACATACCTTAGAAGACCAAGTGTGGCCATATAGGCCATATAAACCCTAAATAACAAATTGGGACCATATAGGCCCCAACCGTACCTTAAAAACCTTAAATAACATATAGGCCCAAAAAAAAATATATATATATATATATATATAAATATTTATATATATATATATATATATATATATATATATATATATATATAAAATTGATATCAATATATCACAATAAATAAATATATATATATATATATATATATCAAATTGTTATATATATATATATATATATATATATATATTTATTTATTGTGATATTTTGATATTAATTTATATATATATATATATATATATATATATATATATATATATATATATAAAAAATTACACATAAATATACATAAACATATACATACAACAATATATATTAATTGATATTTATTATTTGATTAATTGATGTTCTTTATTACATGGTATATTATATTGTTCATGCATTTCTATTACACTTTATTTGTTATACATATTACAGTGCTATTTTTTGGCTATACATGTTACAGGATATTATCCTGTAACATGTATATCACATAAAATAGCCCTGTAATATGTATAATACATACAGGGTCAAACAAGTTCACACTAACCTTTTTTACCCTTACAGGCTTCCATACCTGCTTGCTGATTTGCTAATTTTTTAAAGACTCTCATTGGTTGAAATCGATGTCAATCAAAAATTTCAGCCAATCAGAGTCCTTCAAAAATTAGTATATATAGCAGACCGTGGGAAAAAAACAATTAATCGCGGGAGGGGCTCCTTGTAGGAGGAGCTCTTTTTAGTGTGTTGTTTTTTTTTTTTTTAGAGCGTCGGTTTTTTTTTTTGGAGGCCTCTTTCAATGGGCCAGAATGGATGGATGGACAATGGCTTCAATCAAGATTGGATTATTTTTGATCATTGGCTTCAATCAACATGGATTATTTTATTTTTGATCATTGGCTTCAATCAACATGGATTATTTTATTTTTGATCATTGGCTTCAATCAACATGGATTATTTAATTTTTGATCATTGGCTTCAATCAACATGGATTATTTATTTTTCATCATGACTATATCCAGAGAGGACAGAAGGCCAACGCTGGAGGGGTCAATTTTACAGGTAAGTATGTGCTGTTGTTTATTTTATTTTTTATTAATGTTTGTTTAAAGCTGTTTATTTTTGTATACAATGTGTTGTGTTACTAACTGTACTAACAATGTGTTTGCTTACTGTGTGTTTAATTGTAATAATGTTGTTACTGTATTTTTTTTTTCCCTTCCCTTATTTTTATTTTATCTTTAGAAGTGACATGCACATATACATGCCTGTTACTTCTAAAAATGGAATAAAATTAGGGGGGGGGGGGGGGGGGTAGCTTAGTTGGTTCATCCAGGGTGGGGTCGGTCACGGTCAGGCGCCCATCGGTCGCCCATAGGCCACGACCAGGGGTGGCACAGGCCTCATGGGGGTGAACATCCACCCCCATGTGGCCTGGTCAACCCCGCTCACTGCCCGAATACCCGGGGTAGCATAGGCCGCATCGGGGTGGTGCCGGGGGCCCGGTGGTGATCGGGCCTCGGGCAGGGTGGCATACATGGAGGTCATCAGGGGTGGCACAGGCCTCATCAAGGGGGTGATCCGATCACCCCCATGTGGGCCTGTGCCACCCCGCTCACCACCCGACTACCCCGATCCCGTGATCGGTGTAATCCGGTGGTGGCATGATGGCATAGCTAGGCTAGCATAGGGCAGGCCTGATCGGGGGTGGCACAGGCCACATGGGGGTGATGGCTGGGGATGGCACTGGCACCAGGCATTGTAGGCCTAGGGTCGTCGGTGGTAGTTGGTGGGTGGCTGGGTAGGTGGCACTGGCAGGCCAGGCAGGCATAGTGGGGGACTGGGGGTAACTGGTCACCCCTAACTTTTATTAGGGGCTACTAGGGGTTTTGGTTTGGCCAGGGGCAGGGGCAGGTGCCAGGCAGAGGCAGGTGTAGACTTACTGTGTTAGGCAGGCAGAGCAGATGAGTAGATTCAGCCAGGGAGGTCTCTCAGTCTCAGCGTGACCAGGGTCAGGAAACAGAAAGGGGGAAGGGACAGGGAACTGGTGGTTTTATTGACTGTATCAGTCAATCAAAATCAAACTCGAGGCTCTATTTGCTGGCGGGCGCTCAGGGCTAACGGTCTGGGTGGGTTTAGATTGATCACTTAGTAACTGGACAGCCTTCCATCATTGATTGGTCAATGATGGAAGACTGTCATTTATTAATTGATACATTTATGACCGCCCATGCATATCGTCACTGTGATGGTGGGCGGCATGCATTAACGGTCAGTGGGCCAGGCCAGGACTCATTGAAGAGAAGAGTCTAAAGGTTAGTGTACACAGTGTAACTATTGTAATTTGATCACACAGGGTGCAGGCAGGGGGCGATAGATACACAGCATTAGAGTTAATGTAGCGCAAGGGTTATTTTAAAGTGACAGTGTCCCTTTTCTAACTTTAATTCATTTTAATACTATTTAGACTTGAAATGATGATGTACACCTTATATTTATTTGTTTTTGGGTTATACTAATACATTGTTGTGTTTTTTTTATTGCAGGGTGAAGAAAATATTTGGGGGGGCGTTTGCCCTGACGCCCCAATGGACGGGCCGCCCCTGTTTCAAAGTCTATATCATCAGTTTAAGCAAGTAATTGCAGTATATCCTGTGTGATAGGTGTACTTTGTGTCACATTCCTCTTTTTGGGGTCAATAAGCTCATCAGTATGCTACTATTGGAAGATTCCCTGTAGGGCAGTAGTAATATCATCCATAACTACTGCTATGAAGAGGTGCTGTTGGGTATCAGGTGGGAATGTTTTTCTATTATGGTAGGTGAGGAACTTAATGCACCATTGCTAAGATGATTTTCAGTGTGAAAGTGAGTTTTTATTCTCTCTCTTTTTAAGAAAATAATACAATAAGGCACAGTAATATACTATATCATGTGCTTAAAAAAGCCTTAAAAGTAGCCTTAAAACTAGCTATCTCTTTCTTTGTAGTGGTGTATTTCCTCGACTACTTCTCTGTAACAATTTCTTGTTCCTTAAATTATATGATGGGGAAAGCCTCCATTTTCGCACAGGTACTTGCATTTACATATTCCACTAACAAGCCTATTGTGACTTTGTCATCAATGTGATAAAGCATTTAAATGTAATGCCGGTTTAATTATTCTTATCATGTTATATATGCTTCATAAATATTTAATGATGCCAGATATTCATATACAAAATAAATATCTGCCGCACAATATATATAATTAACTGAGTGGCTGATATGAATATTGAAATGTGAAAGCTCCAGACTCGTTAAAAGAGAGATTTGATTAGAATGCATATTAAAAAACTCAATTATTGAGAGATAATTAAATACGTATTGGAAGAATATATTTTTAGTTTAAAAGTAAATATTTAAAGGAAACCAGGTAAACTGCATATCTTTTTTTAGAGCAAACATATGTATAAAAAACACTTTTAAAATCTATCAGTGGCAAGAAAAGATGATATTTCTGCTCCAGCTATTAAATTTAACAATTGCAAAGAAAGCCATTCACCTAGGAGTTTCAAATAAGACTCTTTTTCTGTCAGGTATTTTAATGAGTCTATTTACTTCTGTTTCACATTAAAAAGTATATCTATGATCTTAAATACATTTAAATTTTATTATTTTACATTTACTTTTTAATGAAATTATCTATTTTGTCAATGATACAAAAATGTTGTAAAGCTAGATTTTAATTTAAAAATTATATTAATATTAATTTAAAAAATATATTAATATTATTGCCTCAGTTGCCTATTGGAGGGTTCCATGATACTTTGTGGAAGACTGCATAAATGAGAGGGATGTTAACATTTCTGCAAAAGCGATTGCAGTTATACAAGTTGGAAACTTGCTTTAGTTAGCTATACATTTTAATTGTTATAATTTAATATGCTTTGGGCTATGCAATTCTTTCCTGTGTGAATATTCCCCCTGTGTATTCAGTATGACAGAAAGCTCTGCATAACTTGGGTGCACATTCTGATCTGATGGGATTTTTGGGTTACACAGATATTTAATAAGCTGCTATTATATTCATTTGGCATTCCTATTGCTAGGTTTCAGCTGTCATTTCTTTCAGTATGTCCCGAAGACATGACTACAGATTAAGGATATAGAGATTGCATAAATATTCAGACAGATGGAACAGTTTAAATCATTTCAAATCACATGGGGCCATCCATATAGCCAGAAAATAAATAAAACTAAATGTAATTTTTTTAAATTATTTTATATAATTTTATTTTATATTGAATTTTTTGACCATCCACAAAACCATTTAAAAAAATATTTCCATGCATAAAACAACATTTGCAAGTTCTTTTAAGTGAAGAATGTCACATTTTGGATTTTCCCATTGTTCAGTGGTCTAACAACAGTTTTCTAAGTCTTCTGCTTTCTACTGATCAGATTCCAACACACAACCCTGTACCATGCGGAGCACAACACGCACTGTATTACAAGCTGTAACGTTAGATGTATAATCATGTTTTGCAAATGACCTACAACAAACCACAGTTATTTAGCAGTAATAAGGATGTTACAGATTCTGCACACTTTTGGAGGATCAGCTGTCTGAAATCTAATTGTTATAGACTGATAATAAATATAATAAACAATACTTTTATTCACAAATAGTATAATAAAATACATGCCCATATTGAATTACTGCTTGACAATGACAGTGAGATCAATGTAAGTAATAATATTTTATTCATTTTTCTCTGTGGGAAGAATCCCTTTGAATCATGATCCTTAATTCTAGTATAGTTTGGTAAGCCTTGTAATATATATTTTACAAGCATTTTGTATGGAAAATGCATTCAAAGTACCCCTTTTTTGTAGGGATAGTCCCTATTACAGACAAATCCATATGTCTCTCCAAGCCATTTAAGTACAGCAATTATTTCACATATGGTGGGCTAAGAGTGATAGAAGCCCTCCACCGTACAAAGTACAGTAGTACAAATAAGGAATAGTACATTAGTGATTCCACTTGAATGTCTAAAAATAAGTTGATAAAAACTTATTTCCTGCTCAAATTTCTCAGAAACACAGTATATGCACTGCAATCTGGGAAAACTGGGCGGGACATGCAAATGAGGCCACATAATGCACCATCACTCTGTCAATCCAAACCATTTTAAACATGGCTCCTTTAATGCATATGCTTACTGTATTTCACAGTTTTAGACACAGCAACGGATGGATTTTTCACAAACCAGGTCACTTAACCACATACAGTACTGTTTCACGGTTACTGCCGATCCTCAGTATGGTGTGAGTGCCTGGTTTGTGTGTTGATTGTTGTAAAGAGTATTTCTATACAGCAATTATTTTCCGTTGCTGTGTCTAAAACTGTGAAATACAGTAAGCATATGCATTAAAGGAGCCATGTTTAAAATGGTTTGGATTGACAGAGTGATGGTGCATTATGTGGCCTCATTTGCATGTCCCGCCCAGTTTTCCCAGATTGCAGTGCATATACTGTGTTTCTGAGAAATTTGAGCAGGAAATAAGTTTTTATCAACTTATTTTTAGACATTCAAGTGGAATCACTAATGTACTATTCCTTATTTGTACTACTGTACTTTGCACGGTGGAGGGCTTCTATCACTCTTAGCCCACCATATGTGAAATAATTGCTGTATAGAAATACTCTTTACAACAATCAACACACAAACCAGGCACTCACACCATACTGAGGATTGGCAGTAACCGTGAAACAGTACTGTATGTGGTTAAGTGACCTGGTTTGTGAAAAATCCATCCGTTGCTGTGTCTAAAACTGTGAAACACAGTAAGCATATGCATTAAAGGAGCCATGTTTAAAATGGTTTGGATTGACAGAGTGATGGTGCATTATGTGGCCTCATTTGCATGTCCCGCCCAGTTTTCCCAGATTGCAGTGCATATACTGTGTTTCTGAGAAATTTGAGCAGGAAATAAGTTTTTATCAACTTATTTTTAGACATTCAAGTGGAATCACTAATGTACTATTCCTTATTTGTACTACAAGCCATTTAAGGAAATACACTCTCTACTAGCCCTATGCACCTCGCACTTTCTTTCAAATGTTCCTCCAGTTGTGTTCTCTAAAAGTGTGTATGTTCTACAGTGTATATATATATATATATATATATATATATATATATATATATATATATATATATATGTTTAGAGAGCCCGGGAATTCGTCTATTCTTCAGTAATATCTTGTGTATAGATTAGTGTGCATACATTAAACACATTTTATTATACATTTGGAAAATTGGCTGCAATAATGGCTTACCGTACTTTAAGAATAGGTATCCTTTTTTGGCTACTTGAAATGTCAGAAATTTTCAGCTGATAAGATTAATCTTTAAATGTGTAATGCTTTAACATGATTTCAGAAGAGGAGTTCCTAAGTTGCCCTCTTCTCAATGTCTAAAAGTATACTCATCACTGATGCACAATAAATATTTGTAAAATATAAATCATGATAGAAATGTGGAATACATTGATTACTGTTTATGTCCTATCATTCTTCTGTATGGTGCCTCCGGAACTGGATACTTCCTTCAGACCCAGAGCTTTTTTCTAACGTCCTTCTCTATACAGAATATAAACTAAATATTTCTAGCTATTTCTCTTTTTAAAAAAATCACTTTGTATTCCATTCCAATGAAATCTGAAAAGCATTTAAATTGGACCCCCTTCCCCCTCTGCCAACGGAGAGTTACATTTTACAAGCTTATGCTATAGGAGGGGAGTACAGGGAGAGAGAGAGAGGGAGAGGAAGGATGTGATTGAAAGATTGGAAATAATTATTTCTGTTGTATCTTTATTCACATATTTTATTGATATTGTTTAATTTGACCTTTTTTATTTTTATATTTTAACACGTTTTGCACAATTTATAGTTGTTATCTTTGTATATATTCCTGTTATTGTCACATTTTATGCTTGTGAACCATGACATGTATATTCTTCTAAAAAAACATGAAAGTGGAAAACAAATACCTCTCCCACATGGCCAGTTTACACATTAGGCCAACAAGGCAGCAGCCTAGGGGAGCTTCACTGTCAAGCTTAAAAAACCCTAAGAAATAGTTTCTGTCTTAAAAATGTAAATCCTGCAGTTCACAGACTGGCCTGTCTGGAGCTAGAGTGTAGAGTGCTCACTGTTCCCTCCCTCCTTTATCCCATGCATTTCCTTTTGAGTGTAGAGAGTGGGCAGAAAGTGCACCAGTTGAGCAGAGGCAGCATTAGTAAGTTTATATAATGTTTTTTCTCTAAAATGTTGTTTTTTTATTAAGGAAATATTGGTAGAAACTAGCTCTTCAATAGTATTTATTCTTGGATGTAGGTTATTTTCTTGTTTATAGGTATTCTGTTTGAATGGCTATTTATATGATTATATGTATTTCTGGTTTAATATTTATCTATCTGTTTATGCTCTATATCTACTTATCTGACTACTTACAGGGGATCCTGGCTGTGTTTATCTATATGCACAGAGGGAACCATGGCTGAAAATATGTTGAAATAATCATAATTGATCCTGGCTGAATATATGCACATTTCTATGATTTTGGTAGATGTTTTTATATTTATATTACAATAGGATACCATGACTGGATCTTTATATTTTGTTATGCTAATTACAGGTGACCCTTTCTGAATATGTATACATTTGTTTAATTATAGTTGCTCCTTGTTAAATACTTATATATTTCTATTATAATTATTGGTGACTCTAGCTGAATATGCAATAATTGTATGGTTATAGGTGAAGTTGATTAAATATATATCTGTTTATATTATAAATATGGTTGACCCTGGGTGAATATATGTAATTGTAATTATGGCTGTACAGTAGATAACCCTGATTAAATATGTGTGTGTTTATAATTATGGGTGGATATGGCTGAATATGTATACATTCATATGATTATAGGTGAACCTACCTGAATATGTATACATTAATGTAATAATTACAAATAAAAGTAAATAATTGACAATTGTGGTTGATTGTTTATATTATAATGGTCATTGGCTTATGTCCTGTATATATCTATAGTATCCACATGTCTTGGCTGAATATGTATTTGTATGAGACATTTCAATTCAATTAGAAGCCTGCATCTCGCGGTATAAAGGCCGTATGTCTGCGGGCTTGCTGCGGGCTTGAACTCTGCTACAATTCCGGTGCTATTCAACTGAACAAGCCTGCAAGTTAAGGGCCGAAAGCCGAAACTGTAAATCATGCACTCGTATTTAGCATTTCAAGGCGGGAACATGATCAATGAAGCAAGGCCATAACTACCCATTTAGAAACAGCCAGTAGAAAATTAGACCGTCATCATTACGGCAGTAAAACATGGAGGTTACATGTCAATCAATTAGCGTGTGGCGGTCCCATATGCGATCGACTCGCAAAACCACAAAATACAATATAATAAAAATGCCAATACTGAATGTGAGATCCTGAGAACATCCTAAACACCAGCAGTACTAATTTAAACCTGCAACAAGGCCTACTGAATCTGAGATCTTGAGAACATCCTAAACACCAGTAGGTATGGACAAGGTTATTGTAGTTGTCCCATCCCTGGAGCCATTATCTTTATTAATATTACTACTGTATGTGTGTTATTATATCTGGGAGATAGAATAATTTCTAGCATGTTTTTTCAACTTCCAACAAATGTATGCTGTATCCTGACTGCCCTTCCTTCCCCTCCCCCATCCTTCCTTCATTCATAGCTTGCATAATCACCTTAAATCTCCTCCTTCTCACATGTCTCAAGCCTTCCTTTAACCTGCAATAAGGCCTACTGAATCTGAGATCATGAGAACACTGCCCTCCCTCCCTGCCCCTCACCCACCCTCCCCTAATCAGATTTAATTTATAGAGCCATGAAAATCACCTGACTTGCTATTTTCAGATTATATTACATCACCACTAGGGGTCAGACAACATATTACATACTAGAGCCTTTCACCTCAGTTCCCTCCCCTCTCCCATTAAATAACAATCTTTCTAACTTTAACTTTCTTCCTGATGCTTGTTATTCCTTATCTGTTACTCTTCCCCAGGTCTCTGCTCTTTCATTCCCTTTAGATTGTAACAGCCTTATTAAATTGCGATTCGGTAAATGTAAAAGGGCTCTATTTAAGCACACAGCATATATTTTTACAGAAGTTTTTAGTTAGTGAACTTCTATCCATAAGCAAGGACTTCACTAACTAAAAACTTCTATAAAAAAATATGCTGTGTGCTTAAATAGAGCCCTTTTAAATTTACCGAATTGCAATTTAATAAGGCTGTAAGTTTCCAGTCTTGTAGGTTGTTTTGGGAAAAAAAGCATTTCTACAAAGACTCTAAGCTCAAAACAGGGCTCTCCATTTTCTGAATTTGTTAATATTGTATAAAAGTTAATAATAATAATAATAATAATACTGTTTTAGTCAATGTGAGTGGCCTGATATGTATTAACTCATTGATTTCCATATCGATATAACCCCGAAATGAAACATAAAAAATAATTTGTTATTGCCGATTTGCGAGCTTGAGACTGTTGTGAAATTAATTCTAATGTCTTTCATCACTTTCCCCGTCATTTACAGAACAGTATTCATTTTTTATTTGCATTTACAGTGCTATGAACAGGGGTTTAACCCCCTTGCGAGTCCTATCTGGTATTCGTAGGATTTTCTCCTACATTTGACATTTACGGGTGTGAGGAATTGTTGCAATTAAATATCGATTTTCTGATTGTAGCGATCGTAACTCTTGCGGACAGGAAAGATCAAAGGCTTTGATGGGGTGTAAGTTCGGGTTTTAACAACTGCAAGGATTTCAAGTCCATAACTCGTAACCTGCTTGTAGCCTGCAAAAAGACACCAATTGAATAGCAAAATAACTTTGGCCTCCATTATGAGCTACTCTAAGTTACAATTGCTCAATTGAATCGGCCTCTATATATTTATGTATTGTATTACTATGATGATTACATGTGACCCTCTCTGAATATTTATACATTGATATGCTTATAGGAGACCCTGATATATGTGTATATATACAGTATTAGATATGTACATATTTATTTGATTGCACAGGACCATGGCTGAGTATGTGTATTCTTATTTCAATGTAGGGGACACTAGCCGATTATGTATATGTTAATATTATAATTATAGTGGACCCTTAGAAAATGCTGATATAATATTAAGAGACCCTGGTCTAATATATTTAGATTGTATGAGTAAGTGATTCTGACTGAATATGAATACATGATATGTGTTTGTGTAACATGCTCACTGCCCTCCCATAGAAAAATATAAATAATATGGCCCACCATCAAACAAGTAATAGCTCAGCGTGTATATGAGAATCTCTTTTGTTAAAATAATTGTTATAAGGAAATGTCTGTTATTTGCTCACACAGCAGAAAGAGTGATTTACACACACAGAAAAGGGAAAAATGGGTGTGTGAATACCTTGATCACACACTAGCAGGGGCTCCTCCACTTCACTGCCCAGGGGCTCCAAAAAGGTAGATATGGCACTGCTCTCCCACTCCCTTTAGATTGTAAATTTTCAATCTTGTATATTGTTTTGGGCAAAAGCACCATGTATGTATGATATTAAGCTCAAACACAGCGTCCTCCGTTTTTGTCATGTGTTAATGGTGTATTTTTCTTTATACTCAGTCCCTGTATAGCGCTATGGGATATGTTGGTGCCTTACAAATAAAGGATAATAATAATAATTATTATCATAAAATGCTTTCTATGTCTTTAAAGTGCTCCACATGGAAGACAGATGCCAGTGCTTCTTCCACCAAGAATTCAATGGCGATCATGTGATGCTGCTGGGCGTGCTGTGCTTGCTTTAGAAGATGCAACATGGAGATTTTTTGAAAACTTACAGATTGCTGTCTTACTACCTGTAACGGAGCTGGAACACGCCGTCCAATATCTCCGCTGG
Source organism: Discoglossus pictus (assembly GCA_027410445.1). Taxonomy (NCBI): domain Eukaryota; kingdom Metazoa; phylum Chordata; class Amphibia; order Anura; family Alytidae; genus Discoglossus; species Discoglossus pictus. The sequence goes on along the minus strand of CM050165.1, from coordinate 39,084,123 downwards.
TATACGGTAAAATACCCAAGAAGCACTACAGTCTCACCATCCCCGACCTCCCATATTGGACGACACACAATTTGGGAGTCAAATGAATACTGACTTTATTTTGTTATGTGCAGAAATATTTATACCCATCTCTTCCCACAGGCAATACACATGCCCATATTTGGCCGCACAATACACATAAAGAGAACAATAGGTGTGGTCACACCTCACTGAGGCTCCCTGGCAACTTTGATACAATCAGACATTGATTCAATTACACTTCTTTGTTCTTATCTGAGAATGAAAACACTGTATACAATAGACTTCCTTTATCTTATGCGGAGTCGCTGTAACAGGATTATCTCCCATGCCAAGTAGCTGCAAATGTCTGGGACAATATTCTGCAGAGCATCAACCAACATACATGCAGTATAATAGTAGGATCATATTTTAACCATAATAACCATAAAACAGGGTAAAACAGTGATGGGTTCCGTTACACTACCTGACAGAATTATATACTCAGAGGGATAGGAAGAATGATTGATGCCATCACGGCAGACCATGAGATGAGCAAATGGAAAATAAAATAATAGTAATAATTAATAACCTTATATAAGTGGGATAATTTAGGTTTTGTTATATTATAAGCAATTTATACTTTTAAAGGGTAATACTATGTTTTACCAATACGTTATCCTTTTAATTCTATACCCTCGCTTTGCGACATGAAGTTAAAGGCAAATTACTTGGTAGTGCGAATTCCTCACACAGTAATCCATCAAACCTTCATTTATCTTACTATATTCAACCTCTTTAATAATGCATATCAGCCATGTTACACTGCTGTTTCTTATAATCAAACATTTATATTAAAATATTATTTTGCAGCGATTAAGCTAACATCCCTGCAGAATGTTTTTGGAATAAAAGAATTGCAGAACTTCAGATGTGGTGTGAAAATAAGATCAGGAGTCTGAATTTATTTTCATGCCAGAATCATTAAATTATGGAAAAAAAGCCCCCTCATGCACAGCAATCCATATAAACTGACAAAACTGCAGTGTATTAGAGACACTATTCTGCACACAAGCACAATAGAGGGATATTTTGAATTGTGTTATTGCTAATAATGTTTATTTTTGTAAATTGCTCTTAATCTATGTGTAATGTGTGAGGAAATGAGATATACCTGCAGAGCAAGAACTAAAGGTATATGAAAAGTATATGAAAGATATCAAAACGGCAGTGCACCATCAGATAAATTACTGAAAGTCATGTTGGAAAGCTGTTTATATGTTTAATATTAATCAAGAAATGAATAACTTAATTATAGGAAACTCTGCTGGAAGCTGGACTTAAAAAAAAGGCTGACCAGTCAGACTCTGGTTCAGACTGAGCATGCTTAGTAAAGGTGGGAGGGGCTATGATAGATCATGCTCTGTAACTAAGCAGGGCCTATTAGGGAGCTGCAAGAAGGTTACAGTATAGCTGTTACCTCTGTGTAGCCAATGGGGCGGAGCTAATTATATAATGGGTGGATCCAAATTCCAAGCTCCATGATGATCCAGAGCTGTCCACATCCCTAGAGAGGAGGAGAAAGCAGCTCAGTTTAAAAAGTAACAAAAAATATGAACTTTAATCTGCATGCTGTTTTTAGTAGTTTAAGAGCAACTTAGAAACATATGAGTTTTGCTTGTAAATGCACTACAGTGGTCCTATAATATGTTAAAAAATGCTTTGTTTACATGCATTTAATTTGGACATATCTATGCAGTCTAATAAGTTATAATACCTCCTTAAGCACAAGCCAATAATTACTATTTAAAGTAATGAGCCATACTGCTGACACAATATCATCCATAAACTGAGATAAAGACATCGTAAAGAAAAACGATCACCCTGACGCATTGTTTCCAAGTATATACACAGACCCATTTTATTTGTTGGTATCATTTTAGATGTGACCTCAGAGTGAACTCGGTACAGGAGAGATGATTCCTTCATAATTAATAATGTTTTAAGATCTGCAAATGTACAAGATGTAACATAAGGGGACATGGAAGTATTTCATTTTTTTTTATTGCATCAGAAATAAATAATTGTCTCAGAGCACAAAAACGTATTCAGGGATGTAACTGCTCTTGGGGGCTTGCCCTCTGCAGCCAATGAGATCAAGAGACTAAAATATCTTCTTTGCATTTCCTGTTCATTTCAAGGAAGCGTAAATAGGTTTTACTTAATATTTTTTTCATGCAACAAATCAATTTTTGTAATGATTAAACATGCTCTTTTATATGCATGAAAAAACAATTGCGTTCCATGTTACCTTAAGTCAAAACATCAGGGTTCAAACTAGGTCTAACATATCTTTGTCAAAACTGTAACAATCTCTAGAGTCAAGTCTGGGAGAGTTTGCCCCCCATTCCCCCACCTGGGCTAGTAGGGGCTCAGATAGCTAGTTAGGTATGCACAATTTGTTTTATTTTTTTAATTAAAATGTACTTAATCGAACACAGTGGTCAATTATTCTATATGGTCTTCTGAATAACTAAACTTGAAAACAGGCAAAAGTGTTAAAAAGTAGAACAAAATAATCACAGTATTTGCATGTATATATTTTATACCAAGTTATTGTTAGGGAATAAATTGGTAATTTTCCACTATCACCCAAGAAGGTGCTTTCTCCCTGGGGATTACTGCAGCAATCTAAGTAACAGCGTCTCCCTCTCTGATACAAGCACCTTGGAAAAAAGACTGACAGGAGCCTAGAATATGAGCCGAAATGTTTTCATTTAACTATATAGCAAGAAACCACAACCCACAGTGTCATGTACCAGGCGTTTCATATTGCATGACAGGAATGGCGCGAAAAACTTGAATTGTGGAATTAGGCTAACTTGTCCTTTTAGCAAATGAGATTACAATCTTAACACTACACCCACAACATTCCACCTAACCAGGATTGGTAAATACAACAAGCCTTAGTCTGCAAAACATTGAACCCTCGAGAATTTTTTAACCCCTTACAGATATTTACTGCAGGCACCCAAATTCCTTTATCAGGCAATTCTATTAGTTTTTTCAGGAGGGTTTGGAATGAGCCTTCCATTATTGCTACGGAAATTGTTGTACATGCCATATTTTAAGTTTGCAGATAGAAATTTCCTGTGCATTAAAAGTCTCCTCCAACCTCAGGAAGCCAAAATTGAAGACCCCATAGTAGCTTAATTGCATATATATAAATTAAATGATTGTTGTGTAAAACTGCCTCCTCACAAAATCTACTACACAAGATAGGAAGCAGCCCCACGCTGATGAGAGATAGTAACTTTGAAACAGCTGTACGTTTTTTAACTTGTTTTAGACATTCAAATGTGAACACAAATGTACTATTTATTTACTGTACTATTGTTTGGCTTCTATCGCTCACCATAAATTAAATCCTACCTCCTCACAAAATCTACTACACAAGCTAAGGAACCAGCCCCCCCCCCCCCCTCCCCACTAATGAGAGACAGTAACCTTGAAACAGCTGTATGTGGGTAGGATTCCTGGCTTGTGGGAAATCCATCCTTAGCTTTGAGTGAACTTTTAACTCCAGTGGCAAATATAAACAATAAGTATTATAAAACCAGACCCTAAAGTTTATTGCCCCCTGTGGAGTTGTAAAAGGTGGACCAAAAGAAAAAATTCAGGCCTGGAGACCGGGAGAAACCTGTCACCCTCTAACCTAGTGACAAAATAAAGATAATAGATTTCGTGGGCTGCTTGAATAATGGTCTGACCTACACAAAGAAATAGGAAAAATTAATTTATTATTTTTTCACAAGTTAGAAACCTTGTTATTATGTTGTTATTATTATTCCATGACTGATGTTCCTGAATTGGCATGCTTGGCACTGATAAACCACAAGACCTCACCATTCAAGGGTTGTTCCTGTAGGCTAAAGCAGGAGGCTTATGCGGTGTACGTGGTTTTCTCACCCCTTAGTGTGACAGCTTGTCGGCAGATGGTGGGATCTCTGTGCAGGAACCAGCAGCCAGGATGGCATATGGAAACTTATCCAAAGTGGAAATCAAGGTTTTCCAGTGGCTTGGAGGAGATGCAGAGACCTGCAGTCCCACCCTGACCCCAAATGTCAGTTAAGCCCTCCCTTATCATGACATGGATTCCACCTGTTTTTGTAATAGCAATGGGTGCCAGTGCTTTCATATTAGGGTTATGTTATGATTTGTTTTAATGTAGGCAGGGTCACTACTGAGTGCTTTGATAACTTAAAAAGCTGTGGTGTTCGTTTGAGGTTAATTTCCCTATAGTAAGTGTTTGTGTATGAGCTGTATAAATATATATGATTATAGCATGCCTAGATCAGAAACACACAAAATTCTCATCTATCATAACATGAACCAGTGTCATGGGAGGTTATTGATGGCTTTAGGGCATTGCAGGCAGCAGACTGTGTAAGCATCCCCATGATTCTGTGCAGTATCAGGTGTTTACATGATAAACGCTGATGTCATATGATATGAAGCCGAATAGAGAATTCGGAGTATAGGGAAGGGAAGCTTCCAAAAGTGTGACCCAGTTCAGTTAGGTCTCAAAGGAACGGGTTGCCACATAGAGCAATGGCCAACAACTGGGAAGGATGCTATCATGCAGTCGTTATGAGTGTCTATATATTGCAGTGCACCTTCTCAGTCTTTCCAATGGCTCAGTATAATACATTTCGACAAGCCCAGATAGTTGTTCCCATGCTACAGGTACATTGCGTCTATGCTACCTCCTGCAATAGCCCAACCTACTCACTTGCAAGTGCGGTGGTACAAAATATATTTATTTATCTCCTTACAACTAAGGGTTTGTTCTATGTTATATTACATGGGACACAATGCAACAGACTACTGTATTTCTGTGACTCAAGCAAATCCTGATCATATTAAATACTTCCAGCTTGGTTGTAGATGAACATCCCTGCTACACAATGTGCTGTTTTGCAATTACAGGACTTTCAGGGTTGGCCCATACATTTCTTGTTATTTCTTGCAATTGTCACATTTAGTGGTTTCTGTCTTAGAGGCCCCAAGGTATACAAGGGAGAAACTGAGTCCTAGTTAAAGTTAAAATTGAACTTTGTGTATTTATTGCCTCAGTTTTATTAATATCAGAGAGTCACTTATTAATCTCTCCATATAATACTAAATTCAGATATAATAGGGCAGCTTGTAAATAATATATGTATTCGCTACACTGGGCTTGTTTTTTAAAAGTATTTTTGGATTCTGTGTGTACTTGGTAATTTGAACTCAATAATAGAGTGATGACATGCATATTTTCTAATTTTTTAATATTTTTATTCTCACTGTATTCTTTTTGTATTAAGGTCATAAATGTTTCATCCAGAGGCTGACCCACTCAAAAGAGGCAGTAGTCGTATTTCTGGCTAAAAATGACCATGACAATAAACTGATTTTTTTTGTTTAGGAGACAACACCCAAACTATACTATAATGCATTGAGTCCATGACCATTTTCTGACATATGCCTAGAAACAATATTCTCTTTCAGACTGGCTAGTAGTATTTCCATTATACTCACCAATAACAAAGAAAAATATCTTAAATGGTAAATATTTAATTTAGAAAACATTTAATTTAGGTTGAACTTTCCCTTTAAGCTTTCAGTGGCAAAGGTGACACTAATCCATTGCAGCAAAAGTGCTAATACCATGAAATGATCATATGATTGACAAAGTAATGTCTTTTAATTGATTGATCATGATGAAAAAACATTTAAAAGACGTGCAGACGGAGTTGACACCAATATGTATATTTTATGATAGCTATAATCAATGTCCATATACTTACCCATAAATCATTAAATGAACAATACATACATTTTTTTATTTTAATTGATTATCCAGACCCTCTATCAGTGGTAGAGCAATTAAATGAAGGGTAGCGGTGCTGTGTTTTTCTCTGCCCCTCCACTTATTCCCATCTATTGTTTTCTGCCCACTTGACTTCTCCATTCTCTCTTTTATTCCTCCATTCTTTCTCTCTTCTCATAATTCTAGAGCCAATCTCCATTCTTTTACTCTGTTTTATCTACCTACACCATTTGTCTTCATTCTTTCTCTTCTCCTCTTTCTATTACCTCATTGTGCTGTCCATCTACTTAATTTTTTGCCTTCTCTCTTATAACTCTCTTGTTGTTGCCCCCTTCATCATTCTAAGTAAAAATAAGTTATTTTTATGGTACCTGTGCTGCTTTACCACATCAAGCCTTGATTCTGAATACTGTGGCAAAAATATATTACAACCCAGGTTGACATTATTATGATTCCCATCTTAATCACCAGGCTTTAGTTCTTCTTAAAGAGAGTTTTTATACATTTGTCCAGTGTTAGTCCACTGAGTCTGATATAACAGATATCACAGCCCCTCATCAATCACTAAATAGCTTAGTGAATGTGGCCCACAATAAATCAATCTGGAACCTGGGTGAATAGAAAATAAAAAATCCCAGTGATTCCCAATCCTCCCCTCAAGCACCCCTAGACAGGTCATGATACAGGTTTGACACTATGTGAACACAACGTGAAGCTATTTGTATTTAGTAGGCTATGGCTCCTCACCTGTGGCTGAGCTGCTGCCAGTGGAAAGCACCAGGACTGACAGCAGGGTTGGGGTCCTACCCTGCTGTGGGTCCTGTTCATTTATTTTATCCTTACAAGTACCTACTTTGTACAAAGAAACTGAAGGGAGGGGATTATTTCCACTAGGGCCCACCATTCACTGGCTCTGTTGCTGACTGGCACAGTGTTAAACTAAAATCATGTCCTTGAGCAAGGATTGGAAATCAATGCTTCAGATGAACCACAATTTAAGTTAAATAGTAAAAATTTGGCCATATTTTCTTCTGCTCTCAAATATAATAGTTCAGTCCAGCCTTGATACAGAGCCAGTGACTCACAACTTCCTCTGTATTCATTAAACATAATTACTTCCATATCATTTTATAGATTCGGTAAAACAAACATCTGATAACATTGGATACTTCCATGCACTTGTTTCTCACATATCATTCATTTTGCATGCAGGAAACAACTTTTGCAAAGCTTAAAATATGATCTTTTAAATGCATTATACACATTATGATAGCTGAATATCTCTTTAAGAGGACCACTATGGTCCTCTCTTGGGGTACTCTACTTGTACATGTTATAGGCAGCGCATATTTATAACTAGCGACTTGCCCGTCAAAAAATGACGGCAATAAAATTGTAAGGCAGGTAATGCTGTTTGGTACACAAAGTAAGTGTTTTGGTTGTGTGAGTACCTTCGGCGCTCCTTGCGAGCCTTGCTCCTTTGGCGCTCATTGCGAGCCTCTTGGTTGGTGTATTTTTGGTTATCAGAGCTCCTTTGGCGCTCATTGCAAGGTTTGCACTGATGGCCTTTTGGCGCGCATTGCGAGCCTTTCCCCTGGTGTAGTTGTGCTCTTCTAAACACCGTTGGCGCTCCTTGTGAGGCGCGCGCTGAGCGCCTTTAGCGTTTATTGTGATTCAGTGGTTTTTTTTTTCTGTCTATGTATTTTGTAATGTTAATTAATTACTAAAATTATAAATTAATATACTTTACCTACCGTATTTATTGGCGTATAACACGCACTTTTTCTCCCTAAAAATAGGGGGCAAATGATAGGTGCGTGTTATACGCCGATATTCCCTCCCCCCTCCTCATACTCAACCTCCCTCCTCACTCTAAACCCCCTCCGCATTCTAACCCCAACCTCCTCAACCTAAACCCCCCTCCTCCTCAACCTAAACTTACTTACCTGCTTCTGCTCCGGCCTCCGCTATATGCTAATGACGTGGCACGCTGGCGCACATGTGATGTCACTGGGTCAAGGAGCGGAGGCCGGAGCTGAAGCAGGTAAACTCCCCTCACTTACCTGCTTCAGCTCCGGCCTCCGCTCCGCTCCTTGACCCAGTGACGTCACATGTGCGCCAGCGCGCCACGTCATTAGCATATAGCGGAGGCCGGAGCAGAAGCAGGTAAGTAAGGGGGGTTTAGGTTGAGGAGGAGGGGGGTTTAGGTTGAGGAGGGGGGGTTTAGGTTGAGGAGGGGGGGGGTTAGAATGCGGAGGGTGGTTTAGAATGAGGAGGGGGGTTTAGAATGAGGAGGGAGGTTGAGGAAGGGGGTTGAGGTTGAGGAGGGGCGTTGAGGATAGGGGGGTTGAGGTTGAGGAGGAGGTTGAGGATAGGGGGGTTGAGGAGGGAGGTTGAGGAGGGGGTTGAGGATGGGGGGGTTGAGGAGGGAGGATGAGGAGGGAGGTTGAGGAGGGGGTTGAGGATGAGGAGGGAGGTTGAGGATGAGGAGGGAGGTTGAGGAGGAGGTTGAGGTTGAGGAGAGGGTTTGAGGAGGGAGGTTGAGGAGGGGGTTGAGGATAGGGGGGTTTAGGAGGGAGGTTGAGGAGGGAGGTTGAGTAGGGAGGTTGAGGAGGAGATTGAGGATGAGGATGAGGAGGGAGGTTGAGGAGGGGGTTGAGGATGAGGAGGGGGTTGAGGATGAGGAGGGAGGTTGAGGATGAGGAGGGGGGTTGAGGATGAGGTGGGGGTTGAGGATGAGGAGGGAGGTTGAGGATGAGGAGGGGGGTTGAGGATGAGGTGGGCGGTTGAGGATGAGGAGGGAGGTTGAGGAGGGGGGTTGAGGAGGGGGGTTGAGGATAGGAGGGTTGAGGAAGGAGGATGAGGATTGGGGGGTTGAGGAGGGGGGTGAAGGGGATTTGAGGAGAGGGTTGAGGATGGGGGGTTTGAGGAGGGGGTTGAGGAGGGAGGATGAGGAGGGAGGTTGAGGAGGGGGTTGAGGATGAGGAGGGAGGTTGAGGTTGAGGATTTTGCTTCAAAGTTCTTTATTTGAATTTTTCTTTTTTCGCTGAAATTCCCTTCTTAAAATGAGGTGCGTGTTATACGCTGGTGCGTGTTATATGCCGATAAATACGGTATTTGTAATTAATATATGCAGGAAGCAATCTGCTGAAGAGCTAACAATCTGTTTTGATGTTCCTGCAGCATACAATGTAGGTTTGCACTGTTGTGGAGCTGAGGTGTAAGTGTCAGCAATGTGTGCAGTGTGTAGTGTAAATAGGCTGCGTGCGCGAGGGGAAACCCTTTGTTTAGCTGTGTATGTCCGCATTTTGTAATGGTAATGTTATTAGTTTGCAGTTAGTGTTGTAAAATGGCTACGATTGTGTATGTGTTAGGTGGGTGTGGAGCATTTAGCGTGCTTCCGAATAGTGTTTTTAGTAGGTCATCCAGTTCTGTGTAAAAGGCGTATGTATTTGGCAGTGTTTTGCGTGCTTAGGGGTCGTGTAGCCTCGTTTTTGTTTTTTTTCGGCGGCACACACATGCAGGCACAGACCAAACATACATACACATATGTCTATATGGGTATATATGTTTTCTACAATATGTTGATTCCCCCTATATGCATTTACCTGATGATGTCAGATGCTGCCTCCATTCTCTCAGCATCGCTGTTTACGTTCAAACTGAGGGTTTCCTCTCATATCAGTGTTTTTGTGCTCTCTATGCCTTATCCATTTATATGTAATTTAGTCATTATTTCAACTACCTTTCCTCAGTATAGATGTATACTTTTGGTGGTGGGAGTGTCATGGTTTGGGCCTGCATGAGTGCTACCGGCACTGGGGAGCTATAGTACATTGAGGGAACCATGAATGCCAACATGTACTGTGACATACTGAAGCAGAGCATGATCCCCTCCCTACGGAGACTGGGCCGCAGGGTAGTATTCCAACATGATAACGACCCCAAACACACCTCCAAGACGACCACTGACTGGCTAAAGAAGCTGAAGGTAAAGATTATGGACTGGCCAAGCATGTCTCCAGGCCTAAACCCTATCTAAACCCTATTGAGCATCTGTGGGGCATCCTCAAATAGAAGGTGGGGAAGTGCAAGGTCTCTAACATCCACTAGCTCTGTGATGTCATTGTGGAGGAGTAGAAGAGGACTCCAGTGGCAACCTGTGAAGCTCTGGTGAACTCCATGCCCATGAGGGTTAAGGCAGTGCTGGAAAATAATGGTGGCCACACATAATATTGACACTTTGAGCAAAATTTGGACATTACCACTTCGGGGTGTACTCACTTTTGTTGCTAACGGTTTAGACATTAATGGCTGTGTGTTGAGTTATTTTGATGGGACAGCAATTTTACACTGTTATACAGGCTGTAATAAGACTAATGGAAAGCCCATTCATTTATAAAGACTCATCCTCCTGAGAAATCAGCAGACAGAATTAGATAAGAGAAGACAACATAGGTTGTGTTTATTTATTTGTTGTTTTCTAAAGATATCTCCATTATCAAGTTTATTTATAAAAAAGACTATAGAAAAAATGACCTTATATTTCACTGATATACTGTAGTCCTATTTTTTCTTTATTATCTGTTTTAACAAGTAAAACATAACAGCCATTAATTAAAAATGTCACTTTTGTATCAATTATTCTTTACTGCAAGATTCCATTTCCTTTACTGAGCTGCTTCTCTCAACTTTCATATATATATCTATATATTTTTTAACACATTATCAGAATTTTGTGTTATTCTTTTCCCTCTTATACCATAACAGACTTAGCACTCTTAGTGGGGTGTTTGTCCAACAGGAAAGATATCCCTGTGGACTACAGTGCTCTGCTTTTTCATGTTTATATTGATGTACAGTATATGTGTATATAGTATGTGTATATATGTTTACTAAATTACTAAATTACTATATATATATATATATATATATATATATATAATACATGACTAAATTAAATTTTTTAACTATATTGAGAATTTAAACAAAGAAATTAAAAAAAATGTTTTTGAGTGACACTGTAGCACTGGGGCATCGGTGGTAGATCCGCCCCTGCTGCCTGTACTGGGAGTAGAGCTGAATTGCACCACTCAGGGCCACAATGTTTTTGTCTATTTAAACTTTATCCCCCCGACAGTTTTATTTGGGCTCCTACGCCCCTGGGCAGGATATTACTAAACTGACAGTTAGGAAGTCAGTCTTTTGAAAAGCTTTTGCAAAAATAACATGAGTTTTCATGCAAAAAAAGTATTGCAACAGATTAAAATTTTATATTTTCTCTGCGCAAATGCACATATTTAAAAATATCACAGATCTGGAGGATTCTGGTGCAGCAAATGGTTATACATGGAGTATATGGTTATTCAATAACTTGATGCAGTTCTCTGACACATCCAACTATGAGTTTTTCAATGGGAGGCCCCGATATTTCCCAATACAGATATTAAAAATGTATGTGTTTTAACCTTTGCAGCAGTCGTTCAGTACAAAGTCATTGTAATTCAAAAAATCACTTTTAAAACACTTTCATTTAGATGCACGAGAGCAACTGCAAGTGTTATGTTCTTTTATCAGTGCTTCTCTGTTTCTTCATAGAGTTAAATAAATGAGCGATTTATAATATGTTGCAAACTGCACAACCTTGATAAGAGCAGCAAACAGGAAACATTACACAAATAAAGGGCTTCCTGTGAGCTCTCTATACAGTAACACATAGAGACAATAAAACTGCACACGGAAAGTTCAATGTGCATTTCCTCATATCACTCACACTCTCATTCATATGAGTAACTAGCGAATTACCCATTACAAAAATGACTGTCATAAAATTGTAAGGTAGGTACTGCTGTTTGGCACACAATGTAAGTGTTTTGGTCCTCTGAGTACCTTTGACGATCATTGCGAGCCGCGTGCTGAGCGCCTTCAGCGCTCATTGCAAGCTTCTCCCCTTATGTACTTTTAGTTGTCTGAGCACCTTCATTCGGCGCTCATCACAAGGCTTGCAATGAGCGCCTTGGGCGATCATTGCGAGCCTCTACCCTGGTGTACTTTTGGTCGTCGGAGCACCTTTGGCCCTCATTGCAAGCCCCACGCTGAGCGCCTTCGGTGCTCATTGTGAGGCTCTCCCCTCCTGTACTTTTGCTCCTCTGAGCACCATCTGCGCTCATTGTGAGCCTTGCGCTGAGCGCCTTCAGCGCTCATCGCGTGTCGCCCCTCCCCTGCTTTTTTTTTTATATATATATATATTTTTTATAATAATTAATTAATTCATATACTTTACCTATTTGTAATTAATATATGCAGCAATCAATATCCTGAAGGGCTAACAATCTGTTTTGATTTTCCTGCAGCATACAATGTACATTTGGACTGTTGCTGAGGTGTAAGTGTCAGCAATGTGTGCAGTGTGCAGTGTAAATAGGATGCGTGCGCGAGGGCAAAGCATTTGTTTAGTTGTGTAAATCGACATTTTAGAATGGTAATGTTATTAGTTGCAAGTTAGTGTTGTAAAATGGCTGCGATTGTGTATGTGTTACGCGGGTGTGGAGCATTTTCCGTGTTTCCTAATAGTGTATTTTGTACCTCATACGTTCCTGGGTAAAAGTCTTATGTGCCTGGTGGTATTTTCCGTGGTTAGGGGTTGTGTAGCCTCATTTCGCTTTTTTTTCGTCCAACATTTTTTTTGTTGCTTAAGCGATTTTCGATTTCCAAAACTGTGCAAATTGTGTTTAAATTGTGGTGCAACCTCACTCCCAGACGTCCTGGCTGTCCCCCCATGTTTTTGTTGATGTACCGTTAAGTTTGTATTTTTTTGACCTTGTATTTTTTTTTCTAAGTGCGGCGTGTCATATTTTGTTTTTTCTAAGTCCCTCTTGTTTTTTCAAAGTGTTACGGGCCTTCATTTTTTTTTTTCTCAAAGTGCTACGGGTCTCGCATTGCGAATGGCGTAATTGAGATTTGGGTTGATGTGTAGTTCCGCGGGTCGTAGGGATGAGCGTCGTTAGTCGTGCAGGGTCATAGGGATGAGCGCCTAAGGCTTCACGAGGGCCGCAGTTGCTGTGGGCTCACAAAGCAAGCCCGCAAGCGTTAGCAACAACCCATATTGCTCACAACTATATATGTGACTAGCGACTTGCCCGTCAAAAAATGACGGCAATGTGATGTATATGTTTGTCAAGTTGTTTAGTTATTAACATATATTTTTGACCCTTGTAAGTATTTTAATATGAACGTGTATTTTTGTAAAATGTTGATGTAATGGTTTTTTAAAATGTAATTAGTATCTGAAGAATTGTTAACTTTAATATACATTGAATGAATAGGAAAGCAAAAAGTAAAAACCCTTCTTTAAACGTTGCGAATTGTAACATGAAGTTTAAACTATATGTAAGCAATAACCATCAAAGTATATATTTTTAAACTTGAACTTTATTTTTTATGTAAGTTTAGAAGTTAACAAAACATTTGTATAATTTTGAACATTATAAACAGGAACATAGTGAATACATTTTGTAACCTAATTTTTTATTAAAAGTATTAACATTTGAATGTAAAAACAATTGACATTTAAATTAATCAGTATTAAAATTGAATTTCTATCACAATAATTGTTAACTTGAATATACATTGAATGTAGAGGAAGGCATACAATAAAACTCTTCTTAAAACGTACGTAATTAAAGTAATTTATTACTGAGCACATAAACTGGCGATAAACATTAATGTAGGTAGTAATCTTAAGATAACAGACAATATTTACATTGTGACTTAAAAGGTGCTTGACCTGTTAACATCCACTTTGTAATCTGTTGAATGAAATAACTTGAAAATATATTTTTTAAACTTGTAACATTAGAAACATTAACATAGTGACTTAACATTTTAACATAATTTTTACTAACAATGCAAGGCAAGTATTTTGTGAGGCAAATCATTCATAAACATGACTTCCATTAATTATGACTGAATTAAACAACCAATTGTTATGTATTTTGCAATGCTTTAAAAAAATCTTGGCATCGTTAATTTGTATCCTTCAAAGTTATAGTACTTCATAGTAGACAATGTTTTTAGTAAAAATACGTCCATCTTCTAATAAATCACCTTGACTTTCATTGTTTTCAATGTAAACTTTAATAGCCTGTGGATTTTTGCACCGTGACAACGCAACGTACAATTGACCATGTGCAAAAACTGGTTCTTCCAAGAAAATACCCACAGATTTGAAAGTTTGACCTTGTGATTTATTAATGATCATGGCAAATGCCATAATAATGGGAAATTGTCTTCTTTGAAGTATAAAAGGGAGACTACTTTCACTTGGTGCTAAATCTATTCTTGGTATGAAAACTCTCTCTCCTTTATGGGTCCCAGTTAAAATTTCAGCATCTATAAAATGGTCCTTTAATTGTTGAACAATTAATCTTGTGCCATTGCATAGGCCTTTTTTGGGGTTCATATTTCGCAGTAACATGATAATTGCACCTTTCTTTAGCTGCAAAATATGTGGTGGCATTCCAGAAGGAGTTAAAGAGTTTATGAATTCAGTTGAAAAGTTAGCCTGACTTTCATTGTCATCAGCAAGTACAGAATCAGCACTGTGATAATTTCTTTGTGGTGCATAATTTTTTTTTAAGATTTCATTATTGAGGATTAATGCATCTTTATTTTTACACGTCAGTATGACTTGGTTGGCAAGCTCGGAATATTCTTCGTTATTTATGCTCCCTTCAAATATAGCCGATATAATATCTTGTTGACAAATCATATGAGGTGGGATCTCTACAGTGTCATCAGGTAAATGTAGTATTTTTTCTGTTCTGCCTTCTCCAATTTTAATAAGCCAATCATTGAAATCAGTTTGGCCTTCTGATCTCATATTTTGTTGCAGTTGAAGATGGGTAAAATGTTTCCATACTATACTTGACTTTATACATGTTTCGATAATGTCAGTTCGATTTCCATGTACAACGACAGGTAATGTTTGTCTGAAATCGCCACCCAACAACATTACCTTTCCACCAAATGGAAAAGTATTCTCCATGACTTCACGAAGCAAACGGTCAATACATTGGAGGGCATAGCATGACATCATTGTGGCCTCATCTATTATAATTAATTTACATTTCTTCAATTTCTTTGCTTGTAAGGATGTCATGCGAATATCTGACACAGAATTTTCTAAAATAGGCACTGGCAGTTTAAATCCACTATGAACAGTTCTTCCACCTTCTAATAAAAGTGCAGCAATTCCAGTAGTGGCAAACGCCATTGCTTTTTTTCCTTGGGCTCGTACTGAACTCATTAATAAATTGTACAAATATGTTTTTCCTGATCCGCCAGGTCAATCAAGATAGAAATAACGCTCTGTCACCATGTCATCATCTATAGCATTTTTAATGGCATGAAATGCTTGCAATTGTAGTGTATTTAAAGTTGCAAGTCTTTCTTCTGTTCTTTCTGCTTGTAGTTGAATGTCATAGTCTTCAAAGTTAATGTCATCTATAAGACCTGGATCAGGCAAATTAAAACTTGCACAACTTAATCCATGAGTTAAAAAGACTTCTTGGATTTCCATTAACGCTTTTAAGTGTGCAATGGGTTCATTGTATCGTCGCATAAAGTCTTCAGCCATATTACTTTTAAAAGTCTCCCACAAAGCTAATGCATTTGGAGCATTTGAGAAGATACAAATAAAAGCAAATTGTTCTCTCATCTGTCGTGGCATTTGACATTGTGCTGCTTCTTCTAAACATCTTTCCCACTCTGTATCATCAGCGAGTAAGTTTCTATGTCTTGCAGCTAAATGGAAGGATTCATATACAATGTCATTAACAGTTCTTAATTGTTCAAAACTTTGTGCTCCTGGAACATTTAAAAGTAATATCCGTAAGCAAAAACGTTCAACATCTCTTGGACTGACTGTGTAAATTCGTGGAATTATTTTATTGCCTCTGGTTTTTCTTGGTCTCCATAATCCATTCACAAAAACATAGTGATATGGAATTTCAATATATAAGTATTGTGTTGCTTCAGCATCAGTGGAATTTAATGCAAACCATGCAGTTAGTGTAGTGTGACGATCTTCACTTTGGGCCAATGCATTCATTTCATTTCCAGCATGGAAATAGACTAAATGTCGTTGTGGCAAATGTACTGCTAACCTATATACTGCATGTGATCTATCATGCATTTCAAATTTTAAAAGCCGCCACATAGCTTCTGGCGCACTGACATAGCGAGCATCTACATGAGATGCAAGTTCATCATGTACTAACTCACTACTTTCAGGGTTGTCTGCACTTTTGACGACTACAGTAGCTGCATCGTAACCTTTGTAAATATATTTGTAGACATATTTAATGGATTTGATGGAAGTGCAGGCTTCTACGTTGATGTGGGCGTTGTACTTCATGAGTAAATGTGGATTGTAGGGTACTACATATCTATTGTCCACTTTTTTTCCACGAATAATGGCACTATCTCCTTCTCTTCTTTTATAAAGTGGATATCCATCACAATTGGCATAGGTTTTGTCTCTATAATCTTTTGGAAATTCTTTGGAACATTTATTATTTTCCATACATGGTGATTGTGGATTAAGGTCACCACAGGGTCCATGAATCATGCGATGAGTAACAATCTCATATAGTCTACCATATAGTTCTGGATCTGGTAGTTCAGCAACAATGACTGCATCCACTTTGTCTGAAGTATCTAATTTATCTTTTTCTTGAAGTATTATTAGAAGATGTGCATGTGGAAGGCCTCTTTTTTGAAATTCAATGGTATATACATAAGCAAGACATTTGCCAAATAACTGATTTATAGTGAAGTCACGTATTAATTCATTTAATTTAATCTTAAAAACTCTGGCTACTAAATCTGGTCGATCTGAAGCAGTTTGTCCAAGAAGTAGATTTAGTGTAATTTCTGGCCATTGTGGATTACATGTAAATGTCACAAATAGATCGGGTTTGCCAAATTTTGTCACAATAGCCATAGCATCATTGTATCTTTCTCTCATATTCCGAGGAGATCCTTGAAAGGAAGATGGTAAAATGATGGCTTTGCCAGCTGTCATGTCTCTGCTTGTAGCCACGTCAGCAACATAGTCCATGAGTCCAGAATATTGTTCTACACGGAGTTTATCTTGTTGATATTTGATAAAGTTTAAATTATTTGCCTCAACTTGCAAATATGAATCAATAATCCATTGTTGTGTTAGTTTCCCACCACATAAAATTGGATTAAATACATTGCGAATGGCAATTTGAGCTACTTTAAATTCAAGCATAGAAACATTATTTCGGATTCTGGCTTTAGCATTTGGGTAACTGGGAAGAGTTAATTTTGGTTGCCAACCTGCTTCTCCGTGTGGGAAAAAGATGGGATATGTCATTGGATCTAAATTTGGACTTAAGATACTCATATTAATAAACGGTTGGTCCTCATTTCTAGGATATATTCGAATGTCTCTTTGAAATGGTGGTTCTCCTTCATCATTCTGAAACACCATTGCAACCTCATTTGTTGTTGGCAAGTTATAACGACGTTTATCAGTATGTCTGTCTCTTTTAAGCACCATATTAACCTTCGGCATTGGTAATTGATGTGTTTGTGAATGAAGTAGTTGTTCATTTTCTACTTCTGCCAATTTTTTATAAGCTTTACTGTAGGGATTGTTGTCCATAATGTTATTTAGCTCTATGAAAACAGTGGGTAAGCATTTTTTATTTTCTTCCATCTGCATACGTTGGTCAACAGCTTCCATTGTATCTAGGACATATAGTTGAGCGAATTTTCTTTTATTTCCTTCCTCTGGATGTAAATGGGAAGTGCGATGATAAATTTGTCCTTGGACTTTAAAACAGTAAGGACCATGTCCGGGTACATTAGCAGCTAATGTTGCCCCCATGGATGCAAAGGATATGGCACTATTGTAGGATCTTATGTTTGTCTTAAAATTTTTGTAGTTTGGAAAAGTCGGTTCAGTCATAATATTTTGTAAATAAATTGGAAATTCTTTCCTTTCTGGAAGTTTGAACTTGCCTTTTTGACAACAACTAATAAATTGTCCATCTCTGGGTCTCTCCTGTTTAAAATAATAAGCCTCACAAAACTGACATTGAGTAGTCATGTCCCCACAACTATGAACCTCTACTGCTAAAGACTTGAGTAGAGGACAATTTGCAAAGCATATAGGATTTTGACTTTCATATTCATCAGGTGAAATGTCATATAATGTTTCAACAACAGGTTCTAAATGTTTGTTTTTTTTCGTTGCTTTTCTTGGTATATGTTGTATTGTTTGAGGTAAAATGTCATGTAATGTTTCATGAAACGGTTCTAAATGCTTTGTTTTCTTTGTTGCTTTTTTTGGTATGTCTTGTCTTTTTTCTGGTAAAATGTCATCTGATGTTTGAGCAACAGGTTGTAAATGCTTTATTTTCTTTGTTGTTTTTTTTGACATATCTTTAATTTCTGCAAGTGACAGTCTTTTGCTTGCAATTCTTTTGCGTTCTTTTTCTCGTCGAATTTCCTTCTTCTCCGGTGTCTGCTGGCTGTCTGCTCTCTGTCGTCGTTCTCTAGCTTGGCGTCTTTTCTTTTCTTGTTTACTCTCATTATCAGCCATGTTAATCTGTAAAAATAAAATAATGTACCATTAGTTTATTTTGAGATGTTAAGTTGTTTTTCATGACAAATAGTTATCAATAGTGTGTTAACATTTTATAGTTAATCAATTTCAATGCGGTCAATTGAATAAAAGTCTAAATAAGGGCATGAGATAATTATTTAAAGAAATTTTTATTTATTAAACATGTATCCAAAAGCAAGTGTTTCAGTAACTAAAAAGGTATTTTAAAAAAGATGTTATGTCCTTATTTACAGCACTATTCAATTTGTCAAATGGCAATTAAATTAGGGTTTAGGACTGGAATGTTACAATGACAAATTGTATAGATTCTGTGTTTTTAGACTTTTTTGGACTATGCCAATTTATTTTTTAAGTTTACATTGAAGTTTGTATTTATTGTTAAAGATTATTGGCCCTAAAAGACAAATAAGAGATAGATGATAGATATTACTTTTTATACTGTACCTTGGTTTAAGTTTGATTTCAAGCAAAATTCTTTGTTGGTCCTGTGTTGAAAGCCTTCGTCCGATGGTCTGGTCCTGTGTTGAAAGTCCTCGTCCGATGGTGTAGTCCTCTGTTGAAAGTCCTCGTCCTCTGGTGTGGTCCTCAGTTCCAACTCCTGTTCCGATGTTCTTGACGCAGTATCTGTTATAAAATAAAAATGAAAATGTTATGTTATTTGAATGTCTTTGTATTAATGAAAAAATGGCATTATTTCTGTGTTTTTCTACAATCCTTTTTGGTGCGCCACAATTTTGGTATGCTTCTGTAGGCTATTTTCTAAGGCTTATAGGTGGTTAAACATTAAAGAAGAATATTAATTATTTTTTCTCTTTTTTTACTTGTTATACTGTACCTTGGTTGAAGTTTGATTTGAAGCAGAATCTTTGTTGGTCCTGTGTTGAAAGCCTTCGTCTGATGGTCTGGTCCTGTGTTGAAAGTCCTCGTCCAATCGTCTGGTCCTCTGTTGAAAGTCCTCGTCCGATGGTGTAGTCCTCTGTTGAAAGTCCTCGTCCAATGGTCTGGTCCTCTGTTGAAAGTCCTCGTCCGCTGGTGTGGTCCTCAGTTGAAACTCCTGTTCCGATGTTCTTGACGCAGTATCTGATATAAAATAAAAATGAAAATGTAATATTATTTTAATGTATTTGTATGAACTAAAAAATGACATTATTTCTTTGTTTTTCTACAATCCCGTTTGGTGTCCACCACTTTTGGTATGCTTATTTAGGCCTTTTTCTAAGGCTTATAGATTGTTAAACATAAAATAAGTATCTAAATGTACTTTGGTATGTGTTTGTGTGAGTTTTCATACAATCCTGTTTGGTGCGCACCACTGTTGGTATGCTTATTTAGGCTTCTTTCTAAGGCTTATAGGTTGTTAAACATAAAATAAGAATGTAAATGTAGTTTGCTATGTGTTTGTGTGAGTTTTCATACAATCCTGTTTGGTGCGCACCACTGTTGGTATGCTTATTAATGTTGTTTTGTAATGCTTATAGGTTGTTAAACATAAAATAAGAATGTAAATGTAGTTTGCTATGTGTTTGTGTGAGTTTTCATACAATCCTGTTTGATGCGCACCGCTGATGGTATGCTTATTAATGTTGTTTTGTAATGCTAATAGGTTGTTAAACATAAAATAAGAATCTAAATGTAGTTTGCTATGTGTTTGTGTGAGTTTTCATACAATCCTGTTTGGTGCGCACCACTGTTGGTATGCTTATTTAGGCTTCTTTCTAAGGCTTATAGGTTGTTAAACATTAAATAAGAATCTAAATGTAGTTTGCTATGTGTTTGTGTGAGTTTTCATACAATCCTGTTTGATGCGCACCACTGTTGGTATGCTTATTAATGTAGTTTTGTAATGCTAATAGGTTGTTAAACATAAAATAAGAATGTAAATGTAGTTTGTTATGTGTTTGTGTGAGTTTTCATACAATCCTGTTTGGTGGGCACCAATGTTGGTATGCTTATTTAGGCTTCTTTCTAAGGCTTATAGGTTGTTAAACATTAAAATAAGAATTTAAATGTAGTTTGCTATGTGTTTGTGTGAGTTTTCATACAATCCTGTTTGATGCGCACCGCTGATGGTATGCTTATTAATGTTGTTTTGTAATGCTAATAGGTTGTTAAACATAAAATAAGAATGTGCTATGTGTTTGTTACAATCCTGTTTTGTGTGTACCAGTTTGTGTGTACCATATGTTGCATACTTTGGCCCTCATTCAATTGCAGTTTGGCCAATTCAATAGGGTTCTAAATGTGCTTATTTGGAGCCCTATTGAATTGTCCAAAATATCAATTGAATGAGGGCCTTTGTTTGCTGGATTTGTTATATTGTGAGGGCCTCATTGAATTTGGTTTTTCAATAGGGCTGTATATAAGCACAGAGCATATTTTTGAACAGAAGTTTTTAGTTAAATTGAGCCAAATGTGCTTATATAGAGCCCTATTGAAATGGTCAAATCACATTTGAATGAGGCCCTCGGCCATTAAACATATTTAGGTCCTGAATCAATTGCGTTTTGACCAATTGAATAGGGCTCTATATAAGCACATAAAAATTTTGTGGACAGAAGTTTTTAGTTAGTGAAGACCTATTATGTGCTTATATAAAGCCCTATTCAATTAGCCAACTCAGAATTGAATAAGGCTCATGGTTCGGTTCTTTTTTATACTTAATACTTTACCTTGATTGAAGTGTGGAATGACAGAGGGTCCCCTCCTGCCAATCTTAATCCGCCGGTCTTCTTGTAGTGTCTGTTTGAAAAATAAAGTGAAATAGTGAATTATAGAATTTTTTATTTGTATTTAACAAACCATGGCCTTTTCAGCATTTAAAGTATTTTTGTATCTTACCTCTTCTTCTTTGTTGGTGTTCTTTAAAAGGGATTGTGCTTCACAGTGCAAATTGTTGAGAGACGCTGTTGATGCAGAGTCTGTTTGAATATTAAAAAAAGTAGAAAGATTGAGTTTTAGGTGATCTATTAAATTGCAGTAAATTAATTTCATTGAACTATACTTCTGTAATTAATTTGAATTAACATTTTTTTTTGGTAGGGTCTACACACATATGTCACATACATGAAGCACATTTCCATAGTTGAAAGTAATTTTTTTGTGTGCGTGTGACATATCACTATACATGAATCATATTTTAATTGTTAAATTAACCTTATTTTTATTTTTGGCCAACATACATAAATGTGTGTGTGACATGTGACTATAGATGATACACATATATGTGCGTGTCACATATCAGTATACATGACTCATATTTTAATAGTATTTTAATAGTCCCAACTTATTTTTTTGTAATGTACCGTATTTTTCGCCGTATAAGACGCACTTTTTCTTCCCCAAAACTGGGGGAGGAAAGTTGGTGCGTCTTATACGGCGAATATAGCTTTTCAGACTGCCTCTGTCCTCTTGATCTCACCCCAGCGCTTCCTACCAGCATCGCGTCGGCCGGTGCGTCCTAGTGACGTCACACACGCAACGCTGCAGTACACGTGGAGTGCTGGTAGGAAGCGCTGGGGTGAGATCAGGATGGCAGAGATCAGAAGGAAGGTGAGGATCAGGGGGATCAGGGGGGTCAGGGAGGATCAGGAGGGTCAGGGAGGGTCAAGGGCTCCCAAATGCTGCAGTATATGGATGGATGTGTGTGTGTATGTATGTGTGTATGTATGTGTGTATGTATGTGTGTGTGTGTATGTGTGTGTGTGTATGTGTGTGTGTGTATGTGTGTGTGTGTATGTGTGTGTATATATGTATGTATGTGTATGTATATTTATGTGTGTATGTATATGTATGTATGTGTATCTATAAAGGTGAGGATCAGGGGGGTCAGGGAGGATCAGGAGGGTCAGGGAGGGTCAATGGCTCCCAAATGCTGCAGTATATGGATATGTATGTGTATGTGTGTGTGTGTGTATGTGTGTGTGTGTGTATGTATGTGTGTGTGTATGTATGTGTGTGTGTATGTATGTGTGTATGTATGTGTGTGTATGTATGTATGTGTATGTATATTTTTGTGTGTATGTATATTTTTGTGTGTATGTATATGTATGTATGTGTATCTATATATATATATATATATATATATATATATATATATATATATATATATATATATATATATTTGTGTGTAAAGTGTATTTGTGTTTGAGTGTATTTGTGTTTTATTCAGATTTTTTTTTTTCTTGTTTTCCTCCTCTAAAAACTAGGTGCGTCTTATCTGCCGGTGCGTCTTATAGGGCGAAAAATACGGTAATTTAAATGTAGTTGTTTAATTAGTTTGTTGCAGGGGCAATACACATAAATGTGCATGTGACATGTCACTATACATTATACGCATAAATGTGCGTGTGACATGTCACTATACATTATACACATAAATGTGCGTGTCACATGTCACTATACATTATACGCATAAATGTGCGTGTCACTTGTCAGTATACATTATACGCATATATGTGCGTGTCACATGTCAGTATACATTATACGCATATATGTGCGTGTCACTTGTCAGTATACATAAACCTCTTTGTCTTCTTTAATTATTTTTTTTGATGTCCTGTCTTGAAAATAAGTAATATATTATAGCTTACCTCTCAGTTGTAATTTGCACAATGTAAAGTAGTAAATTAGGAAAGAATTATCTTCTCAAGTTTTAGCAGCAGTTATCTCCGAAGTCACTCTGTTCATCACCTGAGGAGAAATGTATTTTTCTCTGTCAAATAGACAGTATTTATCAACTTGTAGAACATTCTGGAAAGTTAGACCGTTAGAACGTAATACGCATGCGCTATTTGCGTTCCAGCTTACAATTTGCGTTCCATCCGCCATTTTGTGCGTAGTAGTGGTTAAAATGGTGTTTAATATGATTGTGATACGTTCCGCATAGTATGTGTTTCATTATTGCGAGTAAGTGTAGTGTAGTTACGTCTGGAGCCTCGTTTTCGTTTTGTTCGGCGGCCATTTTTTCTCTCGCTTAGCCGATTTTCGGTCGTTTAAACTCTTTGTTTTGACTTAAATGGACGTGTAAATTAACTTTTGGAGGTGCCGGATGCCCCCCCGTGCTGTAAGTAAGCTTTTTATGTGTTTGTTGTGTTTATTTCTTGTGTTTGTGATGTTTTGATGCGCGGCGGTTGGAATGGGTCTTTCGCGGCCGTATTTTTTTCCGATGCGGCCGTATTTTGTTGCGATGTTGCCGTATTTTTTTGCGATATACGCAGTTAGCTTTTACGTGTACGACGCAGTGTATTTGTTTCTAAGTCGTGCGTATGTGTGTTAAGAGCGTGTGAAGGGCCCTATTTTACTGTTTTTTTGTTAAGTCTTGCGTCTGTGTGTCTGGGTGTAAGCGTGTGAGGCGACTTTGAGTTTTTTTTTGTTATGAAGTTGTGTGTGTGTGTATGTGTGTGTTAACACAGCCGATGTTGGGATGCTCCCACCACCGCAAATGCGGACCCTCGCTTCGCGAGGATCCGCATTTGCGGGGACGTTGTTGGGTTTTTGTTGGCTGGGCGGTTGGGTTTATTCTGTTAAAAAAGTCGTGTGTGTGTATGTGTGTGTTAACACAGCCGACGTTGAGCCTCCACAACCGCAAATGCGGGCCCTCGCTTCGCGAGGACCCGCATTTGCGGCGAACTGCGTCCCTCGCTTCGCGAGGGACGCAGTTCTTGAGGGCTCGCTACGCGAGCCCGCAAGCGTGAGCAACGACTCGTACGCTCACAACTATATATGTGATAGAGCTAAAATATTGAACTAGTCTTTATGTTGGGTATATTACTGGGGTATATTCACTAAACAGAGAGCTTTTGTGCTTAAATTATCTCTGTATGAATAAACAAATGTGCTTGAAGACGTTGAGTTTGGCAAAAAGCATAATTAGGCAGGATTAATCTATTGTTAAAATGGAAAAAAATACATTTGGATGCCTCTGTGGGACCCCAGACACATCCATGATACTTTGGTGAAGGTTTTGTGTGCGAGATAGGCGTTTACATTTCTACTGGAAAAGGAATAGTGGCAAGCTGCCTGCTTTTGGATATAAAGAGGCAAAATAAGGTAGATCCAATGATTTAACAAACCCATTTCTTTCTTCCATTCTGTCCAAACTTAGTCCAAACTCACATTTCCCCCCCCGTTGTTTAGTTGTTTTCCGACTGGCCATGACCTCATGGACCATAACACAACAGGCACATCTTTATGTCCATGGTCATGCTGATCCACTTGGTATTCATGGCAGAGATACTAGAGTGGGTTGCCTGCATTTTTCTCCAGTGGGCCACAGCATACAGCTTCTGGTATTCCTAGGTGGTCTCCCGTCCAAGTACTGACCAGGCCTAATCCTGCATGGCTTCAGGGTGGGGTGACCTTTTGGTTCCCTGACTAGAATCCAACCCAGGTCACAGTGCTGAAAACACTGAATTCCTAACCACTAATTTTGTTAGTTCGTTACATATGTCACAAACATGTGAAATCTTTCACATAATTTAATCCATAAATTAATAGTTTAACCACTTCCCTCTCCTTGAGGTCACAAGTAAAGTATTTCTCCTTGGAGTCTTCTGTCCTGCAGCTGATACTGACGAGCTTAGTATATTTTTAATTATTTAAATATTTTTTATAACATGAGGGCCTGGTACATTCAGAAAATTTTATAGTATATAAGAGAAAATACAACAAAAAAAGTTAATTTCAGAAATGCCTCTATTATTCCATGTAATGTTTGGATACATCTTATAATTTCCTTTGATTTAATTAACTTTGAATTAAACTAAATGACAAGCTGTATCCAAGAAGAAGAAAAGATGTCCATTTTATTATCAATTTATGACAATATTTGTAGAAATAATCCTCATTAAACAATATAGTTAGGGTGACATAGAACTAACTTTTTCTTTATTGCATCTACAGAAGGTACTTGTAAATTAGTCAGTGTACTTTTTTAAAAGCTGCTCTCATAGAACAATAAACTAAATAATATTTTTAACAGCTCGGAGAGGGAGGGCTTGCCCCTGTCGATCAATGACTTGCATCATAGCTGTGTGAGTCATATTTCCAGCATGCTCTTTGCATATCTTGTTAGTTTCAGTGAAGATTAAACAGGTTTACTTAATACTCTTTCTTGCAAAAGACAACTTTCGCAATATTTAAAATAAGCTCTTGAAATGTATGAAAACAAAATGTTTTTCCATATCCCTCTTAGTGCCGAAGGATGAATAAAGATGAATAAGAAATGTCTCTCTATGGAAGTGCCCTAGTGGTTTCCAAACTTTATTGTTGATAGTACAAGCAAAGCTAATGTTTGATCAGATGTAATCTAGTCACCAGGCCTATATCTAGTAAAGGGTTTCTTAAAGAAGCCCCTGATAAAACTGCATATACTGAATAAAACGTGCACCGGGAGATTGGCACATGCATATGACATCATTAGGAATTGACATGTAAGAATGCTGACCCCTAACACCAAACACTATGGCCTCCATTCAATTGAGAAAATTGTAGTTACAAGAGCCCGGAAAATAATTTGCTATTCAATTGGTGTCTTTTACCTACCCGCAATTGGTTTGCAGGTTAGAAGCTCGAAATCCCTGTGGTTGTCAAAATTGTAACTCCGACCCAGCTACGCCTTAGATCTTTCAAGCCTGTAAATGTTACAATCGCAAATTGCTATTCAATTGCTACAATTCCTCAAGCCCGCAATTACCTTCAAACCTGTAAATGGCAAATGTGGAAGAAAATCCTACGCGTACCAGATAGGACTCACAAGGGTGTTAAACACCTGATTGTAGCACTGTAAATGCAAAGAAGAAATCAACACTGCACTTTAAAATACATTAGAATTAATTGCTCAACAGTCTCAAATCGCAAATCTGCAATAAAAAATTAACTATTTAACGTTTTATTTCCGTTTTATATCAATCTTGGTTCTCAAGGAGTTAATACACATCAGGCCACCCACATGGACTAGAACAGTATCATTCATTTTTATTATTTAGTACATGGTCCGATTGCGAGTCTGATCGCATATCGGACGTCTAAAAGCTAACTGATTTTTGTTTAACCTCCATGTTTTGCAGATGTCAAGATGACGGTCTCATTTATTATTGGCTGTGTCTAAATCGGTAGTTACGGTCTTGATGCCTCTGTGTCTAAACCGGTAGTTACCGTAGTTACGATCATGATCATGCTACTTTTGATTGCATGGTTTCTGGTTTAGGCTTTCGCCAAATACTTGCGGGCTTGTTCACTTGAATTGATCTGCAACTGTTACACATCGATTCAATTGAACAAGCAATTGAATGGAGGCCTATATATACTAAGGCCCTCATTCAATTGCAATTTGGCCAATTGAATAGGGGTCTAAATAAGCACATAACATATTTTTTTAAAGACGTTTTTACTTAGTAAACATCTATCCAAAAGCAAGGTTTTCACTAACTAAAAACATATTTAAAAAAAAAATGTTATGTGCTTATTTAGAGCACAATTCAATTGGCCAAATCGCAATTGAATGAGGGCCTAAATATATTGAAGCTAATAATTTTAGCATTTAGGTAAGAATCATAGCACTATAATAAGAAGATCATGAAACATATTTATGAAGCTTACTGATTGTTACAGAGTAATGAATGTAGTAATGATCATTAGAGCTACCTAATACAAAGAAGTTAGAGGGAAAATTGTAGTTTATTATAATCCTTAATTTTTAATACACCAACATATTCCGTACCACTACACAGGGGTTAAGTACAAGGCAAAATCAATATTAACACATTGCATAAGGATGGAGGCCCTGTCTTTGAGATTAAAATCAAACGTACATAGAGCTTGTTTTCAGAGCATCTTATAAGGCTGAAAACTTGCAGACCTACAATCTAAAGTTTATCCAATTATGTTACATAAACCCACCATAAGATCAATAACTTCTGTAACTAAAAGTGGGGAAGTTGCTGAATTTTGTAAATTAGAGTTATAATTCATCTATCAGATTTATAGTACAGGACAAGGTGTAGTTTTAAACCACAAACTGTAAAAAAGTTTCAGAAAGCATTCTCAGACTAAATGTAGTTAGATCAAATAAATTGTGGTTCCTGGTTTATATTCATACAATGATTATTATAAAAGGACATTTTAAAGGAAACTCACTTGCACAACAAGTGTGCATACAACATAGATGTGTGTGTGTGTGCAGAATGTGCAGTAAAAGTACATAGAACACATCAGAACTTCCACATTAAAGGGGGGACCTGAGGGTCTCACCACACCGTGGTAAGACAACGTGGGTAGGCAATATTAAAATAATTTATGCTTTGATGCACTGTAAAGAAGTGGGTGTAGATACTATTAAATCATTTTCTTTTGCTGCTGTATTTTTGTTCCAGTTTTGCAGCTATATATATAAAGCTTTGGCTTGTTTGCTTTAATTAATCATTTCTGAGCGGCCCCTTGTTGGTTCTCTGCAGTGGGAGAGCATGCCCCTCTTCAACAATACACAATCTGTTATATATCTCTAAAACTAGCAAATGGTACCTAGTTATACAATTATATACTTCTCATGATTTGCATATAGGACTTTTTCAGTGTTTTGTTTTTATAACTGATTAGCAAAATAAAAGCATGTGAAGACATTTTAATGTAAATTAAAATAAAAAAAATAAAAAAAATAAACGTTATTAAAATTTAAAAATTTAAACAATGTCGCTATGTGTATTAAAATACATTAGTGGACTTGTTCAGATTCAAATGTGTCAACAAAAGTGGGATTTGAGACCAAAATTAATTATCACGAAGTGTAGAAGGAGTGAAAAAATATTGAAGGGCTTCACAGACAGACAAAGCTTATGTCCCACGAAGGGATCCTCCTTACTGGAAGGCATATAGCCCCACAAGCTAACTAATGCATCCTACTATTTAAAAAAATGCTTGGTATCAAATTATGTTTGAACAAACACACAGAGCCTATGTCCCATGAAGGGATCCTCCTTCCCGGAAGGCATATAGCCCCACAAGCTGACTTATACACCCTATTTACTATAAGACAAAGACTTTCAATATTTCTGATCCAATACTGGAGTCCAAAATATTCTCTAGGTTATAGTTGTATCACTGTAGAACTAGTTACTTTTTAACACAAACATAAATTAAAATAGAAAACGTTGCCACTCAGAAAGTAACTTCTTGTAGTCTACTACCTTTAACTTGGGCACTTAACTATTGCCTATTACTCCAATCTAGGCATCACTGTCCACAATGATTTGAACCATTTAAAAAAAACCTCTTAAATTGCCCTTGGACCTGGCAGTCTCTATATGGGTTAATAAGTAATATTTGGTCTCAAACTCCTGACGGCCGTTTCACCCCACTAACAGCTACTTTGTCAAAAGATTGTTTTTTTCAAACTTATCAACTTTGACATCTATTTCTCAAGCAGACTGATTTAGAAGACAGTTGCAGAGGATATACAAAGCAAATTGAACACTGATTTCAGTTAACATGCTGTATTGTGTCTGTCCAGGTAAAAGGTCCTTCTGCTTCGGTCTTCGTGTTGCTGCTACATTGTTGTCCAACTATGTCCTACACATTTGGCAAGCCCTAAAAAACTATATGACAATTTGTTCTGAGGCACATTTGTTTCTAGAACCATAGGTTGTAGATCCCACTCTATAATCGGATTTTCTTGTGCAGACCACAATGAGTAATTAGGTTCTGCTACTGCTCAGTCTTTTAACCTTCTGGCTGCCTGCTACGTGTAAGATATGAGTGGCCCACCATGCCGACCTTGTATCTCTCACATGCAGGCAGCCAGGAGTGATCATCTGCCCCTTCTAAGTAGGGGCAGATAATCGCTATCTAAAAAATAACAATTAATTTAAAAAGTTCCTCTCCTCATAGGGAACTCATGTAATTGCTCCCCATCTCCCAAAGGGGTGTGGGAAGGGGGTAAGTATGGTGCTAGAGACCCTTAGATTCCTATTTTATCAAACAAAAACTATAAAGAAAACATGATTTTAGCAAAGTAGCGAACCTATCCTTTTGTGTGTTCTCCAGGGTGAACACTTTCTGGAAATATATACATTTATATTATTATTTTAATGTTATATGTCTATTTAAACTGGCTAATTATCTTGTGTGTATTTGATGTTCTGCATGTAAAATATGCCATCAGTCCTCTTGCAAGTTTCTGACCTGTGTTAGACATAAATAAATATAAAGTTTTACACTTTTAGTATCAGCTTGCTCAGAAGATCCAGGGCATTCATTATTATTTTAATTTGCAGATATAACATGTTTTGGTAAAAATACAGACACTGAAGAAAAATGTAGATATTGTAGTTTTTAATTAAAATAATATGTTACCTTTTAAACAAGATATGCAATTAAAATAACAAACATACTGGTAGAAACAGCACTTATGCTCTAAAAAACAATATTTAGTTTCCATATGTAACTAGAAATATTAAGCCTAAACAGTTAAATTGAATAACAAAATGTTAAAAATGTGTCTGGACTCTGAGGGATCTAAATATTCCCCAAACTTATGGTTATAATAATATATAATATATTTTCATATTATCCAAGGCATGATGTTTTCTTTTTTGTATACTTGAATACCTTAACAGTCGTCAGCACTAAATTAGTTTTAGAGAAAAATAAAAGATAATGCCCCAACTCCAATCAACAAAATAGTCATGGCTATGTATTTCTATGCATGGTACTATTAGGCTGGTCTGAAGGAACCTAGTAGTAATCCTTGCTGATAACAAGAGTTGATGGAATGCATGAGTTGATAGAATCCCAGCTAAACTATTCAAAATCCTAGAAATTAAAGCTGTTAAGGTGTTGCTTACATTTTGCCAACAAATTTGGAAAAACCAAAAATGTTCAGTAGACTGGAAAAGATTAATCTAAATCCCAATTCCAAAAAAGGCATTTTGAAATAGTGCTTCACATGCCAGCTAAGGTAATGCTTAAGATCCGGCAAGCTTGGTTCCACAATATATGTAAAGAGAACTTCCAGATGCAAGCCAAGTTCTGCAAAGGAAGAGGCGCAAGAGATCAAATTGCCATTGCCCAATGGATAGTAGAGAAAGCAAGAGAGTTCCAGAAAAATATGTATTTCTTCTTCATAGACTATTCTAAAGGCTTTGACTGTGCAGATCACAACAAAATGTGGCAAGCTCTTAAAGAGTTGGGAGTACCAAATCATCACATGTGCCTCCTGAGGAATCTGAAGCCATGGCAAGAGATGAACATGGGGCAACAGAATGGTTCAAGAAAAGAGTGCGACAAGTTTGTATATTGTCATCTTATTTATTCAACTTACATGCAGAGTACATAATGCATAAGGCCAGGCTGGATGAATCCAAAGACGGAATCAATATTGCTGGAAGAAATAGCAACAACCTCAGATAAGCTGATGATACTACTTTGATGGCTGAAAGTTAGGAGGAACTAAAGGGCCTATTGGTGAGGGTGAAAGTAGAGGTTACAAAAGCTGGCCTGCGGATAAACGTTAAAAAGATGAAGACCATGGCAAATGGCAATCTCACTTCCGGGCAAATAAACGGCGAAGAAGTGGAGGCAGTGACAGATTTTATTTTCTTGGACTTCAAGATCTCTGCAAATGGTGAATGCAGCCATAAAATTAAAAGATGTTTTCTTCTGGGGAGGAAAGCTATGGTTAGTCTGGAAAAGATACTAAAAAGTAAAAATATTACTCTATGAATAAAAGTCTGCAAAGTTAGAACCATGATATTCCCAATAGTAACATACGGATGTGAGAGCTGGACCATAAAGAAGGCTGAGCGCTGTAGAATTGAGGCCTTTGCATTGTGTTGTTGGAGAAAACTGTTTAGATTCCTTAGGGCCTCATTCTATTATCGGCCGTAGGAGATGCGGGGCCGCAAGGACCGGCCGCAAGCTATTCTGCTATTCTATTCCCCTCCGGCCGGGGATTCCGGCAGGCTTGCGGCCGGCGCCTTGCTATCCCTTGCGGCCGCTCGCGCCGGAGGAAAGCCTTTGATCTAAAACGGCCGCAAGAGTTTCGGCCGCAAGAAAATCCTGTTTGCTATTCAATTGCTCCGGGAAACCTCTCTGCAAGGCTAAAACCGAGCCGCAGCTTACTTGCAGCAAAAAGGTCCGGCTAGCACCAATTAAGCACATTATAAAGTCGAAATAAAGCCATCCTGCACTCTGAGGAGACTATAAAGTGATTGTAGGTGTTAGCAAAAATAGCACAACATTCCCCTATACTCAAATCCGTAAATATTTTTTTTTTTATATATGTCAAATATCCATGTAAAAAGTCCAGAGTGCTTGGAGCACCTCAGACCCGCCGGAAAATAAACAGTTAATGTAAACTCAGGTTTGGGCTGATGTGCAAGCTTGAGAGTGGGTTACTATTAATCCTCATGGCCCCAATATGATCCCTAGCATTTACAGAGCTTTACAGTGCAGTCTTGAATTTATTTTTGTGTTTAAAGATTTCTGAGCTTACGGGCGGTTGCAAGATATACGGCCGGCCGTAAGAGGAGATCCTTGCGGGGCCGTATAATTGAATTCTAAGATAACGGAACCCCCGCAAGGAATCGAAGCCTTGCGGCCGTTTTAAGGCCGATAATAGAATGAGGCCCATAGACTTTAAGAACATCCAATTAATCAATACTACAGGAAATCAAGCCAAGCTGTTGACTGGAAGGTTTGATCATGAGGCTAAAGCTCAAATATTGTGGCATATCATCAAAAAACGAAATTCCCTAGAGAAGACTCTCATGCTGGGAAAGAATAAAGGCACACAAAGAAGGGTACAGCAAAGACCAAGATGGATAGATGAGGACATTGTAGCAATGACCATGAGGTTGAGGGAGCTTCGAGGGACAATGTCTGACAGATGTGTCTGGTGTGCTGTGGTCCATAGAACCATGGAGATTCGGACACGACTGAATGACTAAACAACAACAAAGCATCAAAGATCCACAATATACACATATAGCATGTCTAGAGGATTAAATCAGATTAATCACATAGGCTTATATATGTTAAAGCTTGTGCCATGATTCTGTTTTACTCCACCTAGGAATGATCTTCCTCCCTATTGTCTAATTCATCTTAGATACAATCATTAGGAGAGGTAGCATCCTTTCAGGTTAACAATAACTAACTGCAGTTATATGTATTTATATGTGTACATTTGATTTCTGCCAAACATCCTGTGCTCTTTTATATTCTACATATTAGTAATACCTACATGTTTACTTTTATATTACATAGCCATTGCGTGGGTTGGGAGAGATGTGAACAGATGACCTGATCTTACATGGCACTTGAAATATGGCAGAATTACATAAATTTATCATTACACTGAACATAGAAGTGAATGATTTATTCATGACTACGACAATGTCAGATCTATTTCCTAAAGTTTAAAGTGAAGAGGGCAGCAATCAGCATCAAATAGAAAGTAATGGATGAAAATGTGATGCTCAAATTAAATATCTTCCATCTACCTTCCAATAGGTTCAGTGCTACTCTGCTCATGAATCTTTCATATTATAAGTGATCCACATAAAATATTAAGTGCACTGGAGCAAAAAAGTAAAAAGCATTTTATGAAATCAGTCCCAACTTATGAGGGGTTTCAGAAAGCCATTTATTTAGATGATGAATGCGATAAAGAATTTTCATATAAAAAATGCTTTTTTTGGTGCTCTCTTACAAAGGGGATAGAAACAGGCATTTATGACCGTTTCTAAACTACAAATAAAGACTTCATAACAAATCTGTGAACACCAGGTCTTTAAAAGTTGACAAATAGACATTGTAAATTAAGTATGATTTTTTACGGTTGCATACTATGGCCCCTATTCTTTTGCCCAATTCATAAATTTATATACACTTAAAACCACTCTAAAAATTGTCACAGATTCTATTAGCTACTCGCAATATGGTTAGAAGTTGCCTGTCCACAATCACTACGGGCCAGCCAATGATGCAAATCTAGTCTTAGACCTCCATTGGTTTTAGTACTGCTCAAGATTTACAAGCGCTAACCAATTAAGGTTACACAAAATCAATATTCTATTAGACTCTCCGCTCTGATTTGTAAATATTTTGAAACTTGCAAATGAAAAAAATAACACGTTTCTGTCAAAAATATTACAAGTATTCAAGAGGACTCGCACGGCCTTTTTCAATCAATTATTAGAGCCTTAACAGCTACTAAACACACAATTCTGTACTGTAAAAATACGTAAACGTATAGAAATACATCAGAATTTAATACTGAGCTTAGAGAATTACAATGCCTTAATAGGTTGATTGTAAATCTTTTAAAAAATCCACCACCCCATAATGAGCCAATATAGTGCTCAAACAGCAGGGTTTCATTTATTTAATAATAACTGATCTGCAGCAAAAACTGTGTTTGGAGGAACTAACTACAGCTTTTAAGAGTTACTTTTTGTATTTTAGTTTTGAAGCGTTTAACAGATTTGTTTTTCTCCACAAGTTAGGATATGCCCAGGAGGCTGTCCTGATAAGTGTCTTTATCTACCTCACTGCAAATAAAGGGAACATCATAGACAGACGATTAGTCACTGCAGGAAAATTTAGACTAATGTGGAAATAAACTTAGGACAGTCTCCAGAGCAGGTCCCCAACTCCTGCCCTACTCACTGGACATCTAATATGGCAATTAAAAGAAGCAGATCTGATAGTCCCTGAACACGGAGGTTCATAATGTAAGCTTTAAAAGTTCAGTGCAAAGTAAGGGCACGTCTGTGATAGACAATAAATGTGGGCTTACCAAAAGACCCTATATTTTACAAGATTGATAAAATATAACTTTTATTACAATATAATTTAAAATAATGACGAGTAGGGAATCGCTATATAAAATCAACTTCAAAAATGAAACATATGCTACTTTTGATAAGTGATTATATCACCCGATGGTGAGAGGTTCCCATATGGAATGCTTTTTCATAAATATGTAATAATTGTATATAGCTCGAGCAGCAGGAGCCGAACTTTCTCAAAATACGTTAAAATTGTAATAAAAGTTTTATTTTATCAGTCTTGTCAAATACTGGATCTTTTGGTGAGCCCACGCTTGTTGTGATCACTGGGATGTATTTAAAAGCCACATTGGGCACTGAATTCTGTGGTTGATTATCCTATAGTTAATCAAAAACTCTAAAAATATGTATTAAACATTTCCATTTGCTTTGATTTAACAATATGCTCATTTATATGCAGAGCTACAAACTTTTCATTAACATATGTATATGTAGTAGGGGCCCTAATTAGGGCTTAGAGTGTGAGCCCAAGACCGTGGTTACTTATGTGCATTCCCTACTTCCTTATAGGAGAGGGCCTGATAACAATATAGACTTAAAAATGTCTGACATTGATATACCTGGAGAGCATAGATTGGACTGGGGCAACAATTTTAATATTTGCTAGCGTTTAAAGGGCCATTGTAGTTAAAAGCATGATATGATACATTTAAAATAACATGTCAAACATTACCAAAATGTTATGTTTTAATGTACAATAAATTATATTAATTTAAGAATATTACCAATAAAGCATCACAGAAAAGAATTCTGTTTGACCCACATTTGATCTTATAAGTTAATTGGTAGGAAGTGTAAACAAAGTCTTATGGAGAGCCTGTTAATTGTTTTCATGTCTGAGTACATTCAGTTGAATAAGGAATATCGGCACAATGAGATACAATCAGACATTCTTCAGTCCCATTGTGTCTCAATTTAATGTACAACAATATTTTGTATACAAAAACATTTGTTTCTAATGTTTAAAATATGACCTTTTAAAGACATGCTAGAAATGTCTGAACTACTGTGGCATTTTAAACACGTGGATTTTTTGGTGTTTCTATATTGATCCATGGATTAATTTGAACCAATGCTAGTGGAACAAATCACAAATCTCTGAACTTTCTAAATTTCGATCATAATTATTTGGTTATATATTTGTTTGTTTATTGTAGTCTAAAATGGACTGTGGTGTGTGTTTGATAGAAGAACAGATATAGAGACATGGTATACATAAGAGACTAGAGAGCTGAAGTAGTATTTCCTATGAACTAGCAGTAGCTACTGAATACAAAGTTGATATATATATATATATATATATATATATATATATATATATATATATATATATATTGTGGTGTACTGCCCCCTGGTGGATGGTGCAAGTCACACAGTATTAAGGAAATCCAGTCCAGGTATCTTGGAGTTAATTCCCTGGAGCTGAGCTAATTGAGGCTGCAGGTGTAATAAGCCTTTTAAAACACACACACAGGGAAAGAAAGGCTGATTAGGCCCTGGCCCAAGTCGTGTGAGCTGAGTGTGGTAGCTGCGGCCAGAGGCTCTTAGGCCTAGCCAAGTACACAAACTGTGAGGAGCCTGGGAGTTACAGCTAACTGAAAGAGCTGTTTGGACTGCTATAGAGAATACTGCGTTAAAGTTTGCTCACACAGATACACCAAAGTGAACTGTTTTTGGAGTGCTGTGTTTGGAGTACTGTACTGCTGTTTCCTGGAGCTGCAAGTGACAGTTCCTGCTGGATACCAGAAAGCCAGAGAGAAAGAGAGAGTGAACACAGTAAGTGTTATAATTCAAGAGGACCACAGTCCTAGTAAAACTGCTGTTTAAGCCATACCAGCTCTGCTGGGGCTGAGATAAAATCTTTGTTTCAAGTGCCTGTTGGATATTGCTGTGTTACTGAACTTGAGAGACCTGTGCTGCACTGAAGCTTCCAGAGAGACGGACCCTCTGATTACCTTAAGGTCAAAAGACTGTTACCTTTAAGACTGTGATTTAGTAGAGTGACTTTTCTCATTTGAGTACCTGTATACTCTTTAAAGGGTCCTTGGGGGAAGGATACTCGGAGAGCAGGGATGGCCGGTGCCCTTGGCACAAGGTGCCGCTATTACATGAAAACTACTACTTGCAGAGTTCCAGAGGAGATTGTGTTCCCACCTGAAGACTGTGCTGTGACTTAAAATCTTGTTTTTCACCAGTAGCAGATAAGCTGCTCGGGACTAGTCAGGGTGTAACCGTATGTCAGTTAGTCCATTTATGTAGATGTTTATTTTCGTTTTTTAGCAGTTTATTTTGGCACTTTAATAAACTGATTTGCTGCACTATATGATACGTTCCATTTGATTCTTTCAAGACACCGCAGTCCTACACGGCCATCCATGCCACAATATATATATATATATACTTTTGCTGGAGGAACACAATTACAGGAGGCTTTAAATGCTTTCCCAAATCTACTACATTATATTCTCCAATACTACAAAATGATATACTAAAACAAATCAAAGAAAATCACAGGCCTAGCTCCCACTGGATCACTTTCTATACTGTGACAGTTCCCTAAATATCAGAGCTCCCGTCCAGCTAAAACTGGATGGAGCAAAAATAAACAAACACTGCAATACTTTCTTTTCAACTACTGGCCTGTTTCCTTTAAAGTCCACGTTTTCACTCTTCTTCTGTAGATCGCTTATCATCTTCACGCTGCTGTATCTCGTTGTCTTTCTTTAGCTTCAGACACCAGTATGGACACTTCTTCTCTTCCCCCCCTTCTTTCCCAACTCAAACCAGCTGTACATGTCTGTGTCTTTTCTTTGCTCAAATAAATACCTCTCTGGGCTTCTCTCTTTACAGCACCAATAGTTAATACACAATTACTTCTTTGAGTCTTTTTTTTCTTCTCAATAGTCTCCTTTTTCGCAGGCTGTAGGACCAAACAAAGCCTTAGGCCCAAACAAAGCCTAGCATCTCACACTGTCACAATATATATTTCACAATAGGCAAACTTTTTTTAGAACATAAAGAAAATATAACTACCTTTTCTACAGGTGGGGTGAGGCATTGAATGAAGAGGAAGCTTCAATATGTACAATGGAAAAATGGAAGCTCAAACGGCTGGTGACAACAAAATTAGCCATCAGAGAATGAACTAAACTTAATAGATTATTTTTATTTACATAATACACTCTAAGAGCAGCCTCTTTTAGCTCACTTCACAGGGAGAAATACCCTGTAGTATATCAGTCTGGTCTCACTCAATAGTGTGATCTAGCCCCGAAATACCAGGCAATTCTACCTTGAATAGGAGAAACAGCAAACCCCAAACATAATTTTCAGCCTTAGTCAGGTATAGTCAGTAGGGTGTAGCTGAACTCCCTAAGGCATAGTGAGCAAGGAGTCCACATCTGGAGCCATAAATCACCCTTAGGGAGACTAAGCTCTAAAGGACATTTAAAAAAAAAAAAAAATAGAGAAAGAACTAACATTAATAGGATAGATCTATGGATCTTATAATACACTCAGAGTGCAGCTTCTTTTAGCTTGTGCCCTTCGCAGGGAGGCATATCCTGTAGTTTATCAGCCTTATCCAACTAAAGAGTGATCCAAACCCAAGGCATTTCTACCTTGAACAGAAGAAACAGCAAACCCCAAACATAATTTTCAGCCTTAGTCAGGTATAGTCAGTAGGGTGTAGCTGAACTCCCTAAGGCATAGTGAGCAAGGAGTCCACATCTTTTGCTAAGATTAAAATAGACACAACACCCCTTCTGTTTCACTGACCCAGAAGCAACACCTTGCATCATTCACTGCAACAGTAGTTCTCCAGAAATATAAGGCCTCTCTCACACACAAAACTTCCACCAGTGTATCATGGATCTCTCCAGGGTCCTACAGAGGCATCGACATTTATGTTTTTCTAATTTAAGAACTAGATGTATGACTTTATCCTGCTTAATTATGAGGTCAGTCAGACTAATTTTGTTTTCATTATGTGGTGGTCCCTTAAATAAAGCCTTTTGGGATTAAAAGGTTGAGATATTTTACATTATTATAAATTCATATATCAATTTTTGAGGTTGTATGTAAAGAAGTATGCAGTTTTATTTTGGACAATGACCACATGTTATATGGGAATATGAATTGAACACTTGTGTAAGATTATAAAAAGATTTATGTCACATTTAAATTACACAAATATCTAATTGTGTGTTTTAGTTTTCACTGGAACTGGAATGTTCATAAATAGCGTCATTCTGATAAGGTAGTATCGTAAGTCAAGGTAGGATGAGATTGGCCCAGGTGCTGATTCAATAGAGCTTTTGCAAGTTACTGGAGCCCGTAAGTAAGCTCGCAAGTTAATTTGCTATTCAATTGGGTTCTTTTTGTGCGCTCCAAACGGGTTACGATTTACTGCCTTGAAAAAATTTTGATGGTTAAATCCGTAAGTTACAGCCTCACAAAGCCTTTGATCTTTCACTTTCGCAAGAATTATGATGGCTAAAATCGCAAATCGATTATCAATTGCTCCAATTCCCCAAGCCCACAATGGACAAACGGACAAAATCCTACGAGTGCTAGCGAGGACTCGCAAGGGGGTTAATCACCTGTTTGTAGCATTGTATATGCAAATAAAAAATCAATACTGCACTGTAAATAATGGAGAGAGCGATGATAGACATTAGAATTAATTGCACAACAGTCTCAAGCTCGCAAATCTACAGGAAATAAAATGTATTTTTATGTTTAATTTCGGGGCTAAATCGATCTCTGGTATCAATGAGTTGATACATATCAGGCCACCCACATGGACTAGAACAGTATTGGCCTTCATTTTCATTATACTGTATTTTGCAATTTTGCGAGTCTGATCGCATATCGGATCCCCGAACCTAATTGATTGACATGTAACCTCCATGTTTTACTGCCGTAATAATGATGGTTTATTTTTCTATTGGCTGATTCGAAATGGGAGGTTACGGTCTTGCTTAATTGATCATGTTCCCGCCCTGAAATACTACGAACCAGTGCATGGTTTACGGTTTCGGCTTTGGGTCAGTAACCTGTGTGCTTGAGCAATTTAATTGCATCGCAATTGGAGACGTACGGGAGCCCGCAACACACCCACAGACATATGTAGCCTTATTCAATTAGCTACTTGCAAATGCCTTGAACTCATAAATTTGGCTTTGGGTGTTTTTTTTATATAAATGTTTATATGCATTCTATTGACTTAAAAATTCATTAGTGCCAATAAGTAATATTTGCAGAATATGTAGCAATATTAAGAGTGATTTTAAGTGTGTATAAATTTACGAATTGGGCAATTGAATCTGGCCCATGGCCTACAACGATCGAGTTGCGGTCTTGCAATTAAATCGGGCCCTATGTTAGAGGCTTTGATGCTGGATGCTTCCGATTTTTGATGGTTAGGTAGGAGTAGATATTTACAGGATGCCGAGAAGATACCTTGGAGCTGTTTTATATTTTACCATTCAATATGGTGGCTTCATTTAAATGGATCCCCACCATGGGTGTAGGAGCCATGGTGGCTCCTACACCCATATACACATAAAAACACACACTGAAAAATCCAGTGGAGATTTTTCCCCCTCGTCCCCCCCAGTTCCTACACCCATAATCCCTACCCATTTCTTGGGCTGCAGGGATGTCTTACACATAGTTCTCCTGAGATGATTTTGTCTGTTTAAATTATTTGCTCATATCTAAACTATATTATTCAAAAATGTCAAATCTTGTTAGAATTTGTACAATCCATCCATAAAAAATGACTAACATTAAAAAACTGGAACCTTTTTATTCAGCTGTCAAAGTGAGTTATGTTTTTAACTGCATGTTTAAAATTCAAAATTGCAGAATAATACTGCCAGAGGACATTTGTACTAATTAACAAGAGCTGATTAGCATCTCCACTCTCGTTACGTTCACAGGATAGCTGCAGTCAAGCAGAACTTATCACAATCTTTCAGATTCTAAAAATAAATATAGATATTTAATTATCATTATTCCCATTACCTATTCCAATTAACCATGTAGGCAAGAAAAACACGAGGATGAGTTATGAATCTGTTTTATAGAAACATAATTACTGACATTTTTAAATTAACAAGTAAAAACTAAGCTGGGGAAAAAGCATAGTGTGATGTTATGGGGGTCAATACTAGAAAATATAATTGGGATGAAACAGGGTCAACTCTCCACCCATGAGCAGAGGTCCTTCTACACCTAACCAGCAGGAGCAGACAACAGCCTTTAGGTGGCCTTTTAGCAGATCAAACACCCACAAACAAAGCATGGAATCCCAGTATCCATGAAAGGAACATAGTACTATGTAGTCAAGAAAAACTCTCTTTATTGAGCAGAGTACAGAATATTTATGGGGAAAATACAATGGTGACTGTGAAGATCCGAGTGGTAGGGGCTATACAATCCCAGAGCCCACCTGCTATAGACTACAGGTTACTACCCACAAGGAGCTCTGGGTTCTTTGAAGTCTCTGCACCAGCACCCTGATATCTGGATTCTGTATCAGTCAAGGTCTCTCTATCAGGAATCAGCACTTCCAGGAGTCTCAGTAATTTCCCTGTGGTAGTGACCAGGACAAGTTACTTGGAAGGTGGAGCTAGGTCCAGTATCACAGCCACCAATAGCAAAATAAAAGACACACAATTTCTATATGCCTCAGCAGTGAACTGTCTTTATTCGCTTACAAACACCAACCAACTAACAAACAAAAACTAGAGAAAAAAAAAAAACAACAAAAGCACAACCCACATTTCCTCCTCCCATTCTCATTGATCTGGCACATATCGTTTTTTCTCGGGGGCAACTCCCATAGGGCAATTAAAACTAGTTTAAAACTTTACGGCCTGCTCTTTGATCATGCCTAAGGCACTAAGATAGGGTATAGGGAATAACTGGGAATTGCATCACTATCACATGAACCATGTATCAGTCACCTTATATCAGTAACAGCATATACATTGTAATCAAGAAACAATGGCAGTAACAATACACACACACACATTACATACATGACATTAAACACAGTAATATTACATGGGGAATTACATACAGGATGAGGCAGGGGGCATATGCAATAAGAAACATGAGCATGGTGGCAATATAATTCCTCTTCCCATTTTCCAATGGGGAAGTCTGTTCTATGGTAGCTCACTAATTCAATATCCAGGCCCAGAAAAGGGGCTATGATCCTGATGTATGATAGGCTTTAACTGCAGCCCGGTCTGGGGGTGGTTTCCACAGTCTCTAACCCCATTCCTTTCAACAACCCATCCCAAATTGCAGGCATCAATCTTGGAGACACATCCAGGATGTCAGGAACTAGAATCTCATGCAGGGGCATACTGCTGCCCACTTTCCCACAGGCAGGTAGTGGCTCTGGGGTATCCCATTTAGGGAGCAGCTCAGGAGGGGGTAAAAAGCACTTCCCTGCTGGCACAATCTCTTTAGGGTCAGTTGTCAAGACAGGGTTGGGGAAAAACAGAGCAGGACTCAGGGTTAGGGTCTCTGGAGAGAGACCCTTTCCTGGCTGAGGCTCACTTGGGGTCGCAGACTTCACTGGGGTTGGTAGCTCCTTAGGGTGAGTATCCTCCAGGACTGGCAAGGTTGGGATCACTTCTACAGCTAGGGTATGCTGTGTTTCGGGACAGGTAATGGTCCATGGGTAGCTGGGCAGACTCTCAGGGCTTACACCCTCCTCTGCCAAGTATTCAGTCCCCTGCTCCTCACCCTTGGTTAGGGGCTGGAACCTCTCTGGTTGTTGCCCATCTCCCCGTGGCTGAGGTTGCTTAACACTGCTCCCTGGTCTGCTGTTCTCCCTCTGATCTCGTCTGTTCTGTAGTGGTCAGATCTCCAGGTACCTTCTGGTTTCCTTCCTCCACTTGATAGAGATGTATCCAACAGTCCATTTTCTCTGGCAGTGTATTCTCTGCTAGCTCAGCTGGGGAAGCATGGGTTAACTCCACATACTTGAGCCAGGTCCCACCTGGGCCCACCTCCTCGTCTGTAGCAGTCATTTGCCTCCGCTGCTCCAGCATACTGGTGTTCAGGCACATTTCTCCCTGATCACCTCCGCTCTGCAGACCTCCATGTGGTCCATAATCCCTTCTATCCAGAGCTGGACTTTCTTGAACTGGGGCTTGGATTTGAAGGTTTGGCAAAATTGCTGAGTGGTTTCTGCTTACCCGCCAAGCCACCGAAAGTATTGGACTTCCAAACCTCTTAGATAACCATATACCATCCTTGCTGCT
Organism: Discoglossus pictus; assembly: GCA_027410445.1. Taxonomy (NCBI): domain Eukaryota; kingdom Metazoa; phylum Chordata; class Amphibia; order Anura; family Alytidae; genus Discoglossus; species Discoglossus pictus. The sequence goes on along the minus strand of CM050165.1, from coordinate 39,041,460 downwards.
GGTTTTTGCATCGAGATCTCACCAGTGCTGACCAATTGTGAAGATCCAAGTGGTCGGGGCTATACAAGCCCAGAGCCCACCTGGAGGAGACACAAGGAGGAAAGGGAGGCAATAGAGAAAGGAAGAGTGAGGAAAGGCAAAAGAGGAAGAAAGAGTGAAGGAGCAGAGAAAACAAATAAGAAAAAAAGGGAGAAAGAGGATGGAATAGGATGGGCTGAGGGTGCCAATAAAGAAGAGTACGAGGACTGTGGGGAGCTGTGAGGTCCCTGGTGCAACTAACTGCACCAGTGATAGCTATGACCCTGGCTCTGCACCTTGTCCTGTCTCAGTGATAGGCCATTGGTAAGTGGCATATTTTTATTTTATTTTCATGTTATGCTTTTAAAAAGATAAATCTACTTATAACTGAGCCCCCCCCCCCCCTTTGCCCCTGACCCAATTCATCTAGAGCTCTTAATTACTCCCCCCTCCTCCACCTTGGGCTTGCTCACACTGGTTGTAGAGGATTATATGGCACAGACAGTGCATACTCATCTTGGGGAGTTGCTGAAGCAACAGACAGATGCCCTTAGGGGTTCCAGAGCCTAAGGGGCTTCAGAGCTACATTATTTAGTAAGTATGAGAATACTTTAATCATGGTCTGTTTAAAAAGGGTGCAATTACACATTCACAGTCAAGCCTTGATGAGGTTTGCTTGTTTCAAGCCATTTTTTTTTTTTTATAATTAACTTTTTTATTGAAAGAATAAACAAATAGAACATCGTAAGTTCAGCAAATCATATAACAAATCTCTCAAGTATCAACAAGATATATCAAAAAGTTTCTTTCAAAGTTTTTCTTTTTTGGTTAGAATAACACATGAACATGTAAAACATATATATAAAGTCACACAAGGTCTTGAACATATATACATTCCTCAAAGCAGACATGTGTCTAGGAGGTACAGCAAGGTGAAACCATAGATCAAACATCAGGTCAACCCATAAAAGTAGTTCACACGAACCTTACTGTGGACCTCGTAGAGTCCATAAGTCCCAGCAGGAGGCCCATCGACGGTATCTTTCATCAATTTCAGCTGAAAGTGAGCTCATAGCCCGAATGAACCTGATTTTGTGAAGTACTTCAATGTGAGTAGGGGAGGTAAGTTTCCAGTGTTTAGCTATGATGCATCTCGTGGCCAAAAATATCTGTGTTGTTAAACATTGTTCTGATTTGAATAGCCCCGTAATTGGAAGGCCTAGCAAAGCTTCCTCAGGCTTTTGTGTTACTGTTGTCCCCAAAAGTGTTTCTAATAGGTCGTATGTTGCTGTCCATATGGGTCTTATTTTCGGACACTCCCACAGCATGTGAATCAGTGTACCAGTGTCTGTGCAGCCCCTAAAACATGTGTCAGGGTGTGTTTTGTTCAGAAGATGGAGTCTTGCTGGTGTAAGGTACCACCTCATTATTGTCTTAAAAGAGTTTTCTTTTAGTGTCACGTTTAGTGAAGAGGTATTGGCTTGTTTTAGGATCTTATTCCATTGGCTGTCGTCTAGAGTTACCTGCAAGTCAGCCTCCCATGCAGTTTGGTAATGTGGTTTAACCCTGTTGGTGAGAGACACCATCTGATTGTAAATGATGGCTATATTGGCCTTACCTCCGGGATTGTTGATACAGCATTTCTCAAAGGGAGATTTGGTGTGATATTTGTTGATTTTCGTAGAGTGTGTTAGTGTCTCATTAATTGCCATCAGATTAAGCCACTCTCTATGTGGCACCTGAATTATGTCAGTGATAATTGACGATGTGTTGCTTTGTGAGGTCACCCAGGTATCTGCCACAATTGTTATTTTGTTCTTTATCCACCATTTCATCTGGGTAAATTTATTGAGGTGCTGACCTTTGTGTGATTGCCATAGTGGAATCAAGCCAGAACCCACGCTCAGGAGGTCCACCCTTCTGTTCAGGTCTTTCCATAATTTCAAAGAGTGGCTAATACAAATTGGTAACTCTCCTGTTCGTAGGTCCCGACCTAAGCTAAGCCATAAAACCTGCGATAGTACCCAATGCTTGTCTTCTAGAAGTTGCCTCTCTATGTCTGTCCACACCGGTATGGCCTCTTTTTTAAACCAGGTCGTGGTTTGAGCTAATCTAGTGGCCTTATAATACTTGATTAGATCAGGGAAGGCTAGCCCCCCTTTCTGTTTAGGCGCACACATTGTGGTTCTATTAATTCTTGGTTTCTTGTTATTCCATGCGAACTTAAAAAGTGTTTTTTGCAACACTCTAAGGTCGGGTAACCTGATCGGGGTTGGGATTGTCCTAAATAGGTATAATAATTTGGGAATCACATTCATCTTGATGGAATTTATTCTGCCCAACCATGAGATGTTAAGGAAGGACCACTTGGAGATATCTGCCTTGATTCTGTTAAAGACAGGAGGAAAATTTGCCTCGTATACCAACGCTATAGACCGCGGAATATGAATACCCAAATAAGTTATCTGTTTGGGTGCCCATTTTATGGGAAAGCTGTTTTCTAAGTTCTGTTTCACCGTTTGGGGTAGTGTAATGTTGAGGGCTATGCTCTTGTTAGTGTTGATTTTGAACCCTGACACTCTGCCAAAGTCTGTGAGCAATTGGAATAAATTAGGCAGGCTTGGTATTGGATCTGTAAGTGACAGCATGATATCGTCTGCAAAAAGGTTGAGCTTATGCTCATTAGGGCCAATCTGCACTCCTTTAATGTTTGGACAATTTCTAACTGCCGCTGCCAATGGTTCAAGACTAAGGGCGAAGAGCAAGGGGGAGAGTGGGCAGCCCTGTCTAGTTCCCCTAGTAATATTAAATTGTTTGGACACAAATCCCTGATATATAATACATGCTCTGGGATCGCTGTATAAAGGCATAATGCCCTTCAAAAAGCCGTCCCCCAGACCAAACTTCGCCAATGTTTTCCACATAAAAGTCCAGTCTATCCTATCAAATGCCTTTTCGGCGTCTAAAGATAGGAGCATTAGCGGGATATCCTCTCTGGTAGCCAAGTCTATCAGGTTAAAGATTCTCCTGGTGTTGTCGGGTGCTTCTCTACCTGAGATGAAGCCTACCTGGTCCGGATGGATCACGTCCGGCAACAATGGGGCCAATCTGTTTGCCATTATTTTGGAATATAGTTTGAGGTCCGTGTTGATCAATGAGATCGGTCTATAACTACCGCACTGTGCTGGGTCTTTCCCCTCTTTGGGTATTACGATAATTTTAGCCTCTAGAAATTCTGGTCTGAATGAAGAACCAGAAAGGAAACTGTTAAATAATTCTTGGAGGTGCGGTAGCAAGAGATCGATGTATTGTTTATAATAAAAATTTGTGAATCCATCCGGACCAGGTGCTGCATGTGATCTCGTGGCCTTAATAGCCTGTTTAATTTCCTCAGCAGTTATGGGGTCTGCTAGGGTCTCTGCCTGTGATTCCTCAATTTGTGGCAGCTGAATCCCAGAAAGAAATTCATCAATTTGTGATTTGTGAGAGTAGGATCCTGAGTGAGAGGGGGCGGAATACAGTTCTGTATAAAATTGTCGAAAGACATCAGCAATCTGGTCTGGTTTAGAGACCGGGCCTTTCCCTTTAGTAAATATCTTTGGGATGAATGAGTCCGCCCTCTGTGCTTTAAGCTTTCTGGCCAACATACTGTCAGGTTTATTGGTGCTCATAAAGAAGCTGGCCTGCGTACGTTGTAGCATGGAGACCACCTTCTTCCTGAGCACTGTGTTTAAGGTGTGTTTGTATTTCAGAATTTCATTGTAGATCTTAGGATCATGATTCCTGGCAAATAGTGATTGTAACTCTGTGATCTTGCTATTGAGGTCCCTAATTTGCACTCTATCTGCTTTTTTCGCTGCTGCTCCTAGCTGAATACAAACTCCTCTAATCACTGCCTTATGGGCTGCCCACACTCCTCCCCCGTCTACCTCACCCCCACTATTGATCCCGAAGTATTCCACAATTGCACTGCTGATTTTTTCCCTTAGGACTAGATCGTTTAATAGACAGGGATTTAGTGCCCACGAGGGGGACCGTCCCGCTGGTAGAAGTCCAGACAGGGAGATCAGAACCAGGTCATGATCTGACCACGAAATGGGTCGAATGGAAGCTGCTTCTAAGTTTAGTGATAGGTGTTGTTGAATGAACAGGTAATCAATTCTGGAGTGTGACAGATGTCTGGGGGAGTAAAAAGTATACTCTCGATCAGTGGGGTTCATTATCCTCCAACTGTCTATCAGGCAATTAGATCTGAGAATATGTTTAAGAGCTCGGGTAGCCGTGGGAGGTGTGAGTTTAGTGGTAGCAGTTGATTTGTCTGTAGATGGATCTAGGACTGTGTTCATGTCCCCCCCTATGATCAGGAGGGAGTGCTCCCAGCCCATAATCAGATCTGAAATCTTAGTGAAGAATTGCTTCTGATCAGTGTTTGGCGCATATATGTTAAGGAAGGTAATTTTCTGGTCATGAATGGTGCCATGTACTGCCACATATCTACCCTCTGGGTCTGTCTGAGTGCGGGTGTGGCGAAATGTAAGCCTATTATGAATAAGGAGAGTCACCCCTCTTTTCTTTTCTGTTGCGGTGGAGTGGAAAGTTTGTTTATATGCTTTCCCCCAGTATTTGGGGACCGCTAGTTTCTTAAAATGTGTTTCTTGCACAAATATTACATCTCCCCCTAGTCTCTGATACTCTTTTATGGCAACCCCTCTCTTAATCGGTTCATTCAGGCCCTGAGCATTATGTGAAATGATATTAATATTCATGACTCACCGTTTGTCTGGGGCTCAAGGCCAAGCTTAGTAGAGCACTAAGGGTTATAGCCGCCTTCGAGTATCTAGTCTGATGAGCCTCCCGCTGGGACTCCGTCCAGAAACCACCTGCGTCACTTCACTGTGCAAATTGATGTAAACGTAAAGTAAAAAGTTAGGGTAGAACGTATGAGGAGAACACAACGATATACAGTGGTTGAAACTGCTTGTCAAGTAATCCGGCGTCAAATTTGTTGACACAAATTTATCAAAAAAAAAAAAAAAACTTCTTTTTTTTTTAATTCTAAAAATAAAATTATACTAATAGAATATAACAAAACTAGGAACGTAGTATAACACTACTTCAAGGAGAGCGAGCGCTGTCCTTTTAATTAAATTGGTGAGTCCAGTAGTATTAGACTCCAATACTGACTGGATTCGCCGGGGGGGGTGTATATGGTGAAGCCCTTAAGGGACACTATCAATATCTATATAAAAAAAAAAGAAGAAATATTCTTCTAAAGTGACAGATAGTTATGCAAGAGTTTAACTAGTCATGTCTGTTCATATTTTTGGTCGCAAGTTTTAGAAGATCAAAATAAGAGGTAGAACCTAACTATAACATATCATATAACAATACATCACAGTGTTATTGGATCTATGGCACATCTGGCTGGTCAGGGGCCCTGTTTTGATGTCTTCTGGAGGGGAGGTTGGAACCTCTACCACGAGAATTAAGACCAACTGTTCTTCCTCGGGGACCCTCTGTCAACTCCCTGACGGGTTGGCTGTCGCCAGAAACTCCAGGAGCATCTGTTAAAGTAATGCCCCAGGTAGCTAGAAGGGCCATCCCCTCCTCTAGGGTTCTGATGGTAAAGAACTTGCCGTCCCTGGCAATCAGTAGGCGAAATGGAAAGCCCCAAGAGTATTTCCAGCCATGGGCCAGGATGTTGTCCAGGAGTGGTTTCATCATTTTCCTCTTGAATAACGTTTGTTGAGCGAGGTCCGCAAAGACACTTGGTCTGTGCCCTTCGATGTCAGGGATACCCCCCCTGGATGCTCTCATGAACATTTCCTTAGTTGTATAGTAATGGAAGCGGGCGATGATATCTCTGGGGCGTTCAGACATGGTGGAACGACCTCCCAGAGCTCTATGGATCCGGTCCAGTCTGTATTGCTCAGAGTCCAGATTTGGTAGCAGAAACTCACAGAGCTCTGACATGTATAGATGGAGGTCAGTTACTGATTCAGGTACGTTTCTCAGTCTGATATTCTGTCTCCGAGATCTATTTTCTAGGTCTTCCTGAAATGTTAAGTGGCGGGCTTGCTCCTCCTTTAGCATGGAGATTTCTTCCTCAATCTTGACATGAGATTGTTTTAGTTTGTTATATTTCTCTTCAAGCGAGTCAGTTTTAGCGTCCACTCTTTTTATCTCGGACGTCAAGTCTGCTGAGACTTTTTGGATGTCCGCTCTGATGTCCTCCCTGAATGTGAGGATCAGGTCTTTGAGGTCTTGGATATCACCCTTAGTGCTTGGCGCTGTATGCTCCATCGTTGTTGCTGCCGTGGTTTTTGAGTTAGGCTGTTGTTTTTGAGATGCAGGGGGTGACGCTCTAGGCAAGTAATAAGATTGTATATTCTTGCTACTTTTTCTCGTAGCTACTCCAGCCATGACATAAGAAAAGGTATTTTGTCACTTTTGCGTTTGTAAGTGTCCCCATGTAACGGGCATATGGGAATAGGAAGTTACATCCTGGAGAATATCAAGTCTCTCATGTGAAACATATGCCCCATAAGCTTTGTGCTATCAGGAAGTCCCTTTGTGGTTTACCACTTTCCTCCACTAGATGGCAGTGGCAGACCAGGGAAGAATCAGATGTAATTGATAGTCTTAATTTCTTGTAGTAGTAAGTTAATGTAGTTTAAAGATCACTGATGTTATATTCCTGAAATTTCTCTGGGTAGTAGTGCTGTATATCTTTATTGCAGTACACTGAATATATGTGCACCCCATTAGACCCCAAGATATAGTAAGTTACCAGAGTGCTTCAGGAATTGTCACTTTGACCATCGGGCGGCTGAATTGTAGTGTGCTCTGCTCAGCACCAGCCACATTGTAGCTTGATCCGCCAAAGAAGGAATAAAATACTTTTATTGTGCACATGAGAATCTGTGAACTTCCAATGTAGGGTAGATGGTGCCCCTTTTCTACTTTGACAGATAACAATTGTATCCACCTGCCTTTGGTGTCAGGCAGCTGCATGCACTTAGTGAAATCAGAATGGCAGTCAGTCACTGGGCCTAGCCCTGCCCTAGTTAGAGCATAGAGACCACAAGTCACAAAATGCCCCCTATCACAGGGGAGTGAGGCATAAGAACTTGCAGAGTTGTGTGTCACAGTTCCAAGGCAATGATAGTTGGATTCTTTGCCACAGCTGTAAATATTGACAACAAAAAATCAGGGCTTGGCTGTCGTTTGAAATAGGACTAGAACATAAGAATGCAAATCAGGCTCTAGTCACACACTTAACAAACTTCAGTAGACAATAGCAACAAAATCAAAGGACACTGGGTTGTAAAGACCTAAGTAGGCTTGTCAGTTGTAGTGGATTTCAGAGGCACTGATAGGCATGTCAGTTGTAGTGGATTTTCAGAAGCACAGATTTATATATTGCATTCCTGATTTGCATTTTTGAGCCTGAGCATGTAATTTTCGTAAGCTGCCACTTGGTGGTAGTGTTGAGCTGTCTTTTATACAGGGAGTAGTCATCAGCAAGCTTATACAACCAGTGTAGCCGATCCCTTTATCTCATATAACATAAACAAGTTAAGATGATAAGGGATTGAGGGAAAAAAAAAGTAAATTCCTTGTCTTAAACAGTTCATTACATTTGGCTGTGGCAGTTTTGCTTCAATTGCTTTGCTGATTAGAGTCCAGCACCAATTAGGATTTAATAAACAGAGCTTTTAATGATGGTTGCAAACATATGTGTCCCAGCAATGAGTTGCTGTAAAGGTACAGTCCCTGGGGTGTGGGGGTACAACTCCACTTGCTCCTTATGATCCCAGATTGGTGTAGAAGTTCATTGAATGCACTTTAATCCCTTTTTTTCTATGTCCACCAGTGTCTGTGTGTAGTTGCAGGGCTATTGCTAGCTTTACCCTGTGTTAGCTTTCAGTAGTAACCCATATAGAGTGCTTGTTAATTTTTATGAAGTGAAAAATTATATGTTGTGCTCCATTTTATATCTCCCATCAAGAGGCCCTTCCCTGGGTAGGTGAGCTGGGGTCTAGCTGGGGTAGGATGACATAAAAGGGTCCCCTTTGGGGTTTAGACTCACCAGACACCTTTCCAATAGTTGTTGATTGTGCCCCATCCAGTATCTTTCAGTCCAGTAGATCTGTGCTAAAGTGAAGTCCAAAAGTTGCTGCACAGTACCAGAGCAATCCAGACTGTTCAGTCACTGCATCTGGTCTTGTAGATCAAAAATAATCCAAATTGCTTGGTAATTTCATGTTGTATTAAAGCCTTTTTGCAGGGAGCTCTGTAATTGTGCTTCCTCTCTGTTTGCTGCTAGCCACACCTCCCTGTTTCAAGCCATTTTAACCTTCTCTCCCACAACAACTCTGCATGACTTGGAGTAATTTACACAAGGAAAGAAGGATTCTCATTCTGCATGCCTTGGGGTAATTTACACGAGGAGAGGGGGATTGAGAGAGATAAGCTGCATTAATAAGTACTTTGTGCAGAGCTTGTTATATGTTTATATATCAGTAATATGCAGGGCAATATGCCTGCCTGTAACGTGCAGGGCTATGCAGAGTTTACTATATGTTGGCTATTTATACATCTGTTATGTGCAGGACTACATTGGAACCTGCAATATCTTTATATACCATACTGTGCATGATTAGGGGCTACGAATGATTAGTAACTAGTGTATTGCCCATTAGATTTTTAAAAAGTTTTGCCACTATTGTTTAGGTCTATGATTCTCTTGACCAATATAGAGCAAAATAGAACAGTCTCCAGTAGAAGTAGAAGAACCAAGTGGATAATGGAGTTTAAGATGCCTGAGATATGTTTACAAGGAAAGAACGACCAAATCAAAGAGCTAAAACTCGGCTTGTATTGACAAACATACAAATTACAAAGAACATCATCAATATGACTTATAACAAGATACAGTCTCTGAAGTTTCTGATAACAGAGTAGTTTCAGATGCCTTCTAAGGAGAGGTTGAAACTGGACGACAATGGTTACAAATGTTGAAGAATATTAATAAGGGAAAAACGCAAGACACACATAACTAGTTACATGGGGACCCTGTATGACAAATGACAAGACAGACATTCTGACACATGAGGAAGTGACGACCCTGCTCCCGAGAGCTTACAGTGTAAAGGAGATGGGGAAGTGACACAAGAGGGTGAGAGTCTTATGGACAATGATCCAGTCATAAGGCAGAACACACTGGAAGAGGTGACTTTTGTGTCCATAGTAGGGTTTTCCAATTCTTTTTTTCTATTTTTTTGGATTTCTCTCCAGACAGCAAGTTAGGAGATGTGCGGTTGATAGCAAGTTAGGAGTTGTGAGGCTGTATTCCTCCTCCAGGACATTATTTGTTTTTCTTTTGGGCAGTTGCATTACACCGACATGATGCAGAGTCTCTAGTCTCTCAGTGACTGTATATTACAAACACGCTGTATCTTCAATTTCTACTTAAGCAGCTAAGATCAAGCCAGTAATAGTTGTCTATTTGACTAGTGAAGATATGTAGCTGCCAGAAGAACTTGTGGATATCTCCTAATGATCTCAAATGTTGTGATATCAGTGCTTCATGCTATGTCAAAGAATGCAGAGAATATTCCAGGAAACCAAATTCAGTTCCATTTGCCTTAATTTCTTGTGGGTCTTGTGTTGCAGTTCTGTAGAGAAGTAAAACAAAAGTTAAAGAACAATGCAGTTTTCAGACATTACATTTGTTAGGTTATGGAAGAGAAGAGTGTGTGTCACAGACAAAATGACAAATGTTTTAGAAAGTAAAACATTTAGCCTATAAATGTGATATGCAGTAGTAGTATATTGTATTGAAGGCCACCATGTTTGTTTACATGCTTGAACTGGAAATAAACATTGAATGCATAAAAAAATCTGTCAGTCCCTTAGTGTCAAATGCTTACAGGACTAATGGAAATCTAAGTCTACAAAGTCCGTTTCCCTGCTGAGAAAACAATGACTGCCCAGTAACGAATAATTACATTTGATAGGTAATAAAGTTAAAGGTTGTGCTTTGTGATATCATCCTTAGTGACATATGATACTTTTATATCCGTATACCAAGGTAGACTGCGGGTTAGTGCCCAGGGCTGATTTTTATTTCCTGGGGAATGTGATAACACAACTCTAATACTCACTAAGACACCTTTCACTTGATTGCTACACACACTGGGCATACACTGAAGAAATGTCTGTACTCACACATAAATAAATGGAAGAAAAATGATATACTACTCACCTCGCAGTCCTATCTCCTCCTTACAGATGGAATTATTCCTCATTTATATTTATATATTGGGTGACATTATAAAGATGTAGTATTTTCCAGCGTTCAATACAAATGCAGGAAATTGTAGGTGGTACGATAAACACGAGACTAATAACTAGTTACATGGGGACCCTGCCGACAAAGGACAAGACGGACAATCTGACACAAGAGGAACTGACGGCCCTGCTCCCGAGAGCTTACAATGTAAAGGAGATGGGGAAGTGACACAAGAGGGTGAGGGGGAAGAACTTGTGGATATCTCCAAATGTTCTCAGATATTTTGCTCTTATCATCTCAATGCTTCATTCAATGTCAGAGAATATTCCAGGAAACTGAATTCAGTTCCATTTGGGTTGTGTTTCTTGTAAGTCTCGGGGTGCAGTTCTGTAGAGAAGAAAAAACAAAGTTGAAGAACAATGGCATTTTATAATATAGCACTTGAGCACATTTGTCATGTTACTGAACATAAGGATGTGTCTGATATGTCATGGAGACGCCTGGATTAGTAATCTTATATTTTCCAGCTGATTCCCTAATTTAGTTTCCAATCAAAGTGGTCACTTCTGGAGTTCTGGGTGTTAAAGAACATTAGAGCCTCTGACATCTAATATTTATAATTTGCTATTGTTAAAATCAATACATGATAATCAGCAAAATATTTAAAAGTAAAACAAAAAAGTAGCCTTTACATTTTGCAGGGGTGCTGTAGTGGGAGCCACCATTTTTTCTGTTTAACTACTACTAAATCTTAAAAGGAATATTGAATGAAAAGAAAATAGGTTATTCCTTACTGTAAGTTCTTTTAATAGGACTAATTAAAAGCCTAAGTCTACGGAGTCCCTTTCTGTTGATAAAGGCGGATGGATACACAAAAAAAAGTCAATGGCTGGTTTAGGGAATAACAATTGCATTGTACATTAGACATACTGACTTGCAGATCTTCTATCCCTACAACTGCGCTTTGTGATGTCATCTATAGTGACATATGATGCTTTTATATACATGTACAGAGATACACAAGAGACGGAGGGCAAGTGTCCCTGGCTGGTGCTTTGTTTCCTGGGGAACACAACTCTGATACTCATAAAGACAACACTCCTCATATAATTACTCACAATATTATATATACTTAAAAAATATCAATACTCACACACTCATTAACGTGACAACACCTGCCCTTTAATGGGGATGGTTCTGAAAAATACATATTGCAGGGCTGCTTTAAGGTTAAGTGCATCCCAGCCATGCCAGATACAGGGGAGGTCTGGCGCATTAACATACATACACTAATGTCTATACTTACACATAAATAAACTAAAGCAAATTCTATACTCACCTCATAGCCCCATCTTGTCAAAGGTGGAATCATTCATTATTTACTGTATTTTTATACTGTGCTACCATTTTCTGCAGAAAAATGTAAGGGTTACAGTAAATACATGGGACGCGTGATGGTTATACGGATTTAATCATATAGTAACAGTAAGTTTCAACAATTAAAATAACAACTATACATTTGTTATGCTTCTTCTAAATTCGGTAATTTATATTACTTCAATTGGTATAATCTATTTTTCTGTCTGTACATTTAATCGAATCCCCCAGTTATTAAAACTTACCTTTATCTATGAAGTCTCCCAGTCTCCATGTGTAGGGCAGAGTTTCCTCCTTTAAGGCTTCCTATAGTCATGTTTATAGGACACCGGCACATGGTTATTCAGCTGATCATCTCTTGATGTTTATGCTGTGAATGGCTTTGGCTCTCTTATTGCTCCTTATATAGTCCCCTGGGCTCTGTGACATCATCTATTATGACACGTCTCTGATGTAAGAAGTTGTTTGTTACCCAGAGGGCCCAGCTCAGCCTTGTGATTTCTGCCATTAGACAACTCATCATATAATGCTCTGAAAATATCCCAGTGCTATCCAACATATCATGTACCAACAGAGGCCCCTATACACACATTGACACAAACACACAAAGAGGACAAAAACATATAAAACTTAGAATCCCAAATAAATTTAGAAGCTGGTCATGAAATATGATTCACATAATATGCAGCAATTTACGGAATCTAGAAATGATCTCTGTGCATCCACACTCAGGTTACTTGTTCATCTCCATCTTTAGATTCTGTTCTACTTATTTCCGTTACCCAACGTTACCACTGCTTATTAGCAGCTTCCCCTCACTATATGATTTGCCTTCAAAACTCCAACAATAAGATGAGATATGAGAGGGAGTATAGACTATAGTGTATATAGAGGGGTATTGAGGGTATTTATAGAGCAATAGAGAGCCAAAGATCTTAAAGGTGTCTATTACAAAATTAGCAAGTAGGAAAGAGTGTAGTACAATAAAATCCTGGTTATCCGGCACCTAACCAACCGGCACTCTCAAGCAACCGTCATTGGCATCAGTTCCCCATTTTACAGAAACTCCTGCTAAATTTTCCGGCAGTTTCAGACTGCCCAGAAAAAAATTACTATATTTTTTCTAAATGTTTTTTCTGGGCCTAAATTGGCCAGTTTAGGTGCTAATGCCTTTTAAAGGCACTTTGAGGGGTTCTGGGTGGTTTAAGGGTCGTTTAGACCATTCTCTTGGGGACTACAGTTATCCGGCAATAGGGAGTCCCCATAGGTGCCGGATAACAAGGAGTTTACTTATATGCAGGTAGAATACCAGGTATCCAGTATTGTAGCAGAGTGTTCAGTTTACAACTTAAAGGACCACTGTGGTTTGGTAAAAATCCCCATTTGTAAAGTATGTAACAAAATAAAATTAAATGATATGCAAGACAGGAACATAAAAGCATTTTTAGAGAAAATCTTTATTTAGATTACTTATGGCCAGACTGAATTTACCATTCGGCACATTAGACAAGTGCCTTGGGATGCCTGCCTGTTTTTACACTTGTATTAAGTGTATTAAAACAAACTTCGAACATACACTGTACACACCGCTCCTTGCATGAAGTGCGATAACTTTGGCTGAATTGTGATACTTAGGAAGTAATTTCCTCTTTTCTTTACAAAGCATGCTGGGAGGTGTAGCCTCCACTACATTCACAACAACAATAACCTGCACTATTCTCCCTGCATGGTTCTTAGAGTAGTGTCCTAGGTAATTCACAGAACTCAGATTGTCGAAGTGGGAAAGTGAAACCCAGTAAGTTAAAGGAACGCTGCAGTTCAAGAGTAGACACATGTTTGTCAAGTATGTACCAAGTTAACAGTATTAGCAGCAGTGTTAGCCATGGACATATCTTTTTTGATACAATCTGACATTTTGATGAATCTCTTTAGACTCTGTGCACAGGAATCCAGAGTTGTATTGTCAACTTCCCTGTATATAAATAAATATATATAAATAAGTATATAAATAACCAACCCTGGACACTAACTCGCCATCATTCATTACATGTCTGTTTATCAAAGCTGGGTGATGGGGGTGTGTGCTTGTTGTTATCAGTGGAGGGAAGGCAGAGTTAGGAGGGAACAGTCAGAAGTCCAGGGTCATGTGTTTGATTACTGTATAATACTAACATTGACACCACGCCCCTTTCCTCTTACTGGCCCAGAAGCAGACTCCTTAAATCAAAAGATGGAGCCAGGGGTCTCCAGAAATATAAATTACCCTCTCACACAACATTACTGTAATTCAACTATTTTCTTATTTATACTTTGAGGATGACCATGGACACCTAATATTACACAATCCCACACCTATTTTGAAGGAACAGGCAGCTTTCAAAAGAAGATTATTAGCTCCTTCCAAACCTTCCAAATGTCCCTACTTCAAAGAGACAGGCCAACTTGGACAAACACGCTCTCACAGCAAGTCCCAAACTGGGGTTCATAGACCATCAATGACCCATGGGCTTTAGCTGGTCCGCAAATATATAACACAACTTGCATTACAAGTAATTAGGTTAGGTGATTGTAGAAGAACCACGCAAGTAGTTTTGAAGCGAAGGAAAGTTGATATATTCAGGGAGTGCAGAATTATTAGGCAAATTAGTATTTTGACCACATCATCCTCTTTATGCATGTTGTCTTACTCCAAGCAGTATAGGCTCGAAAGCCTACTACCAATTAAGCATATTAGGTGATGTGCATCTCTGTAATGAGAAGGGGTGTGGTCTAATGACATCAACACCCTATATCAGGTGTGCATAATTATTATGCAACTTCCTTTCCTTTGGCAAAATGGGTCAAAAGAAGGACTTGACAGGTTAAGAAAAGTCAAAAATAGTGAGATATCTTGCAGAGGGATGCAGCACTCTTAAAATTGCAAAGCTTCTGAAGCGTGATCATCGAACAATCAAGCGTTTCATTCAAAATAGTCAACAGGGTCGCAAGAAGCGTGTGGAAAAACCAAGGCGCAAAATAACTGCCCATGAACTGAGAAAAGTCAAGCGTGCAGCTGCCACGATGCCACTTGCCACCAGTTTGGCCATATTTCAGAGCTGCAACATCACTGGAGTGCCCAAAAGCACAAGGTGTGCAATACTCAGAGACATGGCCAAGGTAAGAAAGGCTGAAAGACGACCACCACTGAACAAGACACACAAGCTGAAACGTCAAGACTGGGCCAAGAAATATCTCAAGACTGATTTTTATGGACTGGTTTTATGGACTGATGAAATGAGAGGGCCAGATGGATGGGCCCGTGGCTGGATTGGTAAAGGGCAGAGAGCTCCAGTCCAAATCAGACGCCAGCAAGGTGGAGGTGGAGTACTGGTTTGGGCTGGTATCATCAAAGATGAGCTTGTGGGGCCTTTTTTGGGTTGAGGATGGAGTCAAGCTCAACTCCCAGTCCTACTGCCAGTTCCTGAAAGACACCTTCTTCAAGCAGTGGTACAGGAAGAAGTCTGCATCCTTCAAGAAAAACATGATTTTCATGCAGGACAATGCTCCATCACACGCGTACAAGTACTCAACAGCGTGGCTGGCAAGAAAGGGTATAAAAGAAGAAAATCTAATGACTTGGCCTCCTTGTTCACCTGATCTGAACCCCATTGAGAACCTGTGGTCCATCATCAAATGTGAGATTTACAAGGATGGAAAACAGTACACCTCTCTGAACAGTGTCTGGGAGGCTGTGGTTGCTGCTGCACGCAATGTTGATGGTGAACAGATCAAAACACTGACAGAATCCATGGATGGCAGGCTTTTGAGTGTCCTTGCAAAGAAAGGTGGCTATATTGATCACTGATTTGTTTTTGTTTTGTTTTTTAATGTCAGAAATGTATATTTGTGAATGTTGAGATGTTATATTGGTTTCACTGGTAAAAATAAATAATTGAAATGGGTATATATTTGTTTTTTGTTAAGTTGCCTAATAATTATGCACAGTAATAGTCACCTGCACACACAGATATCCCCCTAAAATAGCTAAAACTAAAAACAAACTAAAAACTACTTCCAAAAATATTCAGCTTTGATATTAATGAGTTTTTTGGGTTCATTGAGAACATGGTTGTTGTTCAATAATAAAATTAATCCTCAAAAATACAACTTGCCTAATAATTCTGCACTCCCTGTAGTGTGATATTTGGATGCAGAAGCTGATTCCGATGAGGGTTTCTTGATGATGGGTGTAACTAAGGCATGTTTAAGAATGATAGAAACGTGATGGTGTATAGGGAGATGTTGAATAGATGTGCCAAAGTTAAGAATAACTGTGGGCAAGGTGAAAGGTGTGAGGTTGACAGAACACCAGAGACAAGGGAACCAGAGAAGACAGAGTCAAGGGAGCCCATTGTAGACGTGTGATTGGGTAAGGGCAAAGCCTGGGTGTAACAGATTTGACGAGTGTGTGAGCCCCGTTGAGAGGAAAGTTCCTTTCGGATAATATTGAATTTAATTTTAAAATGGCTGGCAAAGTCTACTACTATGAGATAAGAGGGTAGATGGCTGGGGTTTGCAGAGAAGAATACTAAATCTAGAGAACATACAGTGGATATAAAAAGTCTACACACCCCTGTTAAAATGTCAGGTTTCTGTGCTGTAAAAAAATGATACAAAGATAAATAATTTCAGAACTTTCTCCACCTTTTTTTTTTTATCATAAAGTTTTTATTAAGAATAATCAAGAAAAAACTTGTACAAAAATAAGCACATACTATAAAACATAATTCCACATGTCAAGAAAGGATAATTACTATCCTAAGCAACTGCTTCTCTTTGTTGAATTATTCCTTAATATAATTTTAACGTTTTCAGTGCACAAATTGGTTTAAATAAACAATCGTGTTACAATCAATATATTCTATGAACACATGATAAGAGAGAAAGAGGAAGAAGTGAAGAAAAGAAGAGAAAAATAAACAAATAACCAATGAAATGAAGAAGTAAGGAAAAGAGCAAATAGTAGATAATTGCCTCCCATCCGCTCTTCTACTACAAAAGGTCAGGATTTGACTATACCGTGGCCTTTTCAGTTCCTGTGCTACCCAATCTTAGTTTTACTGTCGTTACCTTTCGTCCGAAGTAGCCTCCAGTGTCCTCTCCCGCTCCGCCTGTTCCAGTCCGCCCCCCGCTCCACTCCTCTTCCAATTGTAAAGAGCCTCCCTAGCAAAAATTCAACTCGTCCCCCCACTACCTAAGGAATGCAGTCGGGGGAGGAGATCCAGGGTCCCCAAATTTCCAGAAACTTTTGATGTGTGTCCAATAGTGTATGAGTCATTCTCTCATGTATAAATAGGAAGTTTATTTTGTTTTTGATTTCCTGGAAGTTAATGGACTTGTCCTTCCACCTTCTCGCTATGATGTTTTTTACTGCCAGATAAATCAATTGTGTCAATTAATTGCCTACCCCTCCCAGTTCCTTATAATTCCTGCCTAAGAGACATGTCGCTATGGAAGGTTTAAGTGGGATACTAAATAATCTGGAAAGTAGATCAGCCGCTCTAGCCCAGGTTTCTGAGACTAAAGGACATTTCCACCACGCGTGAATGAAGTCCCCTCGTTCTTGACATCCCCCAAAACATTTATCCGAAGTTGTAGGCACAATTCTATTTAGTCTAGCGGGGGTCATATACGCCCTATGTAGGATTTTCAGCGAGGTTTCCAACAAGCTAAAATTAAGGGACCCTTTAGAAAGGCTAGAGAAAGCTTTAGACCAGGAGGGCTCATCCCAAGTCTGCTCCAAGTCCAGCTCCCACTTCAGCATAAAGGAAGGCTTTGGTGAATCAAAGGGGGGAGCATTAATTATGTTATATATTGCTCCCAGTGTACCCTTAGTAAGGGCTGAGTGTCTGCAAATTGTGGTGAGCCAGGAGTCTTTAGGCGGACCAAATTCCCTGAGAACTTCTTCTACCCAGTGCCTGATTTTAATATAGTTAAATATTTCCGTATCAGGAAACTCCCTCCCTCTGCAAACTGTTCCTAGAGAAATAATCTTCCCCCCTTCCAGCCATGAGCCTAGTTTATCTAATTTTTGCAGAATCCAAAATTGTTTAGAGTTAGAAGAGAGGGTAGCTGAGAGGGTGGGGGAAGTGAAAATCGAGATAAGAGGAGTTACCGGGTATGCTAGATTGTGGGTTTTCTTGGCCCAGTTCCAGATTTTTAAAGTAAATTTAGTTATTGGATTACTTATGTAGGACCTAAGAGTATTCGAATTTGGTGCCCATAGGATAGTACCCCACGTGAGGGGGGGGCATTCGTGCCTCCTCTATGAAAACCCAATTAGGCTGGAGGGAAGTGGAATGTGCCAGAGGAATAAAGGCCAGTTGCGCCGCTCTGAAATAGCTAGAAAAATTCGGGCATGAGAGACCTCCCTTGGATTTATGTCTATACATGATCTTCCTTGCTATTTTCGGGGGTCTATTCCTCCAGATGAACTTGAACACCAAGGACTGAAAGCGAGCTAATTTTGAGTTATTGACTTGAACAGGAAGGGTTCTGGCTAGATACAGGAGCCTCGGGAGGATGTTCATCTTCACCGAGGTTATCCGACCCGTCCAAGAAATATGCTTCCTCGTCCAAGTGTTCAAATCCCTCTGAAGAACCCTGAAGAGGGGGGGGGAAATTGGCCTTATAAATTCCAGCTAAAGAGCTAGTAATATTTATCCCCAAGTAGTGAATATGATTGGCCGGCCAGATAAACTTATGGCTTGATTTCAACTGGGATAGAGTATCTAAGGGTATGCCTATGCCTAGTGCCTCAGTTTTGTCCTGATTTAATCTAAGTCCGGAAAGTGAGCTAAATAAACCTATTGTGTCCAGCAGAGCTTCAATAGAGGAGCAAGGGTTAGTAAGAGTACACAATAGATCATCAGCAAATAAGGAGCACTTTAAATGCTGGTTTCCCACTCGCAGAGGAATTCGCCCTAATCGCCTGAGCCAGCGGCTCTATTGCAAGGGCAAAAAGGAGAGGGGAAAGAGGGCATCCTTGTCTCGTTCCACGCCCTATCTCTATAACCGCCTTCTGGGAGCCCGGGAGTTTTAAGTTAGCTTTGGGAAGATTATAATAGGTGCGAAGCAGGTTTAAAAATTGGCCTTTGAACCCAAATTTATCCAGAGCGGCATATAAGAAAGGCCATTCCAGGGTATCGAAGGCCTTCTCTATGTCCAATGCGAGCAGGCAAACCGGGGTGTTTCTATGTCTAGCCAAGTGGATGATGTTTAGGGTCCTTCTAATATTATCACTCGTCTGCCTGTATGGGATGAAGCCAGATTGGTCCTTGTGAATCAGGGAGGGCAAAAAGACAGAAATCCTTTGTGAGAATATTTTAGCAAGGAGTTTGATATCCCCATTAAGGAGCGAGATCGGTCTGTAATTCTTTGCCTCCTTTGGGTCCCTACCTTCCTTGGGGAAAAGGGTCAGATCCGCGAAGTTAAGTTCCGGGGGCATTGGATCCCCTTTCAAAATTGTGTTGAACAGGCTGCATAAGTGTGGGGACAAAATGTCCGAAAACTTTTTATAATAAATGTTGGTAAAGCCATCAGGGCCAGGAGACTTCCCCATTTTTAGGTCTTTGATTGCCTCCCTAACCTCCTCTACCGATACCTCTTTGTTTAGGTTAAGAAGATCTGACTCTGATATTCTAGGCAAATCTAAGGAATTCAGGTAGGACCTAATAGCGTTCTCTGGAGGGGAGTTGTGGGAGGAGTAAATGTGCTGGTAGAATTCCCTAAAGGTCTTTTGAATCTCATTTTGGCTAAACGTGAGTACTCCCTCTTTGGTTCTAATTTGAGAGATTTTGGACTGAGAGTACCTTGCCCTCAGACTTTTTGCCAATAATTTGTCTGGTTTATTCGCTTTAGCATAGAAGAGATGCTGCGTTCTTCTCAGGGCTTTATCTGTTCTAATAGATAAAATACCGTCTAGCTCCAGCCGAGCCTTGTCAATTTGGTCTCTTAACGAGGAAGAAGGGGAAATTTGATTCTGTTTCTCTAATTGAGCTAAATTTTTGACGAGGTTTTCCTCAGTTAGACGAATTGCTTTTTTATGTTGTGAAGCCAATTTAATGCACGTACCCCTAATATAAGCCTTATGAGCCACCCAGACCCAACCTTTCGAAGTTTCCCCACCCGCATTGGACACAAAGTAGGCTGCCAGTTCAGAAGTAACTTGTTCCTGGTATGTAGGTATCGAGAGCAAATATTCGTTTAATTTCCAGGCAAAAGGTAGTCTGGATTGGGATCCCAGGTCAACTTCTAGGAAGACTGCAGCATGGTCCGACCACGTGCAGGGAACAATATCTGCCTTATCCGAGCTATCAAAAAGTGCGGTACTAATAAGAAGGGCATCAATACGGGAGTAGGACTTATGGGTGGAGGAGAAGAAGGTGTACTCCCTTTCTTTCGGATGGTGACCCCTCCAAGCATCCACGAGGTCTAAAGAATGGAGCAGTTTTTTGATTTGTTTAATCCTTTTAGAAAAGCGGATGTGCTTAGAGACGTTGGACTTATCCATGGTCTGGTCTAAGACCAAATTTAGGTCCCCCCCTATTATCAATTTCCCCCACTCCCCCCCCCTCCAATGTCCTTAAAAGTCTAATCAACGCTTTGTGTGGGGCTACGGTGGGGGCATAGAAAGAAATAAGCGACGTAGGGGTGCCTAAGACCTTCCCTTTCAAGATCACATAATACCCTTCCCGGTCTATAATTTTGGAGTCTAGCTGGAACTGAAAATCCTTGTGCAAAAGGATCGCTACTCCCTCTTTTTTCGAAGCCTGGGTGGTGCAAAAAAATTGGGGATAATCTTTATTCAGGTAGGCAGGAGTTTTATTCTTAGCAAAATGGGTTTCCTGGAGAAAGATAATGTCAGGTTTGTGGGTTTTATAATACAAAAAAGCCTTCCTTCGCTTGAAGGGGGAGTTAAACCCTTTTACATTGTGGGAGAGTATCTTTGTGGGAAATGTCATGGGTGTGCAGTTGGCGTAAGCATGTGTATAACTAAAAGCCACATACCTTCAGTAGCAGCTGGGCATGAGGGAACGGGAGGCGGCTTTCCCAGGCCAGGGCGAGGAGGAGCTGGAGGGTCCTGTCGGATCTCATTGGACAGAGTTGATCTGATGGAGATGAAAGTGGGAGTAAAACGACAAGAGTTAGTTGGGTTTAGCCGTGATAACCAGCATAATCTAAAGCCATTACTTAAGGGAAGTACCTCCCTATCAAGTCTACTCTGAATAAGACCCATAAGACCTAGCCATCCGCCCGGCGGACATAGGACTGGTTTTACCATAGATTGGGACAGATAGTACCTCTCTAGGCCCACCGCCCCAGGGTGAAATGAGAAGCAAGAGAGAGGGGAAAGAAGAAGTAGCTTTTGCAGCCTTGGCTTTGAGGGGACCAGAGAGTAGAGAAAAGTAGCAAATAGCCTGCCCAGATCAATCAGAGGAAAGAAGAAGAAAGTGAAAGCAATAAGACATAGAGAGAAAATACAATTTACCATTGTGTAATTCCTAACTTAATGAGCAAATCTAGCCCAACCGAATGCTAACCGTTTTCCTCAAATCTAGTCTAAAACAATCTAAAACCTAGCCGGTAGGGGTATTAAGAAAAGGCTAGAAAAACATTTTTGGGTGAACCTTGCTGAGCATGAATACTCTTAACTATAACTTGGAGTGAGAACTCCCTTAGCTGAGACATAGCTGGAACTACAGTCCTTCTTATATCAGTTGTACACTTCAAAAGCTCTGGAGCTACTACCGTAGCCTAAGGTAGTGAGACCTGCTCAGGGGAAAAAACAAACAAGAAAAAAGCATTTAAGAGACAATCAGCATAACTATAAAACATGGTAACCAAAACAAGAGTCCCGTGGCAAAGTCACTGTCTGAAAGGAGACAATGTGCCTCCTTAGGCCAGCTCCTCGTCCAGCTCCAAGAGTCAAGTAGCCCCGGCCTCCAGTTCCTGCCTCAGTCTTTGAGAAGCTGTTAGGGGAGTTGGGTCAGCCGTCCTCCTTGGTTTGGAGGAAGGAGTCCACTGTCCCTGGGGAAGGGGGAGCGGCAGGGAGGCTCCCTGTGTCTGGGCTGTTGCTCCAGTGGTCAGGTTCAGTCTCTGAAGGAGATCCAGACATTCCTCCAAGGAACGCACAGAGTGGGATGCGCCACTGTGGGAGAACATAAGGGCAAAAGGAAAGCCCCATCTGTACCTGATGCCATGTTGAACAAGAATCTCCAGAGCAGGCTTCATCAGTCTCCGTTTTTGTAGGGTTGGAGGTGAAAGGTCCGCAAAGAATTGCAAAGGGGATCCGTCGGGGCCCTGGATGGTTGTCATTTTGCGGGTGGTGGCAAGAATTAAGTCTCTGGATTGCTGACGGAGCAGTCTCACTATTATGTCCTTTGGCAAATCAGGATTTTTATTTCCACCCAGGGCCCTGTGAGCTCGCTCCACTTCCCAAATATGATCCGGAAAGCCTGCCAGGATCTGGTCTATAGTGGCTTTGAGATATCGGGGCAAGTCAATGATTGCAGTTGGTACCCCCCTAATCCGGATATTGAATCTACGAGAGCGGTTCTCCAAATCGTCCAGTTTGTCTTCAAGGGAAGTAATGCGAGAGGTATTCTCCCCAATGGCACTCCTATCTTTTTCCAGGGCCTCAACTACTTGATCCATTGACTCCTCCAAAATATTGGTTCGCTGCCCAATGTCATGCAGATCTTTTTGTAGAGCTGTGACTGCTCTATTGATATGGGACTCTAGAAGGGCCTCAAACTTTGCCATAGAATTGTCAGCGATGTTGACCTCCGGGTGTACTGCGTCTGATACCGAATCAGAGTCAGATTGGTCCAAATGTTCCGGGCAGGGAGTTTGTATAGATGTCTGTGAGGCCCCAGCCATCTTGAAATGCTCTTCAATTTTTTTGGAAGGCAGGGCTTTCTTGTTTTTCCCCATCTTGCCTGAAATCTTGACACGCCGTATATTAGTTGTGATGTTGATGCAAGTCTTGGTCAGGAAGCAAGGTACGGACTCCAGTAGCACCCCTCACAAGGCCCAAGCAGGTTGTTCCCACAATGTTGCAAAAGAAGAATTCAGATCATACTCAGAGGTACGCTTAGCCCCTACCGGCCAGCTCCATTCACTACATTAGCAAACCTCTTCCAGGTTGCCGGGTGGCTGAAGGGAGACTTAGAAAAAATTCAGGCCGCACTGTGGCAGAGGCGCCACTAGATGGCAGTGTCGCTTCTCCAAGCTGGAGATAAGGTTGTTGTTTTGCAGGAAGCACTCTTAGGGCGCGGCAGGCCAAACAAAAAACTGAAGCACAGTTTGAGCAATGAGAAAAGTTCAGCATAAAAGTCACCCAGCTCCAAAAAGCCTTGCAGACTTGCAACCTCTCCAGTTCTTATATGTCACACTTCCTCTTCTCTACCCCTCTCTCCCCTATTGCAGATGTCAGGAGAGTAAGACAGGGTACAAGTTGGGGATAAATCCTTTAGGGGTTCTGGTACCTGCTGCTGTCACAGGCCAGACATCCAGGATGCCCCCTGAGGGCCCTGGGGAATAGAGTCTCTAATCTTCCTCCTCCTCCCCTCACTTCCTCCCCCAGCACTCAGTAGGGGGCTCCAGGCACAGGGCCAGGTTCCCCTCTTACCCCCTGACGGTCCTCGGGGTTCCCAGCTCCTGTCCCGGTCTTCCGGTGTGGTTGGGGGGTAGATGCTGCCTCTTGGCGCTCTTCTGAGCCTTGGCACGCTTCCAAGCGCCGGCTCCTGGCTTCTGATGGCGGCAATCTGCCACCGCGTCCCCCGCTGCAGCCTCCGGTACACACTTTCCCTGACACAGGGCGTCTGGCAGCCTCACCTGCACCCCCCGTGCTGGTATACGGGGGAGAGCTAGAAGGGGTCTGGGGGGAGGTCAGCGTTGAAGGCCCCGACAGGCCTCGTTGCCGGATCCTCCCGACGGGGTATCCGGAGGTAGGGAGAACGCTCCCAGATAAACTCTGGAGGTGGGGGAGCCTCCTCTGGGGATCCCTGCAGCTTTGGCTGCCGAATACGGCCAATTTGGAAGCCTTTCTCAGTAGGCCGACACGGAGCTCCAGCTCAACGCGTCCTCTTGCTTTGGCTGCTTAGCCACGCCTCTCACTTTTTCCACCTTTAATGTGACCTATAAACTGTTCAACTCAATTGAAAAACAAACTGAAATCTTTTAGGTAGAGTATTGCTAGGAAAGGGCTACACCAGTCCATGTATGGACCCTTAAACAGTTGTGCTCAAAAGTTTGCATACCCTGGTAGAAATTGAATTTTTAGCATTTATTTTGAAAATATGATTGATCATGCAAAACATTTTTTATTTTATTGAAAGATAGTGATCATATGGAGCCATTTATTATCACATAGTTGTTTGGCTCCCTTTTAAATCATAATGATAACAGAAATCACCCAAATGGCTCTGATCAAAAGTTTACATACCCTTAAATGTTTGGCCTTGTTACAGACACACATTGTGACACACACACAGGATAAAATGGCAATTAAAGGTTTATTTCTAACACCTGTGGCGTTTTAAATTGCAATTAGTGTCTGTGTATAAATAGTCAATGAGTTTGTTAACTCTCACATGGATGCACTGAGCAGGCTAGATCCTGAGCCATGGGGAGCAGAAAAGAACTGTCAAAAGATCTGCGTAACAAGGTAATGGAACTTCGTAAAGATGGAAAAGTATATACAAAGATATCCAAAGCCTTGAAAATGCTAGTCAGTACTGTTTAATCACTTATTAACAAGTGGGAAATTCGGATTTCAGCCACAACTGCCAGAAGAATTGTTCGGAATACAAAGAAAAACCCACAGGTAACCTCAAGAGAAATACAGGCTGCTCTGCATGATCAGTCATGTTTTCAAAATAAATGCCAAAATTTCACAATTTCTGCCAGGGTATGCAAACTTTTGAGCACAACTGTACCTTGTCACTTCAGAGTTATGGAGACGAATGGTCATGTATAGCGCTACGGAATATGTTGGCACATTACAAATAAACGATAATAATAATAATAATAATAACCATGCCAAGATACCCCCCAAGATGTTTACTATTTTTCCCCTTGGGGCTTGGGCTAACCAGTCTGTATAGTCTCAAACCGCATTACCCCGGAGTGGTAAACATATTTCAATCAATATTTTTAACTAGCGAATTGCCCGTCAAAAAATGACGGCAATCAAATCGTAAGGTAGCTAATGCTGTTTGGTGTGTAATACTAAAATATATAATATATTAATAAATGAATATACTTTACCTATTTTGAAGCATTGTGTTGAAGAGCTGACAATCTGTTTTCATGTTGCTGCAGCATTAGTGGTGTGGAGCTGCTGTGTAAGCATGGTGAATGTGTGCAGTGTAACAGTGTGCGTGCGCGAGTCAAAACCGTTAGCGTAGTGGTGTACTTCCGCATTGGCGTAAAATGGCGGGTTATCTGTGTTATGCGTCTTTGTGGATTATCCGTCGGTGCTCCGTGGTGTTTTTCGAGTTTCGTTGTGGTGTTTTACGTGTTGAGAGTGCTGTAGCCTCGTTTTCGTTTTTTTTTCGTCGGCCATTTTTTTCTCTCGCTTAGCGATTTCATTAGTGTCTAAAGTGTTTTATTTTTATTGAAATGAATGTGTAACTTGGTTTTTTGAGGTGCTGGATGGTTCCTCTCGCTGTAGGTAAGTTTTTTATGTGTGTGTTGTGTGCATTTATTGTGTTTGAAATGTTTGTATGTCGGCGTGTTGCGTCCGATGCTTGCAAGGTCGTAATGTGTGGTAACGTGTCTCGTATGGTGTTTGCGTGTGTAGCCTCGTTTTCGTTTTGTTCGGCAGCCATTTTTTATCTCGCTTATCAAAGTTTTTATTGTGCAAACTCTTTTATTTTGAGTGAAATAAAGGTGTAAGTTGCATTTTTGAAGTCCTGGATGCTCCCTGTTGCTGTAGGTAAGCTTTTTATGTATGTGCTGTGTGTATGTGTTGTGTTTTTAATTTTGTAATGTTCGCGAGTTGCGTCCGAGTGTTGCGAGGCCGTAATGTGTGTGAACGTGTGTCGTATGTTGTTTGCGAGTGTCGTAATGTGTGTGTCGTGTTATTTGCGTTGCAACGTGAAGTTTGAGAAGGTCGCAGTTACTGGCATGGAGCGCCTTCGGCGCTCCATGCCAGCAACTGAGGCCCTCGCCCAGTGCCCTCGCTTTGCGAGGGCCGCGGGCTCGCTGCGCGAGCCAAGGCCCTCGCAAAGCAAGGGCCGCGGGCTCGCGTAACTATATATGCGATTAGTAAAATTTATTTTATTTATGAAAGCTTAATATTAAAGGGCACTTGGGAATTTTTTTTCTTTGTTGCACTTGAAAAAGCGTATTTGTATATGTGTCACTGTGTGTTTTCTCTTTTCAACTGATGTTCTCAGAGCACACTAAACAGGTTCACATATTTAGCTGCCCTGGGAGTTATGAAGTATACCTGTCTGCCAGACTTCCATACTACAGTATGATGCCCTGTACATTTGCTGTTAGTTTCAAGGAAGTTTAAGCATGTTTTGCTTAAAGGATTACCGTAGTGCATTTACTAAATATCATATGTTTGTTTATTGGACATTAACTATTAAAAACAGTATGTAGTTTAGAACGAATAAAAGTTAATATTTTTCTTATCCCCACTTACTACCAATGTCTATCAGGGGGAAGTGGACCGCTATCTGGAAGCTGGACTAAAAAATTCTGACCAGTCTATGTTTTTATACAAACCAATCATGCTCAATAAATGAGGGTGGGACTATTGGGCACCTGCAAGCATGTTACAATAGAGCTGTTACCTATATGTAGACAGTGGGTGGAGCTAATGATATCCAGGGTGGAACCAGTGACTTAATAGACCAGCCTGCTTCCAAGCTTTATAATGTTTCAACCCAGAGGCAGAACTGACGACACCACCTGACAAGGAAAATTATAAGCATATCTGTTAAGGTGAAACAAACAATTTAAAAAGTAAAAAATATATATATTTATTACAAACCATTTAATGTTTTAATAGTCTATGCCAAACAAGCATATGAGCTTTACTTTCAAATGCATTACAGTGGTCCATGTCCCTCACAAAGTGATTTTATGTTTTTGGATGGTAAAAAGATTGGGCTTGAGTTTTAATGTGTTTTTTGTGACATTGGCTCTGTAACGGATCTCCTGGCACCCCGACCGGGTACCTCCGTTGATAGACGCGTCCTAGTTTGCGCCAAGGCCTACAAGCACCGCACCGGACACCTCAACCACCACAGACTCCACAACCGCCGTAGTTTAGCTGGAGCCGCGCCGTCTTCCTTCCACCCTGTATGAATCTCCAGCATCCAGGACCGTGTGGGGAAGACCTCTCCTCCAGGGAGGACACATCAGGAACAAGCGTTCAGTAGTTACAGCTCAAGGGAGTATGCAAAAGCATAGCAATCCCCAGTATGATATCGCGATCCCCTCAATAACGAGATGAGACTACGTTTTGAAGGGTCAAGTAGAACTCTAACTTTAATGACAGGGGAATCTCCTTTTATGCCATGGTGCCCTCTGAAGGGCTACACCCACATAATTATCACAGCCAATTATATACATGGTTCAACCCCCACGTCTCCTCCCCTCAGATAACAGGTAACACAATTAAAACAGACACAATTTTAACCACATTCTGGATGTACCCCAAAAACAGGGGGTACACCTTTAAGTCCAGCACCGTTCAATATCTCTCACCCAGGGGAACAACATATTAAAAAAATGGCATGAATCAGACCAGGGGTTCAAAAGTTAGTAAAAGTATGTTTTTCACATAACACACAGACATGTCACATATCCCCCACACAATACACATATAGGACAATAGGTGTGGTCACCCCTCCCTGAGGCAACTTGATATAATCAGACAATGATTAAATCAGCCTTCTTTGTTCTTATCTGAGAATGAAAACAGTTTATACAATCGACTTTTCTTATCTGTAATAGGATTATCTATTAGCCTAGTAGCTTTGGTATTCTGAGCCAATATATTCTGTAGAACATAAAACAACATATCTACAGTACAGCAATGTGATCATATTTTAACCAAGAATTAAATAATCATAAAACAGGGTAAAACAGTGATGGGTTCCGTTACAGTTGGGGTCTGAGCGCACAAAACTACCGAATAGCGCTCAGATCCTCTTCACACAGTTCAATTGCCATGTAGCTAAAGTCTTTCCCATAGTCTTTCATTATATGAATGGGCTCCATGGCATAGCTTTCTGTGGTATCATGGTTCACACAGGGCAAGTACCGAATGACCCCCCTGTATGTAAAGGGCCAGAATGAGTGACATACACTCTGGTATGGCCGAATACTGTGTTTGAAGGGCAATATGTACCAGGGCCATAGTCGCAGGGCAGGAGGCTGGCAAACAGTCCTCTCCAAGACAAAGTGGAGAAGGGCACTTTGTCACAGGCTCCATTTTGAAAGCGAACTGTCAGGATTGTGGCATTGCCCATGACAAAACACACTGTTATATATTAGGACTGGAGTAACAGAATCTTTCCTGCTTGATACTCTCACTACAGATCGTTTCAGTACTTGAAAAGGAACAATTGTGTGTAATGTCCATTTTATTGGTAAAGGCTTTGTATTTTCCATTAAATAAATGATGGATGGGGAGGTTAAGAACACATAGTGCAATTGAGATCAGTTTGGCAGTGAATATGATAATCACCATTTCCCGTCACAATTAGCCTTCAGGCTTTAAGTCTTTAACGATCCGGTGGTAGGGGCTATTACTGCCCATGGTCACCTATAGACCACAGGTTAACTACCCACAAGGACCGTTTGGGTTCTTGAAAATCTCGGCACCAGCACCCTGATATCTGGCTTCTCTATCAGTCAGAGTCTTTCCATCATGAATCAACACTTCCAGGAGTCTCAGTAACCTTCCTGTGGTAGTGATCAGGACAGTTATTATTATTATCCTTTATTTATAACACGCCAAGTTATTCCGCAGCACTTAGAGAGTGGAGATAAGTTCAGTATCGCAGCCACCAGGAGCAAAATAAGAGATACACAATGTATATATGTCTCCAGAAGTGAACTGATTTATTTAAGAAAGGTCAGGAATATTTATAGAAGATACAGAGGGTGTGTACACAATGTAACTATAAGAGGGTGTGGCAGACAATTACAGGAGATGATCCCACATGGGGTCTAGCAGTAGCTTCCTGAGGGCAATAGGCTTAACCCCCAGGACATATCCTGCCATCTCTAGCACATATCAAATGTGATTAACTTTATCTGGCAAACAATGAGACAAAACAGATTACAAATACAATGGAGGTGTTTACTTACATGATCCAGTGGCTAGAGCCAAGCTTTATGTCCTTTAATGGGCTAAGACCGAGGCCCTGGAAAGGGATCTGTGACATCCTGCTTCACAAGAGGTGTAAAAAACCTGCATGCAATCAATAACTCTGGTGTCAATAACTGCAGGTGAATATGAAATGAATATAATAATTGTTTGGGCTGCTACAACCTTAATCACATTAAATGGTATAACATATCACATATAATAGTTGTCAAGGTGCGAGACATTGTCACGCTTTGCGAGGTGCGTATGACTTAGGCAAAGAGCACTGCAGGTGCTCATCGCTTGCGAGCCTCGCGAAGTGAGGCATGCCGTTAACGCGTAGAACTTAGCCAATGAGCCCTCCCCTGTGTCTTTTCCCCTTCCCCTGTGTCTCTTCCCCCTCTCCTCTCTCCTGTGTCTCTTTCCCCCCTCTCCCCTCTGTGTCTCTTCCCCCACCTCTCCCTTGTGTCTCTCCCCCCTCCCCTGTGTCTTTCCCCTTCTCCTGTCTCTTTCCCCCTCTCCTGTGTCTTACCCACTACGTCTAATTGCCCTTTATCACCCTTTAGCCGCAAGACGTTGGAGGCTTGCTTTAAGGGGCCAAGATAATAGCCGCAAGCCTTGCGGTCTACGTTATGGGCTAGGGTTTTACATGTTGAGGGAATTTAATAGGGCTGCTAGTCCAGCAGTTCTGAACAACAGGTCCTAGAATCTGTGCCGGTTCCCAAGGCCTTTTCTGCCGGTCCTCAGGAACCTAGAGGGATGAGGAGAAGATGACATTTTAATCATAATACTACTATTAGTCATAGTTACAGATTGAGGAACCTATCTGTAGATAACATATACTCTATTCACATCAGTGCAAAACTAGGTGAAAATTCAGCGTGGTACGTGTAGTATCACCTTAGTAAACATGTTCTGGATCTCAAAGGCAGTCCCATGAGCACTGGACCAGCCAATCCCACAATCAAAAAGGTGGAAAACCAAACAAACCTGGTATGTTATATATGTTCTGCAATCCATCCTCATTTAAACTTAGATTCCAACTTATATCTATGTTCTTAATATTAAACCTTAAACATGCATGACATTTACTGCACAAAAAAACATTATAAAATTGATAATATACTGTATATCCTAATCAATATTTTGTGTCAAGAAAGGAGATAATTTTGTGGCATAATACTGTATGAAGACACTTTCAATCTGATGTGACATATGCTTGGTTGTTTTGTCTTCAGCTGCATAATACACAACATATTGTAATTACTAAACATGGGCTTTAAGAAGATATACAGGCAACTAATGTACAAGGTCATGATCCAATCCAGATTACTAATCTATAAACAGGTAAGTAAAATAATGTATTGAGGCAATGTATTACTCAGTAACAGCCAATAACAATATGTCTAAGTATGAGTTAAAAAATTAGGTGAGCAAGAGAGAAAACAACAGAAAAATTACTCATCTGACATATCTGTAATGATAAAAAAGCTACATAAATGATTAGTAATAAAATCAGTATTTTATAAACATAAATTAATTTTAGCTTTTACCACTTACATTTTAACTTTAGTGTCCATAGATACTTCTTGTCATCCTCTATTAGATGCCAAGGGGTGGGAGATGATCTGCCAGGGTGCTTAATTGTTTCTACCTTTGCCTGTAGTGGCAACTTTACTTGCCCAGAGGCAGATAAAGACTAGCTCCTGGACAGATCTTCTCCCACCCCCTGGACACCTAAAAGGGGCGGGGAGAAGCATATCTACTTAGGTCTTAAACAGTAAAGTTCAAATGTAAGTTTTAAAAGAGACATTTATTTTTTTCTTCAAATACTGATTCCATTTTAATAAGTTAATAAATAAACAAATTAAACCCTACTGTGTGAGCACTACAGTGTTTTTTTAAATTTAATAATGTATAACTGGACATTGTCCCGCATGTTTTGTAGCACACCTTATTATTATTATAATTATTACTTTTATTTGTAACTCGCCAACATTTTCCGTAGCGCTATACAGGGGAAAAGAACAAGGAAAAATATGATTTTAACAAACTGCAAAAAAATGGAGGGCCCTGTTTTGAGCTTAGAATCTTTGTAGAAACTGCTTTTTTCCCAAAGCACCCTACAAGATTGAAAACTCTCTACTTACAATCTAAAGGCATATTCCCAATAAGTTCTAATGAACCATATCTATGCCAGCTTCTTAAAATTCTACATATTTTTTCACATTGATATACACTGGAATCTGTTAAAATTAATTTGTAACTATGAAATAGAGCATGTGTAGAAGCTCAAATGTATAAGTAAAAGTTATTTTTTGCTATAAGTCACAAGTCATAAGAGAAATATATTAAGTATTACTCACAATGGGCAGCCATTAAGCTGTTTGATTTAGCTGGTTTTCCAATAGAGCCTTGTAGACTGACTTTGACACTTGGAATTTCAATTGAGGCAGTTGAATGCTTTTCTGCAGTAATAGTCACATACTACATGCAGGATCAGGTAAACCGAAACCTAAAGGATGCCCCCCGCCACAGGATAATGTCATAAAATAGTTTAATAGAGTCTGTATTATTTTCTAAAAACTATTTGCCTATAACCAAATATTGTTGTTGTTTAGTTGTTCAGTTGCTCTCTGTCCAAAGCCATACACCTCTGCCAGCCACTGCTCCTCTCAGCTCCTTCTTCGTGTGCCTTCAATCTTTCCCAGCATCAGAATTGTCTCTAGGAAATCCTGTCTTCACATGATACGGCCAAATTATTTGCGTTTAAGCCTCATGATCATACCTTCAAGTGAACAGTTTGTCTTAATTTCCTGAAGTACTGATTTTTCGGTTCTTCTTGCTGTCCAAGGAACTCTAAGCAATTTTCGCCAACACCACAATTCAAAAGCATCTGTTCTACGGGACTCAGCCATCTTTATGGTCCAGCTCTCACAACCGTATATTACTACTGGGAATACTATACTTCTAACTATGCAGACCTTTGTTGATAGTTTAATATCTTTACTTTTTATTAGCTTCTCCAAGCCTGCCATAGCTTTCCTCCCCAGGAGCAAACATCTTTTAATTTCATTGCTACAGTCACCATCTGAAGAGATCTTGGATCCAAGGATAAAATTCATCACTCCCTCTGCTTCTTCCCCATCTATTTGCCAGGAACTGAGATTGCTGTTTGTAATGATCTTCGTAATTTTAACATTGAGCAGCAGACCAACTTTTGCACTCTCTTCTTTCACCCTCATGAACCGGTCCTTTCGTTCCCACTCATTTTCATCCATCATAGTAGTATCATCTGTGGATCTGAGATTGTATATAGTAGTATCATCTGTGGATCTGAGGTTGTTGATATTTCTTCCAGAAATATTGATTCTGGCTTTGGACCCATCCAGCCCAGCCTTATAGATTATGTACTCCGA
Organism: Discoglossus pictus; assembly: GCA_027410445.1. NCBI lineage: Eukaryota > Metazoa > Chordata > Amphibia > Anura > Alytidae > Discoglossus > Discoglossus pictus. The sequence continues at coordinate 39,008,972 of CM050165.1, read as the reverse complement.
AAAAATAAGGTGACAATATACAACCTTGTTGCACTCCATTCCCGATCTTGAACCATTCTGTTGTACCACATTTGGTTGTCACCGTGGCTTCTTGGCACACATACAGATTCCTCAGTAGGCAGATTAGCTGGTCTGGTACACCCATCTTTTTAAGAACTTGATACATTTTGTTATGATCCGCACAGTCAAAAGCTTTAGATTAGTCTATGAAGCAGAAGTAAATGTTTTTTCTGGAACTCTCTTGCTTCCTCTATTATCCATCGGACATTGGCAATTTGATCTATTGTCCCTCTTCCTCTGCGAAACCATCTAGTCCATCTAGTGTTGGAGCCTAGCTTGTAGGATCTTAAGCATTACCTTGCTGGCATGTAAAAAGAGTGCTATTGTTTAGATAATTGTAGCACTCATTAGTACTGTCTTTTTGGGGATTGGGAAAGAGACAGACCTTTGCCAGTCTACTAGCCAAGGTTAAGTTTTCCAAATTTGTTAGCATTAAGTAAGCAACACTTTCACAGCATCATCTTTTAGGATTTTGAGTAGTTCAGATGAGACTCCATCAACTCCTGCAGCCTTATTATCAGCAAGATAACCTAGGGCCCATCTCACTTCACTCTCCAAGATGTCTAGCTCCAGCTTATTGCACAAACTATTAAGGCCATCACTGTATTTTAGAAGGTCTCCAGTGTATTCCCGCCAACTCTTCTTTATCTGATTTGCTTCTGTTAAGTCCCTGCCATTTTTGCCTTTTATAACGCCATCTTTGGCATGAAAGGTTCCTTTAAGATCTCCAATTTTCTAGAAAGAGATTTCTTGACTTTCCCATTTTCTTATCTTCTACAATCTCTTTACATCACTCATTGTAGAATGACTCCTCGTCTCTTATTGCTATTCTCTGGAATTCTGCATTCAGTTGGAAAAAACTTTTGCTATCGCCATTACTTTTCACTTTCTTTCGTCATGAGCTACTTTCAAACCCTCATCAGACAGCCAGTTTGCCTTCCTAGTTTTCCAAGCAGTGTAAGGACAGTGGTTTCTATTGGCTTGTAAATAGTAAATGGCAGGTTTCAGTTGTTACAGAGACATATAAAACATTGCAAAAATCTGAACAAAATTGTAATAAAACTAGTACATTTTAGAGCTTTAGCAAAATAAATGATATGCCCTAGATGTTCTGAACAGGCTTGTACCAAATACAGTGGATATAAAAAGTCTACACACCACTATTAAAGTGTCAGGTTTCTGTGCTGTAAAAAAATTAGACAAAGATAAATAATTTCAGAACTTTTTCCACCTTTAATGTGACCTATAAACTGTACAACTCAATTGAAAAACAAACTGAAATCATTTAGGTGGAGGGAAGAAAAAATATAAAAATAAAATAATATGGTTGCATAAGTATGCACACCCTTAAACTATAACTTTGCTGAAGCACCTTTTGATTTTATTACAGCACTCAGTCTTTTGGGGTATGAGTCTATCAGCACGGCACATTTTGACTTGGCAAGATTTGCCCACTCTTCTTTGCAAAAACACTCCAAATCTGTCAGATTGCAAGGGCATCTCCTGTGCACAGCCCTCTTCAGATCACCCCACAGATTTTCAATCGGATTCAGGTCTGGGCAGTGGCTGGGCCATTCCAAAACGTTAATCTTCTTCTGGTGAAGCCATTCCTTTGTTGATTTGGATGTATGCTTTGGGTCGTTGTCATGCTGAAAGATGAAGTTCCTCTTCATGTTCAGCTTTCTAGCAGAAGCCTGGAGGTTTTGTGCCAATATTGACTGGTATTTGGAACTGTTCATAATTCCCTCTATCTTAACTAAGGTCCCAGTTCCAGCTGAAGAAAAACAGCCCCAAAGCATGATGCTGCCACCACCATGGTTCACTGTGGGTATGGTGCTCTTTTGGTGATGTGCAATGTTGTTTTTGCGCCAAACATATCTTTTGGAATTATGGCCAAAAAGTTCAACCTTTGTTTCATCAGACCATAACACCTTTTCCCACATGGTTTTGGGAGACTTCAGATGTGTTTTTGCAAAATGTAGCCTGGCTTGGATGTTTTTCTTCGTAAGAAAAGGCTTTCATCTTGCCACTCTACCCTATTGCCCAGACATATGAAGAATACGGGAGATTGTTGTCACATGTACCACACAGCCAGTACTTGCCAGATATTGCTGCAGCAATTTTGGAGGGAGCTCCAGTTCTTTGTAATGTCACTGTTGTGCCATATTTTCTCCACTTGATGATAACTGTCTTCACTGTGTTCCATGGAAGATCTAATGCCTTGGAAATTCTTTTGTACCCTTCTCCTGACTGATACCTTTTAACAATGAGATTCCTCTGATGCTTTGGAAGCTCTCTGTGGACCATGGCTTTTGCTGTGGGATGCGACTAAGACAATTTCAGGAAAGACCAAATAGAGCAGCTGAACTTTATTTGGGGTTAATCAAAGGCACTGTAAATGAGGGCAGGTGTATGCTGACTCCTATTTAACACAATTTGGAATGTGATTGCTTAATTCTGAACACAGCTACATCCCCAATTATAAGAGGGTGTGCAGACTTATGCAACCACATTATTTTTATTTTTTTTCTTCCCTCCACCTAAAAGATTTCAGTTTATTTTTCAATGGAGTTGTACAGTTTATAGGTCACATTAAAGGTGGAAAAAGTTCTGAGATGATTTATCTTTGTCTAATTTTTTTTACAGCACAGACATTTTAACAGGGGTGTGTAGACTTTTTATATCCACTGTATATATGATTTAGCATTTATAAACTATCCCCTAACCTTAAAAATACCAAATAAGGGGTAGAAGAGCTGCTCTGCAAAGAATAACACTAAATAGGGTTTACTACACCCAAATTTGGGGCAAACCAGCACCAAAGTAATTTTTTATAATTCAGGAGAGGAGGAGGATCAAGAGGACACCTTGGTCAGCTAAATTGAGCCGCTCAACATCGCCACAAGGTCGAGGCCTACCTCACCCTGCCTCCTGTGGTAATAGCTCCCTGTGTCCCCCAGCACAGGTAGAAGGTCCTGACAGGGTATCGGCGACAAGAAGAGGAGGCACAGAGTCGAGGGGAACCAGAGGACGGGACCCCCCTCAGTGTGGAGAGGTACAGAGACGTAGGGTGAACGGGAGCCCACAGGAGGGTTAGGGTCACTCCGGGCTTCCCCAGCAATGGGCAGACAAGAAGAAGGCACCTCCTACATCACAGACCCCGGAACTACACTTTTTACCTTACATGTAACGGAGGGACAGCAGCCAGGGGACATGTCCGCACTGGTAGGTGCGCAGGCACAGACGCAGAGACCCCAGGAGGTGGGCCACCATCTTCCTCCACGTGGCGGAGGAGCCGCCATTAGCCCTCTGACAACATCAAAGCCTCAACGGTCAGTGCTGCGGCTCCAGGAGGGTTTTCCCCCGATAGTGAGTGGGCGCAGGGCCTCATATACCGGGCCAGAAGCTGGGCAAGAGGAAGGGGATTGTGCACTGTTCCTCACAAGTGGCATTTCCAGCTAAAGGAGTGGCAGACATTTTAGGCTTCTTTCTAACACACAAACAACTTACCAGTGACGTCCATGCCACAGGGTCTTGGGCAGGCTTAGAAAGACATTTAAAATAAATAGGAGAGGAGGGGGGCGGATCCAGCGTCCTAACATGGCAGACGCATTCTAGATAGGCTTCGTGGCCAGGCTGGGCAAAAGCCTCTAACTGCTCTCTGAGTGCTGCCTGAGTGTACCCCAAGCGCCGGGGAACACAAGGGAGACAAGCCAGAATCCGGGAATCGGGTCTTCTTGCACGGAGCCATGTGCACAGACTGCAGGACAGCTTTGAAGCGTGTCGGCGTGGGCCTTGGGGGACTGAAAACACAGAGCTGCTGGATGTTGGACCCCTGCAACCCCCCAACAGGTACCTGGCACCCCAAAACTGAAGGGGCCCAAGGAAGGGGGCTCTGGGCTCCACCTCAGAAAGGAAACCAGGAGGCAAGTGAGCTGGGGGTATCCCTGCACCCAACACACCCCAAGAGACTCCTGTAGCCCTTCTCTTGGAGGAAAGACCCCAGACATAACACCCCAAAGCCCTCAGTTACTTCCCACCAACCTGAGGAGAGGCACAGTGGAAGAGGAGCCCCAACATATCAAAGCAGCCATTTTGATCAGCTCATGTGGCTGTGATATTTTTATGCTGCCAAGTGTTGCCTGCACTACTCAAGCATGGAAACTGGGAGAACTTCCCACATTTTCAAACTTCTTATCTACATACCCTGATCCTTGGTCAGGACAACAAGGGGGGTTTACAGCATCGGTCAAAGCTGACTTCCTAACAGCTCAAGTCTCTATGAGGTCTATTATTGTGTTTAACTACCTGAAACCCTCATCTCAGGCTCCCCTGAGTGCCATAAGAATCAATATCATATAGATCATCTATTTTATCTAGTGTACTTTAACAGTGCATAACCTGGGATAAAAAAAAGCTTGTTTTTGGCTGTTTGACCCACTTTGGGCCAGATAACTATCCTGTCATTGCAGCTTGAACATTTCTTATATTTCTCTGCTGCCATCTACTGGCCATACGCTATTAAAGGCACTGGAGTTTCTCCAACAAGCATATTCAATCCAGTGTACACTGCACCCTCTACAAGAAATCCCTCAATATCACTTGAAGAGCCCTGACTTGTTCTTCTCTAGATCTTGTCACAAGATTAAAGGGGGGTCACAGACTTACTTTTCTAGGGCTAAGCAGCGTTTGAACTTTCACTAAACCCTCACAGTCACCATGGGGTAAGAAGTTGAGTGGCAGGGTGCTCTAAACGGGCATAACCTCAACCATTCCCAGGACTCTCCCAGAAATGGCTACACTCTCTTCGCTTTAAATTACTTTATCTAAAGGAGACCCCTCATAAGTACGTTACCCCACTTGCTAACTATCTCTGACTAACAAAGAGAAAACAACAATCATCCCATCTGCTTAAAATGGGCAAATCAAAGAAGAATCTACCTTCTAAGAGCATACAGGAGTTTTTTTATAAATCGAGGTGCCCCCCTCTTAACCCTCAAGCCCTCCCTCCAGGCAAACTGAATCTCCAGAGATTGAGGGAGACGACCCAAATATAATGCCAGACATGAACCTTTCAGCCAAATCAATTGCTATAATAGGGCAAATGCTACAAGCCCAATCAACGCAACTGGTGAAAGGCATTAGGAAAAATCTTTAAGAAACTGGGTCAAAGAACTAATTTACTAGAGGAAACAACAGATACAATCTTGGAAGCTCAGGAACATGATAGAGTGGAAATCTCAGCCTTGGCATCTAAAGTCTTAACCCTAGATGAGAAAATTGATGATCTAGAAAATAGATTGAGGCAACACAACATCAGAGTGCGTGGGGTACCGAAAGCAGTTTCTGATCTAATACAATATCTCTAAATCAAGAGCTCCCCAAAGGCATAATTGTGCATTTCTTAAGGCAAAGAACCAGAGTCTTGATTCTTAATGCAACTAGGAAAATGTCTTCCATCAAAGACCAGATGGCTCTTTGCTTCAAGTTTACATGGACTTTTCTCCATTGACATTGGAAAAGCGCAAAGCCTTGAAGCCAGGTCTAGCCATTCTTATCAAACACAAAATACCATACAGATGGGGATTTCCTTTTTCCCTTTCTTTTCAACATAAGGGGACTTCCTACTCGATTCATACGCCCGAGGAATGCGCCAAACTTCTTCATCGCCTTCATTTGGCAGCTCCAGAGGAGATTTGTTCTACCCAGGAACATTTGCCCAACCCAAGACCTTCCAAAAATTGGTCGACACCAAAGAAACAAAATCGTCCAACTTCTGCTTTGGAACTTCACCCGGCTCTTCTTCCGGATCCTTCGAGCATCTCTCCCAGCAGGCCGGAACCCGCTCAAGCAACGGCAGAAGGATGATTGTTGTCATTTCTATTTGTTTATCTTAAAAACATAGAGTATTTTGCTAATTTAGTTTACAGTTTAAGAGAAAATATTTAATTGTGATGCAGCTTGGGTTGATCCAACTTAGCTGTTAGAATGTTTTAACATAAAGTCTAAGACTTCTAGTTTTTTAGGATTTGAATAGTTAACTTATTGAAGCCTTTCTCTTTTACTATGCTAGACTTAATTTCAGTCTTTCTTGACTGTAGCAACATGGTAGTTTGAGGTAACTAAGTTAGTGCCTGTCTGAGCCCCTCATAGGGTCCTACATATATATTCGTAGTGTCAGGAATGTATATAATAAAGTTGTTTTTTTACAGTTGTTTTCACACTGTCTTCCCTTCAAGAGTTAAAGCTACATACTCCAATTTACTGAACGATTTCTCTGCCTTTTTCTTTTCTTGGAGGCATTGCTAAATGTTCCAGTCTGGCTCCTCCGATTCTCCAGGGAGCGGTGCCGGGGCTCCCGCAGTTGCTCGGCGGCTGGCTCGTCTTGGAATCTACTAGGGCAATAGCACATTTGTGGTCCCTGCAGACTTCCACACTTCCTAGTGGCTAGCTCACAATATACTTTTATCACTCACAATGTCAGGGGTTTCAATTCGCCTAATAAAAGGAGGAAAGCCTTTATCTCATATAAGAAAGACAAAACCTCTGTACTCTTCCTCCAAGAGATTAATTTTGCACAAAACAAAACACCTTCATTCTTGAATAAAGATTATCCAACCTTCTATACCTCTAATCAGAAAACCAAAAGAGCGGGAGCGGCGATTCTGATCCACAAAAACTTCCCTTTTAATGTAACCCATAAAAGAATAGATAAGGAGGGTAACTTCGTTATACTTACCGGAACCCTACTAAATACTAAGCTTACCCTTGTATCTATCTATGCCCCTACTACTGCTCCACATAAAGCCCTCATAAATCTACTGGAGACATTAGATTCTCAGGAAATGGGTATCATAGGGGGAGATTTTAACCTGGTTTTAAAATCAGATGTGGATAGGTCCAAAGGGCAGAGAGAAAATCAATTTCCAGACAAAACCACACAAATTATGAATCTGTTGTTTAAATTGGGCTTAGTGGATGCCTGGAAGGGGCTCCACCCTCAGGAGAGGGAGTACACGTTTTACTCGCCAACACACAAATCCTACTCTAGGATTGACACACCTATTATAGACGCCACATTGCTAGAACAAACCAAATCTTCAGATGTTATTCCTTGCCCCTGGGCAGATCACAGTCTAGTGTCATTGGTTCTGAATCTAAATCCCAACTTAGATATGCCTTATGCATGGCATATAAATGATAGGCTCCTATCTAACCCTATTATACAAGACCAAATTACAAAGGAACTCAAGGATTACTTTCAAACAAATACTAACCCCTTCACCAGCATAGGCTGGCTTTGGGTGGCACACAAGGCATTTATAAGGGGTACATGTATACGTTTAGCCTCCTCTTATAAAAAAACATGAGAGAGCGCGAAAACTCATTGTTGAAAGAACTCCTTAAACTTGAGAAACAAAACCAACAACATCAGACAGCTCTAACCCGCCAGCGGATTGACACTATTAGATTAGAACTAGATAGTAATCTTTCCGTCCAAACAGAGAAGGCCTTGAGGAAAACGCAAAGCAAATTCTTTGCCCACGCAAATAAGCCAGGCCCCCTTTTAGCTAATAAGTTGAACGCCAGATATCAGCAATCTAAAGTCACTCAGATTAAAACAGTGTCTGGTTCAGTTACAATGAACCAGGCAAAGATTCAGGACACCTTCCGTACATTTTATCAGGATATTTATACCTCCCATGCACAGATAGATAAGGACTCCCTAGCTAACTTTGTAGATAAACTGAACCTCCCCGCTTTGGAAAATGCGGATCTGGATTTGCTTAGCTCTGACGTGACCCTAGAAGTAGTCAAAGACACTATTAAATCTCTCAAATTGGGCAAATCGCCTAGCCCGGATGGCTTTTCTAATTTATATTATAAAAGGTTTGTAGATGTCTTGACTCATTTGGTAACATTATGTAATGCTTTTTTACAAGGGGAACAGATGCCACCGGAGTTAAATCAAGCGAATCTGGTCTTTTTTCCCAAGGCGGGGAGAGACCCACTAGAGGTTAAAAACTATCGCCCAATCTCCTTGCTAAATGGGGATATTAAATTATTGGCGAAAATAATGGCGAAGAGGATTTCAAGATTCTTGCCTAAGCTTGTCCATAAGGATCAAGCAGGCTTTATCCCACACAGTCCGGCGGGGGACAACATTAGGAGAGTGCTAAATGTACTTCATCTTGCCCATCACTCCAAAACTCCACTCTGCACCCTAGCTTTGGATATTGAGAAAGCCTTTGACTCTCTGGAATGGCCATATCTTTATGCTGTATTAGTTTCAAATTTGGTTTCAAAGGCAACTTCCTGAATGTCCTCAAAACTTATTATAATTCTCCTAAGGCCACTCTGAAATTACCAGGCCCCGAGAATTCACTATTAAACATCCAAAGGGGTACTAGGCCAGGATGCCCCCTATCCTCCCTACTTTTTGCTCTTGCAATGGAACCATTGGCATAGACTATTAGGACCTTCCCTGAGATTCAGAGTTTGACATTGGGTAATAAAGAATACAAGTGTTGTCTCTTTGCGGATGATATATTATATACTATAACACGCCCCTCCACCTCTATCACGACTTATGGAGGTATTAAATAGGTTTAACAAAATTTTAGGCTTACGAGTCAACGAGGATAAAACAGAAGTCCTAGGGTCTCATCTCCCACACTTTGAACGGGAATTTTTAAAGAATTCTTTCAATATTTTCTGGCCCAAAACTTATTCAAAATATTTAGGAATAAAAATGACCCCTAATATCTCAGACCTGTATAGGGTTAATTATCTGGCCCTTTTTAAAGAACTATCAGCCGATCTAGAGAAGTGGAACAAAGTCCAGATCTCATGGTCCGGCCGAATACATAAGTTTAAATTGAACATCCTCCCTAGAATCTTATACTATTTTAGATCCTTGCCTATCAAAGTTCCCATTAAAGATCTAGACAACTTTCTAAAGCAAATCATGAGATTTATTTGGCGTAATAAACCCCCTAGAATTACTAAATCTACAATGTTTAGACATAAAGATAAATGTGGACTTTCGTGCCCGCACCTTAAGCTCTACTACAGAGTGCTGCAAATTTCATTTCTGCCCCAAGCTCACTCCTTAGAACATCAACCTATTTGGGTTCTGATTGAGAATCATCAGTTACAACCCTTAAGGTGGGATACGATAATATGGCTCCCTAAATCTCATTGCCCTCCAAATACCTACCTCAACCCCATGATTAGATTATCCTTGGGATGTTGGTCCTGGGCAATCTCTAAACATCAATTGACTCCTGATCTCTCCCCCCTTCTCTCCGTTACTACCTCTTCCCCCTTTTCAAAGGACCTTTCCACAGACTCAAAGGCTTGGTGGATTACACATGGTCTTGACAGAATTGATGCATGGATAATAGACAATGAAATTATCAATTTTGATTAACTAAGGGATAACTTTGATCTCCCGCTGAAGGAACACTTCATTTTTTGCAAGTTTAGACACTTTATTTTGACCCTGAAGAGGATATTTGGTTACCCCAAGGTTAATTGGATGACTTGCATCTGCAAAGATGCTCCTCTTACAAAGGGTATTCTAGGTCAAATCTACGTGAAATTCAATAATCACAAACCTAAGCCCTTGATTAGATGGGAAGAAGACCTGGGTCAGACCTGGGATATGGGAAAATGGAGGCAAAGTAGCCGGAGACTAGCTAGGGGTTCTTATAATTATAGCTTACTAGAAACTTCACTAAAGGTTTTCCATAGAACCTATAAGATGAACCCCCAGGAACCCGCTACCTGTTTTAGGGGATGTTTAGAAGTAGGGACCTTTGCACACATTTGGTGGACCTGCCCAAAGGCTCAAACTATATAATAATTCAATTGGCCTAAAATCTTTGTCATACTCAGATAATATCTTCCATTGAAGTTTGTCTTTTGGGACAATGTTCACCTCTACTGATTAAACCCCAGGATAGACTACTCCAATATATTTTACTAGCAGTCAAAAATCATATTGCCAGTAGGTGGAAGAATGCTAATCTGTGCTTAAAATACATTTTCAATAAGATAAACGTTATAATGATCAATGAAAAAGTCATACATATAGTCTCCGACACTTCTTCTAGTTTCCTGACCACTTGGGAACCTTGGATTTCTTCGACCCATAGTATAGAACCAGGATAGTGGAATATTAGGCTGATACATGGTGGTCCAAGGCGGGCCGGTCGGGACATGCGCGGCCTGGCGCCCTTACTGGAGACCGGACTGAAATGTGAGTTGACATGCTATGCATTTGTGAATCGGCTTTGGGAAATTGGATATGGGGAAATTTAAAAAGGGGGAACTGGAAATCAATATATTGAAGGCTAAATCACCTCTCATTTCTTCCCTTTACCTCACCTACTTACTCTTGGTTTTGTTACAAGTTGTGTTTTTGTTCTTCCTTTTGTCTTTGTTCTGCTTTTTTTTTTTTTTATTAATGTGGAAAACAGAAAATGGTTAGTGGTGTTGCTCACATGGGAATCATTAATGTGCAATCACTTACTATGCCTATCTTTTTACCTTTTTTACACCAACATCTTATATGTCATGGCATGAAGAGGTTGATCTTTCTTGCTCTGTTTTATCTTGTATTTTCTTGTGAGTCAATAAAAAATTATTGAATAAAAAAAAAAAAATAATTAACATCTGAAACAGCACCCCATTTAAATAAAAAAATATAATGAGCTCTTATTTCATGAAACTACTCTCTGTTAAAATTAGTATATGTTATCATTTTTACAAAGCATTCATATTAGCTTGACATTTTTCAGCAAAATATGCATAAAGGTATTTTTTTGTTTTTCAAAAATACAATACAATACAAAATACGAAAGCACATAAATACAAATATAATACATAGCAATTACATTCAATCCACATAGCACCCAACAATCTACCAGGGTAGTAATTCAGTAGACATCAAATATTATACTTTTAGATCATTATTTATTTTCCTTCATATATTAGTCCCAGGTCTCCCATTTCAACATAGTATTTTTAGAAACCACATTTCCAGTTCTATATTTCTAGACATAATACAATGAACTTCTTTCCATATAGGGACCCTTATCTGCTTCCAATTTTTTACTAATACCCATCTGGCCACCAGTAAACAGTGTGAAATTATTAACTTTTTCAATTGAGGATTTTTTGGTTAAAAAATATGAAATAGTATCAGCTTAGGATCGTTCAATAAAGCTAACTCGTCAGTCTGCAAAATACACTGATCCCAGAAGTCCTTAATGAACCTACACTCCCACCAAATATGGGTGTTGGTACCTAAATTATTGAAACCCCTTCAACACAGAGTGGAATGTACTATGTCAAATCTTTTTAATTCAACCAGAACCCAGTACCATTTCTGGACCAGTTTGAATTAAAGTTCTCTATATGAGATGCAATGGGCAGCTTTTTTTACAATTGTAAATCCTCCCCACCATTTAACCTCCTACCTTTCAGTTTTCAATTCTGCTTCCCATTTCATAAATTTATCTGTTTTGCCTATATACTTAATATTTCTCAGAATATCTTGGCATCTAGTTAATTTATGCAATATATTATCTTTAATAATCAGTTGTTCGTATTCTGACATTTATTGCTAATTTTTCAGTTAATATCCTAAGATTGTTAGATTTTGATTAATTGTATAAATATCTAACCAGGTAAGAGTTTTCAAATGCAAGGCTTTCTGATACATTTCCTTCATTAATCTTGACCCTTTATAATATATATATATATATATATATATATATATATATATATATATATATATATCCTTTATATATTTACCTCCTACTTTTTTTTTAATGGTTCACAGCTTATACCCTTCTTTGCCTAATAATATCTTGATAGGTGCTGCTAAAGAAGGAACATTTTAGTATTTATTTATATTTATATACCAGACTTTCAATAGAGAATATATTCCCTTTGGCATGGATTTCAATATTTTCAATTGCACAGTAGGGAGCCATATATATAATTATTTAGGAACTATTGGGACCATTATGCATATGCATAAAGGGATTGATCAGTTATATTTAAAAAAGAATCCACATTATCATATATAAAACTGTATAATGTTTGAAGTGGGTGATGTGTAGTGGCCCTTTAAAAACAATTATAATTGGTGTCAGTGGGTGATTTGTCATTATATTAAAACAAAATTGTGATCGCCAAATGGTTAAAACAATTTAATTTAATTATTTTTTCTGTCTTTAAATGACCACTATTGTTTGGTAAATCTTCACATGCCTATGATGTATGTAACAAAATAACAACATTAGCAGGTATGCAATAAAAGCATTTCAGAGAAAATTCTATATTTAGATGGCTCTGATTGTGTAAATCCATCTTAGACTGCGAGTCTGTCTGTAACTTGATGGGCTATCCTATGGAGCCTTACTCTGTCATTGAATACAATAATTAAAAATGTAAAGGCTTTAATTATTTATTTTAAAACACATTATTTTGTCCATTGTCTTCAAAAGAGCAAACTATAAATATTAACTAATTGAAATTCTTTGTTTGTCCTTTTTTATTTAATATTTGCCAAATATTTGCCAAATGCCCCTTATCTTCTTTTGGTGCCAATTCTCAAAACAATTTATTATTTAATCCTTTTGGCATTCTTGGGTTATTAAAAATTGGGCAAAGTATTAATTATCTATTGTATTAACCACATTTTTAATTGCATCAATCCCATACAGCTAGTGAATTCTCTATGTTTCCCTTTCTTTTTTTTTTTTTCCCACTTACCTGATTTTTCAAGTACAACCAGCCACTGTATTTGCCTCACCATGCCAGCCTACTCTATATGCTAAATTTGCAGATTTATAATAGTTTTTCATGTTTGGGACCCACAACCTCCATTGTTTGCTGATAACATCAACATTTTTTTTATTTACCAATAGTCTTTATTCATGTTATATTATTTTTTTTTATTTTAATTTGTAATTCTGTCAAAACTGTTTTTTTATTGGAATTATCATTGCATTGAAATAATAAAATAATCTTGTAGTACAATCATCTTATTCTACCAAACAAGATATGGCATACCTGCTCCAGTCTTCTAAATCTATTTTAGACCTTTATTGGCCTCATACAATGGTTGAAAAATTGTGGTTATGAAAACCGCTATGTATTTTATTTTTTATAATGCCCATTTAAATTTAAAGTTGTTTTGCAAATGTGTTTTCTCTTGTTCTGTAGTATTTATACAAAATATTTCAGACTTTTTATAATTTATGTTAAACTCTTAAACCAAGCCACATTGCCTTAGTTCCTCTAGCAGGTTTGCCAATTAAATGATTTATTAATTTACATTTTGACTTATATTATTTGCTATTGTTCCTATAACCAAGGCAAATAACTTGGAAAACCTTCTATTGTTCTCTCACTAAGAGCTATATTATTATGTTTCACCCTCAGATGCCTTAAATATTGTAGCGGAACCCATCACTGTTTTACCCTGTTTTATGATTATTATGGTTAAAATATGATCCTACAATATGTATGCTGGTTTATGCTCTGCAGAATATTAGCCAGACTTTTGCAGACCTAGGCTAATAGATAATCCTATTACAGAGATTCAAGAGATAAGAAAGTTGTAAAGGATCCTTGCATTTTCCAAAGTGTTTTCATTCTCAGATAAGAACAAAGAAGTGTAATTGAATCAATGTCTGATTGTATCAAAGTTGCCAGGGAGGTGTGACCCACCTATTGTTCTCTTTATGTGTATTGTGTCGCCAAATATGGGCATGTGTATTGCCTGTGGGAAGAGATGGGTATAAGTATTTCTGCAATAACAAAATAAAGTCAGTATTCATTTGACTCCCAAATTGTGTGTCGTCCAATATGGGAGGTCGGGGATGGTGAAACTGTAGTGCCTCGTGGGTATTTTATCGTATACCAGCGGAGATTTTGGACTGCGTGTTCCTGCTCCGTTACATTTGTTGGCAAGTGGTGGAATTGTTCCCACGGTCAGAAGGACAGCTACAGGAGACACCATTCCGTGGAGTACAAATTGAGGGCACCGCTAGTATCCGTACAGCGCCCCTGGCTACAGCAGGATGGAACCGGCTATTTTTCGGACAGCGTTCCATCATAAGGAGGAGGAGGCGGCCGCAGACTACAGGGAAACAGACAGAAAGGAACTCTGGTATGATGCTCTGGAAGATGCCCAATGGCGGCGAGGTGAGAGTCTCCCCAGTGATGAGCAGCGGGTACAGAAGCGTGTGGCGATGCGGATGTATCTATTGGGAGAGCAGCCCCTGGATGAGTGGGTGACAAGACTAGAGACCCTGGTATGGCGAGAGCTCTGGCTAGACAACGCATACCAGGCCCTCTGGTGGCATACCGTTCGACTTACCCCCTGGACGGCTGAACACGACTTACCGGAGGGGGATGATTATGATGGCCCGGGTTTATTATGGGATGCCTTGGAGGACGATATTGATCTTGGCAGCACGGAGGGGTCTAGGTTTTGGGACATCTACGACTACCGGATGGGCATGTATGTCTGGGATGACGAAGGCGAGGTGAGCAAAGACATGACCCACCTGGTAACGAGAGAGTGGGAGCTGGAGCAGGACTACCAACACCTGTGCAGCCCCAACCTACTCGACAAGCAGAACCAGACTTCATTGACTGGTCCTGGGATGACCTCCAGATGGCAGGTAGAGATGGGACCGAGGTCTCTCTACCGGCCCTACAGAGGGCAGAAGGTGTCGTCCTTCCCCCCCCAGCGGCAGTGTGAACCCCAGGGGGCAGAAGGTGTCGTCCTTCCCCCCCAGCAGCAGTGTGAACCCCAGGGGGCAGAAGGTGTCGTCCTTCCCTCCCAGCGGCAGTGTGAACCCCAGGGGGCAGAAGGTGTCGTCCTTCCCCCCCAGCGGCAGTGTGAACCCCAGGGGGCAGAAGGTGTCGTCCTCCCCCCCCAGCGGCAGTGTGTACCCCAGGGAGCCGAAGGTGTCGTCCTTCCTCCCCAGCGGCAGTGTGTTCCCCAGGGAGCTGAAGGTGTCGTCCTTCCTCCCCAGCAGCAGTGTGTACCCCAGGGGGCCGAAGGTGTCGTCCTTCCCCCCCAGCGCCAGTGTGTACCCCAGGGAGCCGAAGGTGTTGTCCTTCCTCCCCAGCGGCAGTGTGTTCCCCAGGGAGCCGAAGGTGTCGTCCTTCCTCCCCAGCGGCAGTGTGTACCCCAGGGGGCCGAAGGTGTCATCGTTCCCCCCCAGCAGCAGTGTGTACCCCAGGGAGCTGAAGGTGTCGGCCTTCCCCCCCAGCGGCAGTGTGTACCCCAGGGAGCAGAAGGGGCCGTCCTTCCACCCCAGCGGCAGTGTGAACCCCAGGGGGCAGAAGGTGTCGTCCTTTCCCCCCAGCGGCAGTGTGTACCCCAGGGAGCTGAAGGTGTCGTCCTTCCTCCCCAGCGGCAGTGTGTACCCCAGGGAGCTGAAGGTGTCGTCCTTCCCCCCCAGCGACAGTTTACCCTAACCAGGGGAGACACCAATCTCCCAGACGGCGCAGATGGGACCATGGTCTCTGCGCCCACAGCTTGTCCAGATCCCCAACTACCATCACTGGGACAACCGGAGGAGGGGGTAAGTACAAATTCCCCTCCCCAGCTAACTTCTAATGTGGCCCCAGGGTTAACAGAGGAAATGTTAACCCCCACTGACCCCCACGTTTCCCTGGCTACTGAGCCGGAATATGTCCCAAGTACCCCAGCAGAAGAGCTGACAGCGGGGCAGAGTGCAGTCGGCCTCTGCCCTCCCTTTGTCCCTTGTACAGAGCAGGAGGTCCTGCAGGTTATACCAGCAGAAGAGCTGGCATCAGGGCAGAGTGCCGCTGGCCTCTGCCCCTCAAGTCCCCTCAGCGTGTTGCACCATCACCCCAGCAAAATATCCAGGTGCCTGGTTAGACTTCCCCCCAAAGGGGAGATGTGTGACGAAGTGCCCTTCGCCACTTTGGCTTGGAGAGGACTGTTTGCCAGCCTCCTGCCCTGCGACTATGGCCCTGGTACATATTGCCCTTTGGAACCAGTGTTCGGCCATACCAGAGTGTATGTCACTCATTCTGGCCCTTTACATACAGGGGGTCATTCTGTACTTGCCCTGTGGGAGCGGTGATACCCCAGATAACTATGCCATGAAGCCCATTCATATAATGAAAGACTATGGGAAAGACTTTAGCTACATGGCAATTGAACTGTGTGAAGAGGATCTGAGCGCTATTCGGTAGTTTTGTGCGCTCAGATCCCAGCTATCTGGGGATATGTGAAATGTGAGTAAAGGTGAATTGCAGTAATGCTGATGGGTTGTCAAACTAGAGAATTGACCAACAAATACTTTTGTCCGGACATCCCCAGGCCGATCCGTTGGGATCAGACCGTGTATGCCGGCTTATGGTCACGGGGGAGGTGTGTAGCGGAACCCATCACTGTTTTACCCTGTTTTATGATTATTATGGTTAAAATATGATCCTACAATATGTATGCTGGTTTATGCTCTGCAGAATATTAGCCAGACTTTTGCAGACCTAGGCTAATAGATAATCCTATTACAGAGATTCAAGAGATAAGAAAGTTGTAAAGGATCCTTGCATTTTCCAAAGTGTTTTCATTCTCAGATAAGAACAAAGAAGTGTAATTGAATCAATGTCTGATTGTATCAAAGTTGCCAGGGAGGTGTGACCCACCTATTGTTCTCTTTATGTGTATTGTGTCGCCAAATATGGGCATGTGTATTGCCTGTGGGAAGAGATGGGTATAAGTATTTCTGCAATAACAAAATAAAGTCAGTATTCATTTGACTCCCAAATTGTGTGTCGTCCAATATGGGAGGTCGGGGATGGTGAAACTGTAGTGCCTCGTGGGTATTTTATCGTATACCAGCGGAGATTTTGGACTGCGTGTTCCTGCTCCGTTACAAATATGTTGTAGGTTAATTATATATTTTGTTTATAGCTTAATATATATTTTTTTGTAAACTGATATTGTTTTCAGAACCAAGCCTATTTTTAGGAATCCTGACTGATCTGCATGTGTTATTCTTGGCAGCATATTGTTTAGTCTATCTGCTAATAATTTCCAAATAGTTTAATATCCACATTAATGATATTGCTTGATAATTAGTAACAGATAAAGGATCTCCACCTGGCTTTAGAATGACAGAAATATAAGCTTTTAACATTTCATCATTTAATTTTTGTCCCTGCATTACCTTATGAAAAATCACCTTAAGGTATATTACCAACCCATATGGTCCTGGAGCTTTGAATCCTTTCAGATTTTTAACCACACTGTATATTTCTCTGATTATTCCCCCTTCTAACATTTCTCTTTCTTATCCATGTAATGTTATTAATTGACAGCTATTTAAATGTCATCAGCCTTATTAAATTGCGATTCTGCAAATTGAAAAGGCCTCTATATAAGCACATAGCATATTTTTTTACAGTAGTGTTTAGTTAGTGAACTTCTATCCAAAAGCAAGGTCTTCACTAACTAAAAACTTCTGTAAAAAAATATGCTATGTGCTTAAATAGAGCCCTTTTAGATTTGCCGAATCGCAATTTAATAAGGCTGCATATGTTTATTTTTCAGTGAGGCTTTTTGCCCTTGGTTGTAAGGTTTCCCTATAATACGCCTAAACGTCTCTTTAATTCTATCTGACTCAAATGTTATTGTGCCATTTTATTCTTTTATACAGTGTACTCTTAGATCATTTGATATAGCATTTAAGTTTTTAGCTAATAATTTGTCAGCTTTATCACCTTTTTTAGAACAAATAGTTTGTCCATTTAAAATTTGTTTCTGCTCTACCAATATTCTATTTATTTTTGTTATTTTATCTCTCCTTACATCTTTTATCTCTTTTCAGCTTTTTAAGTTTTATTTGTGGTTTTTCTATTTCTTTTTTTGTTTTGTTTCTTTTCATGTGAAACTAATGAGATACATTTTTATTACTGCCTCATGTGCTTTCCAATATATTGTATCCCCTAAATCCGTATTCCTATTTTCATGAGTTATTTTCCAACTCTTATTTTATAAAACATATATACATCTTAGAAGTGATTTGTTTATCCTCCAGGAATTTAATGGCAAACGTATTTTAATTGAAGTAACTGTCGCAATCAGCACATTATGATATGACCATATTGTTACACATGGCAAATTCTTTAAATCAATCAATTTAAGTCTCTATAAATATTAAAAACATAAAAACATTTCTGCTATTCGTCACGTGCTTATGAATAGGATGCAAAAACCTTGTGCTTCAATTTCTTATCTTCCAAACATCTCGTAGCAGGAAGTTTTGTATCATATGTTTAAAAGCTTTAATTTAAAAAAAAAAATACATATTTGTTCACATGTGTCTGAGCCAAAGTATTTCAATCTCTGCGTAAGTCAGTAACTAAGGGCCTTATATTAAGCGGGCGGTGTAAACTGCTGTATAGCTGTAAATAGGTGGTGGGAGCTTTTATCTTCCATGTTACACTTTCTTGTTAATC
This sequence comes from Discoglossus pictus, assembly GCA_027410445.1. NCBI lineage: Eukaryota > Metazoa > Chordata > Amphibia > Anura > Alytidae > Discoglossus > Discoglossus pictus. Next base: position 38,990,381 of record CM050165.1, on the reverse strand, counting down.
TTTTGTTCCCCCACATTACTGCACTCAGCCCACATCTGAAAATCCTTCCTTTGCCGCAAGGGATTTTATTGTAGGGCATACCCAAATCTAGGAGCCAATAGTAATTGAGAACATCAGGATTATTATAATGAGCAAAACCAAGTGCCATAACTGTGGCAAGGAACCATAATACATTTATATATACATATGCCTTCTTTTAATTATTTTTATTTTACAACATTAAATAGATGTGACAATTGTAATGAAAGCTTCAATACATAAAAACAAGTGTATTTAGTGTTAATAATATGTATTTAGTGTTAATAATATACAATGCCTTGCAAAAGTATTCACCTCCTTGACGTTTTACCTATTTTGTTATATTACAGCCTTAAGTTCATTTTTTTGTTATTCTGAATTTTATGTGATGGATCAGAACACAATAGTCTAAGTTAGTGAAGTGAAATGAGAAAAATATATACTTAATACTATTTTTTAGAAATCGAAAACAGAAAATTGGCATGTGCCTATGTATTCACCCCCTCTGGTGCAACCAATTACCTTCAGAAGTCACATAATTAGTGAAATGATGTCCACCTGTGTGCAATCTAAGTGTCACATGATCTCTCATTACATATACACACCTTTTTTGAAAGGCCCCAGAGGCTTCAACACATAAGGAAGAGGCACCACTAACCACTGCAATGAAGACCAAGGAACTCTCCAAACAAGTAAGGGACAATGTTGTCGAGAAGTACAAGTCAGGGTTAGGTTATAAAAAAATATCCAGATCTTTGTTGATCCCCAGGAGCACCATCAAATCTATCATAACCACCAAAACTCACTGACCGGCAAGGAGGGCATTAATCAGGGAGGCAGCACAGAGACCTAAGGTAACCCTGGAGGAGCTGCAGAGTTCCACAGCAGAGACTGGAGTATCTGTACATAGGACAATAATAAGCCATACGCTCTATAGAGTTGGGCTTTATGTCAGAGTGGCCAGAAGAAAGCCATTACTTTCAGCAAAAAACAAAATGGCAATTTTGAGTTTGCGAAAAATCATGTGGGAAACTCCTAAAATGTATGGAGGAAGGTGCTCTGGTTTGATGAGACTAAAATTGAACTTTTCGGCCATCAAAGACAACGCTATGTCTGGCACAAACCCAACACATCACATCACCCAAAGAACACCATCCCCACAGTGAAACATGGTGGTGGCAGCATCATGCTGTGGGGATGTTATTCAGCAGCTGGGACTGGGAAACTGATCAGAGTTGAGGGAAGGATGGATGGTGCTAAATACAGTGATATTCTTGAGCAAAACCTGTACCACTCTGTGATTTGAGGCTAGGACGGAGGTTCAGCTTCCAGCAGGACAATGACCCCAAACACACTGCTAAAGCAACACTTGAGTGGGTTAAGGGGAAACGTGTAAATGTGTTGGAATGGCCTAGTCAAAGCCCAGACCTCAATCCAATAGAAAATCTGTGGTCAGACTTAAAGATTGCTGTTCACAAGCGCAAACCATCCAACCTGAAGGAGCTGGAGCAGTTTTACAAGGAGGAATGGGCAAAAATCCCAGTGGTAAGATGTGGCAAGCTCATAGAGACTTGGAGCTGTGATTGCAGCAAAAGGTGGCTCTACAAAGTATTGACTTTAGGGGGTGATAAGTTATGCACATTGACATTTTCTGTTATTTTGTCCTATTTGTTGTTTGCTTCACAATAAAAAAAAAAAAACACATCCTCAAAGTTGTGGGCATGTTCTGTAAATTAAATCATGCAAATCCTCAAACAATCCATGTTAATTCCAAGTTGTGAGGCAACAAAACACGAAAAATGCCAAGGGGGGGGGGGGGGGGGGGGTGAATACTTTCGCAAGGCACTGTATATATATATATATATATATATATATACAGTGGATATAAAAAGTCTACAAACCCCTGTTAAAATGTCAGGTTTCTGTGCTGTAAAAAATGAGACAAAGATAAATCATTTCATAACTTTTTACACCTTTAATGTGACCTATAAACTGTACAACTCAATTGAAAAGCAAACTGAAATCTTTTAGGTGGAGGGAATAAAAATAAAAAATAAAAATAATGTGGTTGCATAAGTCTGCACACCCTCTTATAACTGGGGATGTAGCTGTGTTCAGAATTAAGCAATCACATTTCAAATCGTGTTAAATAGGAGTCAGCATACACCTGCCATAATTTAAAGTGCCTCTGATTAACCCCAAATAAAGTTCAGCTGCTCTAGTTGGTCTTTCCTGAAATCTTCTTAGTCGCATCCCACAGCAAAAGCCATGGTCCACAGAGAGCTTCCAAAGCATCAGAGGGATCTCATTGTTAAAAGGTATCAGTAAGGAGAAGGGTACAAAATAATTTCCAAGGCATTAGATATACCATGGAACACAGTGAAGACAGTCATCATCAAGTGGAGAAAATATGGCACAACAGTGACATTACCAAGAACTGGAGCTCCCTCCAAAATTGATGAAAAGATGAGAAGAAAACTGGTCTGGGAGGCTACCAAGAGGCCTACAGAAACATTAAAGGAGCTGCAGGAATATCTGGCAAGTACTGGCTGTGTGGTACATGTGACAACAATCTCCCGTATTCTTCATATGTCTGGGCTATGGGGTAGAGTGGCAAGATGAAAGCCTTTTCTTACGAAGAAAAACATCCAAGCCAGGCTACATTTTGCAAAAACACATCTGAAGTCTCCCAAAAGCATGTGGGAAAAGGTGTTATGGTCTGATGAAACCAAGGTTGAACTTTTTGGCCATAATTCCAAAAGATATGTTTTTGCGCAAAAACAACACTGCACATCACCAAAAGAACACCATACCCACAGTGAAGCATGGTGGTGGCAGCATCATGCTTTGAGGCTGTTTTTCTTCAGCTGGAACTGGGGCCTTAGTTAAGATAGAGGGAATTATGAACAGTTCCAAATACCAGTCAAGAAAGCTGAACATGAAGAGGAACTTCATCTTTCAGCATGACAACGGCCCAGTCAGTCGACACACAAGAACCTCCTTTTGTAAGACTTCTGAGAGTGGGAACTGCCAGGATAATCCTGTATAAGATTCCAACAATAGTCTGCCATCACGAGTACATCCCATCTTCCTTGGTATCTGGCTTTCATTGTTTTTATGTCTTGGTGAAATCTTTCACCTTGCTCTTCGCTTAAGTCTCCAAGATTCTCTGGAAAGCGATCTAAGTGATTGTGCAGATAATGGACTTTACCACTCATGTTACAGCCAAGCATGTTTAAATGAAAGTTCATATCCTCACTTAATTGTGTGTAGTTGTCTTTCCTCTTGTTGCCAAGAAAGTTTTTCACAACAAGAACAAATGAAGACCAGGCACATGATTCAATTTCATTCATTTATGGTATGAAATGTGGATCATCAAAAATATCTGCCTTCAGTTTTTCCATGGTAAGTCCAGGAAATGTATGCCCTATGTATCTAATGCACGAACTGTCTTTATTCAAATTCTTTACAAATTGTTTCATCAGGCCTAGCTTTATATGTAGTGGTGGCAGTATGACCCATCAGGCCTAGCTTTATATGTAGTGGTGGCAGTATGATTCATCAGGCCTAGCTTTATATGTAGTGGTGGCAGTATGATTCATCAGGCCTAGCTTTATATGTAGCGGTGGCAGTATGATTCTATCTTGTGCTACCAAAGGTTCATAGATTACATTTTGTCCTCCAACCAACATATATTCCCTCGGAGGCCAATCTTTTCTTGCCCAATGTTCTTCTTATCCCATATCTATATTTAAGAAACTAAAACTGGTGCAGTCTATCCAATGCTATTTTCCGAATCAGAGCCCAAATAACCCCAGGAACAAACCTAAAAACCAAGAAAAAAAATGGTTGGTCTGTGTAAAGATTTAATAACAAAAGGGATAGGAGGGGAGAATAGTAGTTGCACAACAATACATAGTGGAGATTATTTACTGCCAAAGGACAACAGTGGTCCTAAGAAAATGTCAATAAAAAAGGAAACTAGTTTGTGAGGCTATAAGATCAATTAACAATTATAACGTGAAAATAAATATGTATACCACAGCAATGATGAATTGTTATACATAACTAGCATAGAAAATCTAATTTAAACTTATTTTAATTGTATAGGTTTTGGCAAATACTTTTATTTAAAAAAAATGCAATTTACTAGCTGCAAAATGTATGTTGCACCCCTCGAAAAGTCTGCAAATTGCTCAGGGAACCAATGTTATGGTCTAACTACGTTAACCCTTTCAGTGCTAGAGGTCCAGAATATTTCCTAACCCAGGAAGAAAGATATTTTTGCAGCAATTTGCTAGGCATCTTTTTAGACACAATGCTTGTCAGCTCACTTGTATATGGCTAGCCTGGATCATTCATTAGGCGATGTAGGCATTAGCCTACAGGAGCATCTCTAACGGGAGCGCCTCATTATTGCACTAACAAACAATTTGTTGTCATCCTCACTTGAATCCTGCAGGGCGGGGCTCTCCAGCTTTGCCTCGCCATGCGGAGAGTGTGGAGGAGGAGCACAGGAAGGAAGTGACGGTGAGATATGGAGGTCCTTCCTGCAGCAACAGGGAGGATGTCAGAAGGGACAGAGGCTGAGACACACAGTAAGGGTATGAAATGGAAGGACAGGAATCAACAGGTGGGAAGTTAGAAAGTGTTGCTCATAACTGACTATGACCTGGAACCAAAAATCTTTATCATATATATAGTTGTGGTAGTTACTATTTGTCGGTCACGCTATGTTAAAAGTTACAGGCTTGCGCATGAGAAATGAGTGCCAAAGGCCCACGATGAGCTCAGCATGAGGCGAGCAAGACTTTAAAAAAGGCTGGCAATGAGCACCAAAGGCGTTCATTGCCAAGCCCACGATGAGAGCGAGGCACGCAACACTTTGAAAAAAATATGACTTTAATGGCTGCCATTTTTTCAAGCCTGTAACTCGGAAGCCGTCGGAAGACCGCCAAAAGACGCCAATCAATTTAAAAATTAACTTACAACACACACAGCACAGGGGGAAAGGCAGGGAGCCTGTGAGTGAGGTTGCAAGCTAATTTGAGGTTTAAATGGCGTTTTACGAGATTGGAAATCGGTTAAACGAGGAAAGAAATGGCAGCTGTAAACTTGTAATTGTTTTGAAAAAGGCTCTAAACGAGGCCAAAGGCAGTACGACTTAGGCGGTCATTGCGAGGCACACAAAACTTGAGCAGTGAGAGAGAGGAGAAAGACACAGGGGAGAGAAATAAGGTGGAAAATACACAGGGGAGAAGGGAGTGGGGGAGGGAGAAAGGGGAAAACAGACACAGGGGTCAGAAAGTGGAGAGAGGCTCGCAATGAGCTCCAAAAGCGCTCATTGCGGACCTTGCGATGAGCGCCAAAGGCACGAAAGTTACGGGTAAGACAACGCATGAAATGAGCGGCAAAGAGGGGGGGAGACACTTGTGAAGAGTGCCGAAGGTGCACATTGCAAGGCATGAAAGTGGCGTGTTGGAGGAATCCTGCAATGATCGGTGAAGTAGACGTGGGAGATGCTCGCAATGAGTGCCAAAGACGGTGAGGGGCTTCTTAGCCAAGAAGGCATCACATTTGACGGGCAATTCGCTAGTTTTTATATAATTTCTCTACCACTGTCAGTGTGTGTGTATGTGTATATGTATGTGTTTATGCATGTATGTATGTAAGTATATATGTTTGTATATGTGTGTATGTATATGTGAAATATATATATATATATATATATATCTCACACACACGCTAATTTATCATTTATATATACACTTGTACATAAATCTATGTATTGTAACAGAGTTAAGCAGGGAGTGTATATAAGCCTGAGATTGAGCAGAGCTGTATATCCAGTCTTGAATAGCAAGGGTTAATTTGAACTGCAGCCCAAGCAAGCCAGAGCACCTGATCTTCATTGGGATGATTTAAAAGCCCTACAGACAGAACTAAGGAGTGTGGCGTTTCGAGTGAGAAAAAGATTGTTTGTTTGAGAGCTGGTCTGCAGGGCAAAGCAGGCCTGCTGAGCAAAGCAAAGCTGGTCTGCTGAGCAAAGCAAAGTTGGTTTCCAGAGCAAAGCAAAGTTGGTTTCCAGAGCAAGGCTGTCAGCAGGAGCAAAGCCGGTCTGCAGAGTAGAGCAAAGTCAGTTAGCTGAGGAAAGCGGTTTAAAGGTAAAACTGTTTTTGCCTATAAGCTGGCCGCAGAGAAAGCGGTTTTCCCGTTTCAAAGACTGTGTACATTAACCCCAGGGAGAAGGCAGCAGTATAACTGCGTATTGGACAGCATTTTTCAAAAGACTATTTAAGGGTCCCTGGAGGTTGGAGCATTTCGGAGAGACGGGCGGGCCGAATGCTCCCCTTTTCCTACAGATGAAGAGATTGAAAAGAACTGTATATAATTTGGTATAACTTTGGCTGACATAAGCTATTGTGTGGTATAAATATTAGACTTTTAATAAAATAATAAAATAATACCTGATTACATGGCTGTTAGTCTATAAGGTAACAGGCTAATCTACCACAGTATATATACATATTTCTCTCTCGCTGTATGTGCACATATAAGTGTGTGTATGCATAAATATAGGCAGGGGGGACAAGCAAACAAATGTTATAGGGGCGGCTTTGAATTTTCTGCTCATGGCTCTAGAAATGTTAATCCAGCCCTGTTAATGGCCTTTTAATTCAGCACAAGGTGGTCCACATCACTGTAAAAGTGTGTTTAGATATTTTTAGCGTTTTTGAAATATGTGAATTTTTCACTGAGAAATCCAATCAAATCTGTGCTTATAAGTGTAAAAGCCTGCACGCGGCCCATTCTTCAGGTTGCAGGGTTGTTCCCTCCATTCAAGTATATGGGAAGTCTTTTGCCTGACAGTGTGGGCCTCCCCAGGAGACCTGTGACATCATGTATAAAGTGTTCTTTCTGACCTTGGGCTCCCGTAAGAACTGCCGTAAAGCTGCGTCACCGTGGGGGGTGCTTGCAGCCTGCATGCAGGAGACTTTGAGTTGATTCTCATTTCACTCATAGCAACACTACGGAACTCATATTTATGTGTGTACAGAATGTGCTGTGATAGTGACCTGTTTAGGTAGCTGATCCTTGTTTGTGCACTATTCTTTGTGGCTATGCCAAAAGATCCCTAAGTTGACGAGTTAGCAATTAACAATTAATCCCCATATTACAAGGATCAGAGGAGATCTAAAAAGGTTGAACTTGATGGACTAAAACTTGGAAACTCACTTGCTATGTAACTATGATCTGTGTAGTGAGACTCATTTAGTGCCTTCTTGGCTAAGAAGCCCCTCACCTCTGAAAAACACCCACCCAATAGATACTTAGCAGAATTCTCCTTTTTTACATGCACTTTTCCTTTACCATAATGTATCTGTATGGAATTGTCCTCCATATAAGTAGATTGTAAGCTTGTTGTGGCACGTACTACATAACCCATTGGAGATCTTTATGTTAAATGTACGTATAGCATCATGTAATTGCACCTTGTCCCTGTATAGTGTTGCACACATCTGGCTGGAGTGAAAATGACAGCAAATACAGATAAATAAATAGGTTTAGAAAATAATTCTGCATAATCAGTATCTTCTCAAAAATGGCCCTCATTGTTGAAATGACTTGCACTGTTTTTACTGGAGATACTGAAACATATTTCTATATCCCTAAAGAAGGGAAGGACAGCTCAGAAATTAAAAATTATAGACCCATCTCCCTTCTAAACGGGGATATTAAACTTTTGGCAAAAATAATGGCGGACAGAATTTCAAATTTTCTTCCAAGGATTATACATAAGGACCAGGTGGGGTTTATCCCCCACATGCAAGCCAGAGACAATATTAGGAAGGTCGTGAACTTGATTCATCACGCTAATAGTACCAAAACGTCGGCCTGCCTGCTAGCAATAGACATCGAAAAGGCCTTTGACTCCTTGGAGTGGCCCTACCTTAAGGAGGTCCTAAAGAAATTCGGATTTAAGAGGGGTTTCTTAAACTTAATAAATACATATTCTACAAAAACCCAGAAGCCCAACTTAAAATCCCGGGCAAATATAACCAGACCATTAAAATAGAGAGGGGAACTAGACAGGGGTGTCCTCTTTCCCCCCTGCTGTTCGCCATCGCGATAGAGCCTCTCGCTCAGGCAATCAGGACAAATGCATGGATTAAGGGGCTTAAAGTGGGACAGCAACACTTTTAAATCAACTTATTTGCAGACGATATGTTATGCACAATAACAGAGCCTAACAAATCGATACCATTATTAATGGACACCTTAACAGAATTCGGCCAGAGATCGGGCTTACTTATAAATGTCGAGAAAACAGAAGCACTAGCAATAAATTTAGAAGCTAAAACAAGGGAATCAATAACTGAAAGGTTCAAATTGCAATGGGCCAAGGCTTACATCCAATATCTTGGGATAAAACTCACGCCGTGCACAGAAACACTGTATAGAGCTAACTACCCTCCGATCTATAAAAAACTAAGTGAGGATATCCTATTTCCTGGTTGGGTAGAATTAATGCCTTTAAAATGTCGGTTCTTCCGAAGCTCCTCTGCCGGGACTCTCCCCCCAGAATTAAAAAGGAAATAATGTTTAAACACAAAGATAAGGGTGGACTGTCATGCCCAGACCTAAAGAAATATTATAGAGCGGTGCAGTTATCTTTCATCCCTATAAGCCATTCAGGGATCCACCACCCTTTATGGAAAACAATGGAGGATCAAATACTACACCCCTACACATGGGATACTCTGGTATGGCTAGACAAAGTACCAGATACAGTAGGAGAGATTAGACATCCGGTTATTACCAACACATTGCTAGGCTGGAAATGGGCCTTAAATCATACAACTCTCTTTAAGCATCCCTCTCCAATGATGTCTGTCCTTCATCACCCACTGTCACCGCAGGGACTAGGTTCAGAAGCTAATTGGTGGTGGAAATCTAGGAAACTAGATAGACTGGGAGCCTGGATAGGTACAGAGACCCCCATAACATTTGAATTTTTTAGAGACCATCACAATATCCCCATCAGCCAACACTTCAACTTTTGTAGAATCAAACACCTGGTTAACAGGATAACTAGAACACTGGGGACTCCCAAGAAAACATGGCTATCCGCAATATGCCAGAGAGCCCCTTTAACAAAGGGAATTATTGGGGGAATTTATGATATATATAATGAACCACCAGAGGGAACGAAGGACAGATATATGGAGGAATGGGAGAAGGATCTAGGTGAACAATTGCATAAGGAGAAATGGGAGAAAGTGTGGAAAAATATTTACAAAGGCTCCCTAAACCAAACACTCCTAGAAACAGCCATAAAAGTTTTACACAGAACATATTTGACCCCGGAGAGGTTGACAAAATGGAGCAAAACAGGGGGGAGAACTTGTACTAGAGGGTGCCAAACCCTAGGAACTTTTAAACATCTGTGGTGGGACTGCCCCAAAGTAACACAGATATAGAAAACAGTGACAGATCTGGCCTCTGAAACATTGGGAACTTGATTTGGGGGCACAATGGAAGCCTGCTTACTAGGAATCCCAGACTTGGGGTTATCCCCTTCTCAAAACAAGCTTCTCCAATATATGTACTTAGCCACCAAATCACACATTGCAAAGCAATGGAAATCAGATACACTGGAACTACAGGCAATAAGGAGCAAAATAAATTACATAGCAGTGAACGAACACATGACACATATATTAACAGATGCTGTCCAGAAATACAGGGACATATGGGATCCATGGCTAGTTAATAGGGGTTGAACAGGGGGAACAATGATAGAAAGGAACAAGTGGGAAACAATAAAATTAATAAAGAGTTAGGAAAACAAAAATAAAAAAAAATAAAAAAAAGGTAAAAAGAGGGGAGGAGGAGGAGAAGGCGGTGGAGGGGTCGGGGGAGCCGGCGAGGAGCCTTGGCGCAGTGAGGAGATAAGGTAATAAGCCAACATAAAGAATGATAATTTGTTTTTTCCACCTTTCAGGACAACTCAAAGGACCAGACTATGTTAAGTTTTATGGGTTATTTAAGGTGATAAGGTTAACTAAAAAGGGGATGGAAAAGGGCAAGGAATGATAATGATAAAGCTCAGACCTCCATTAGGTTAAGGTTTTTATAATAGGAGTTCCCTGAGAAGATCATAAAAGAAAAACTTAGCCCTAGTAGAGAGTATTTGGCTCTAAAGAGATAAAGAGGGCAGCATTCCCCTAAACTCAGGCAATATTACGTATTGTTATTTGTTTAGTTATTTTTAGCAAGGTGCTCTAGTTCTACGGGATAGAGTTAGAATGTGACAAGGAGGTAAGGGGGAGGAGAGGTCACTGGTGAAAAGGCCTACACGGCCCGGGTAATGACTTACCAAATGAACTATAGGCCCTACTAACCTAGCCTGTGAGCTAAGGACTACTGTGATAGTTAATGAATAGTCTTTAAGGAGAAATTTATAAATGTTTAATGTTTAGAAAACGGAAAAGGTGGCTAATGAGGTCTCTTAATTTGTTAAGTTAAAATTTCCACCTATACAAGTTGTGAAATAGAATGATACTGCCTGATCTGCGAATCACGGCATACTGATATTCTGTGGAATCTTTTTTCAAAAGTGACCAATAAAAAAGGAATGGTTAAATAGAAACATATCTCTATGCTCTAAAAGAAAAGAGACTATAAAGAAGATATATGTGTTATAAATAAATACATAATAATCTTAAGAATTATTATTATTAGATTTGCATCCTATAAAAATAGGTGTGTCATATGTTCCTGAAAATATAGTAATTTGAGGAACTACACTGAAATGTGAAAAGTTTACAAGAGAGGAAGTTGGAAGATTTGTATGTGAATAAACATCCTCTTTTTTTATTTATATAAGTATGAATATGTAATAGAAGAGAAGTAGCAAACTAAACTTGTGACAGTGTGACATTAGATGTTATATGAGCCATATTTAGATTGTATTGGTAACTTATTTGGAGAAGTGCTTATTCAAGTGAAACTATAGATTCTAAAGAACTGGTATAAAAGCACAAAGTTGTTGTATATATTTGCAACGCTCACTAACGCTCTGGTTCAGGTAAGATAGAGGAGAAACAATCAGACCAAATGTAATGAATATTTTCTGTGCTCTAGACTACTTTTTTCATATATATATAAATTATGACATTATGAACAAATATAAATATATCCAGAAAAACTAAATGAAAATTGGGGAATGTGTACAGCACCTATATCACTTAGCCATGTTAGCTTTTAGCTCATAGGTGGGAGAGTGTGATAAAATAAGTCTTGACTAATCCAGGGTGGCCATTGTAGTGAATTTACAAGCATGGCTCATATGTTTGTTTGTTGGGCTTTGACTATTACAATCAGTATACAGTTTAAAATAAATGAAAGTTGTTCTGGTTTTTAAACTGTCTGTTCCCCCTCAAGCAGATTTGTGTATCTCCTCATACCTTTGTCTATCAGGGGCATGCCCATTTCTTCCTGTGTGCTGGACTATAAATGAAGTGTGACCAGTGTCAGTGGTTGGGGCTATAACGGCTCATGCACTGTCACTGGGCAAGGCCTATGGGGCAGTTGCAAGGTACAATCAAGCGGTTACCTCTGTGTAGACAGTGAAGGCAGAACTAATTATGCCAGTGACATCAGCCCAGCATACTTCCAAGCTTCATGATAGTCCAGCACACAGGCTGAGCTGGTCACACCCCCAACAGACACAGGTAGGAGGAGATACACAGCTCTGCTTGAGAAGAAAATTGACAGCATAAAAGGTATAACAAGTTAACTTTTATTTATTTTAAACTGGATACTCTTTTTAATAGCCATAGTGCCCCATTAAATTGCTCTAACTGTAGAAATTGTAGCCCGTAAAGGAGCCTGCAAGAGTTCCGGCTATTAAATTGGCCTCTTTCAGCTACCTGCAAATGATCTGCAGGTTACACGCGGAAAAACCCTACAGGACGTCAAAATCTGGACTCCCAGCTAAGCCTTTGATCTGTCAAGCCCGTAAATGTTACCATCGCAAAGCGCTATTAAATTGCTACGAATGCCCAAGGACGGTCTGGTGTTCAAACCCGTAAATGGCAGATGGAGCCAAAAATCCTACAGGTACTAGGGTGGGCCCGCAAGGGTGGTAAAATCCTGTCCGTAGCACTGTAAAAGCTAGAATAAACACAATACTGTATTTCAAATGAAAGGGAAAATGATGTAATCTATTAATATTAATAGCACAATAATCTCAAGCCCGCTAATCAGCAATAAAAAATAATTTATTTCATGTTTAATGTCTGTGTTATATCGATCCCGGCAATCAATGTGTTAATACATATAAAAGAACTTGCATGGACTAGAATATCATATTTATTGATTATTTCAGATTGCATTATTTCTGGAATGATTGTAACCCGTACTTCAAACCCGTATGTGATTGAAATCTAACCTCTATTTTTTTACTGATATAATGATGACAATCTCTTTTACTATTGGCTCCTTCTAAACCCGTAACTATGGGTTTGACTAATTGATCATGTTCACGGACGTAAATGCAACGTGCGGAAGCATGGTTTACGGATTTGAAATCGGCCACATATGTTGCGGGCTTGTCTAATTTAATCACTCTGTAACGCCGCCAAATTTCAAGCCTGTATCAGGGTCGCTGCAGGCTTCGAATCTAATGGGGCTCATGGTCGGCAAACAAGCATGAGATTTACGTGTAAATCCAGTGGTCCTTTTAAGCACTGCGCAATAGTAAACAGAGATAGGATGTTCACAAGCTGTTAATAAAAAAAGTAATTTTAGCCTAGGTTAAGGATTTTATCACATTTTGCAAAATGCTTCCGACAAAGTAAATTCAGAGACATTGGTGGAGCTGCACGTTCACGGTAAGGGGTGAAGGAATGCTTTTATTTACACTTTTCACCAACAATTAAAAAATATATTATTAAGGTTGTTAAAACTGATGTTTGGTGCTGAAATGTTCGCATTGCTGGGGCATTATAGTGGTCTTTACATTTGTGTACTTATTTTATTAAGAAGTGCTTAAAAGTGAGAATGGATGTGCTTTAGCAGAGCTCTGCACCACTAATTGCTAAAAACCCATTTGGGACCCAAAGCATGCACAAAGCGCCAGCATAACATTCTGCACTGAATGATATCATTTGATAAGTGGCGCAAACCATCTTACTAGCCACGTGGCCACAGGCCTACCAGACCTGGAGTGGGATTCGGCTGCCTCCGGTTCTTCCCCTATCAAGAGCAACCCTGAAACAACAGCCGGACATGGACCCAGTGAGAGGCTGAGACAACAAGAGGCAGTAGCTCTCCTATGATCCAAGACCGGTAGCTGCCTTGTTTAACCAGACTTGTGAGTAATCAGTGTGAGTAATGGTGGAGGTTCCCGCCAAAAATGATTAGTAAAAATAGCCAGCCATATCAAGGCTCAATCTACAATGTCACCCTAATATATTACAATATACCATACAGGCTTGACAGGGGCCAAGTGGGGATATCATACAGCAGCATTGCCTGCATAGAAAAGTGCAGGAGTGACCCACAGGCTGAAAGTACCCCTGCATTACTCTTTCTATATGCCAGGAGTATTGGTGGGACATTGTAGAACTGTAAATATTTGTACATAAACCCAAGTAAGATTCTGCTTCATATGCTTCTACAGGAGCACAACAGGCTGGAGGAAGAAACAGCAACACTGAGAGAAGGTCATTGTATTTCTCTTCCAGGGACACAGTTTTGGGCGTCTTCTTTCTTTATTACAGGCGCACAACAGGCTGGAGGAAGAAAAAGCAACACTGAGAGAAGAACAGACCCATCAACAAGCGGCACAGGAAGATCTTGAAAATAGATCAAGACGACAGAACATCAGGATAAAAGAACTTGCCATAGTCAGTAAAGTATCTTCACTTATATATGGCAAAACTATGTGAATTCCTTATGGCAAATACAGAGACAGAACATTTCAGACTGTACAGAATTCACAGGGCATTGGAGGGATGAGCAACTAATCCGGACCATCCAGGAGACGTTATAGCTCGCTTTGACTATTTTACCACTAAAGAACAATTTATGAGAGCGGCTAGAAACGGAGTCCCGGAAATAGAAGGACAACTTCCTAGTATGTTCTCAGACCTATCCCCAGTGACCTTGTACAAAAGGAGAACTTCTGGAAGATATACTGGAACATGGATGGAAATACACATGGGGCTTCCCATTCTGCCTAACTATAGCAAAGGATGAAAAGGTCTTCACTGTCAGAACCTTAGAAGAAGGAGTCGCTCTTTTGGGATTGTGGAATATACAAGTATCAGAAAACACTGCCCAAACAGCAAGAGAATCCCAAGATCCAGCCGGGATCACAACTCACGGCAAGAGAAGACAGCAGAGGTTCGGAATAATTTGGGTTGACTGTTTTCCTTTGGAGCAAAACAACTCAGACTTAAACTAAAGCTCATAACATAGTAATTCGAAAACAGATCTTAGGAGCTGGAACACATACAGTACATAATTAAGTACAAAATGTTGACTATTAAGAAAAGTTGTCATGAACCGCTCATTTACTCATAATAAAATGTTTAACTAAGGTATCCCTCAGGGGCATTGTTGTTTAATCAGTTACAAGGCGAATCATCTCAGTATTTGATTGAAATACTACTTGATTCACCAATAAAAAGCTTCAGAGGACAGCAATCGCTCTCCTCTAGATAAGTTTATTTTACCGATCTAAGTTTAATAGTGTTGTTAATTGAAATCACACTTAGAGGTGTACTAAAGCTGTTAAATACATACAAGCATATTGTTTACATATAAAGAAAATAATGTATTGTTTAAGTAGATAAAACTTTCATTAACTTAAGGGAAAACAGTTAGCGAGCCATAAGACTGTTAAACCGGATTGAATTAACTCTCCGTTTTCCCATTTGGAGCCAGGTTACATAACCTCTGGGTCTTGTGTGCTCGCTTCCCAGCGGGAGGCCATCACATCGAAAAGTATCTGCAGAAGAGGTGGGCGCAGGTTTGTCCTGACAGGTAGAGCTAGTAAATTGAAGACATGGATCCTAATATAATATCACATAACGCTCAGGGGCTGAATAAACCTGTAAAAAGGGCTATAAAAGAATATCTGAGATTAGGAGCAGATGTAATACTGATTCAAGAAACCCATTAAAAGCGATACTGGAGGAAAATCTGCACACAAACATTCCATGACACAGCCCCAGAAAAAGAAAGAGGAGTGTCAATCCTGGTGCATAAAAGACAGAATTTTTGACATGTAAAGACACACAAAAATGAGGAGGGTAGATATATAGGCGTACACGGAATCATCAATGATAGTAATGTATCAATCTTAAATATATATGCACCAAATCCGGAACAGAACACCTTTTTTCACAAAATATCAAATGTAATAGCCAACTCACAGGAAGCCATCTGGATCATAGGAGGGAATATGAACGCAGTTATAGACCCAAGTAAAGACAAATCAAACACACACAACCCAAATTTAATGCCCACAGCGACCAAAGTATTTAAATCCATATTGAAATCCCACTGCCTGTTTGACGCATGGACGGGAATGAACAGATGGCACCTGATCTAACGGCAGCATCAATTTACCCCATAATATGGTCAGACCATGATCTAGTTAGCATATCCCTGTGCGACTTGCTACCAAAAGGACGTTCCCCTACATGGACATTGAACCCTAATTTGTTAAATGACAGAAAATTTAAAGAAAACATTACCAAAGCAATTGAGGAATACTTCACCCTTAACAATGGTGGGGAAATAGATATATCGGGGGTATGGGCGGCCCATAAGGCAGTTATCAGGTAAATGCTTACAGCTGGGAGCCGCAGCAAAAAAAGTAAAGCAAAATCAGGTCATCACCTTAAATGAGAAATTAACAGAATTTCAAAAGATATTTGCTTCGCAAAAATCACAACAAACGTATGATGAAAATTGAAAATGCAAAGAGCAATTAAATCTGATTCTAAGAAAGAAAGTGGTGACAATTTTACTGCGTATGCAGGCTAAATTCTTTAGACAAGCCAAAAAGCCAGACTCATTGATGGCCAAGTTGCTTAGGCAAATGAGGGCAGATTCAGTGAGCAAGGACAATGAGATTGTATATAAGCCAGACCAAATCACAGGATGATTCCAACAATTTTATTATGACTTATGCTCAGCACCTGATCATTCGGGCACACAAACCCACAACGCAAAGATGAAAGAGTTCTTATCCTCTCTTCAAATTCCCCAGTTAGATGAAATTAAAGTAGACACTCTCGGAAAGCCCATTTCAATAGAAGAATTTAAAAAAGCCATAGTAGACTCCAAATCACATGGGGCTCCTGGAACGCATGGATTTACTAACTATTACTACAAACAATGTGTGGAGTCTACATCAGCAGTTATTCATTGGGTTTCTAGATGGGAAAATGATGAAAACAGAATTTTTAGGATCAAAAATTATTGAATTATCTAAGGAGGGCAAAGATCCTTCACAATGTAGTAGCTACAGACCAATTTCTTTAATCAATACAAATGTGAAACTATACTCCAAAATGTTAGCAAACAGATTGGCACCATTATTACCAGAAGTGATCCAGCCGGACGAGGTAGGCTTTATATCGGGGAGAGAAGCTCCAGATAATATGAGAGTCTTCAACCTTCTAGACATAGCCTCCAACGTTGGGACACCCATGATGCTGATATCGTTGGATGCGGAAAAAGCATTTGACAGAATAGACTGGGCTTTCATGAGTGAGACTTTACTGAAATTTGGCATAAGTGAAGGCTTTCTAAACAGCATAATGTTACTAGATTCCAATCTGAGAGCTTAAATATCATATCAAGGGTTTAGATCACAATTATTTGATATTGCTAGGGGAACGAGACAGGGATGCCCCTGTCCCCCCCTACTTATGCATTGAACTACTAGCAATGGCCATAAGAGGAAATCAAGACATACATGGGGTCCACATGGGGGACAAAGACTACAAAATCAATCTGTTTGCAGATGACATATTACTCACAATCATGGAGCCACTAAAAAACATATTCAAATTACTCACCAAATTTAACCAAATTTCAGGGTTTAAAGTGAACACTAATAAAAGTGAAGCCGTTAATGTATCCCTGACCAAGCAACTGGAAAAGCTGCTGACTCTAAATTCCCCTTTTAAATGGGCCCAGATATTTGGGAAATCAAATTCCAAGAGCAGCAAATCTAAATAACAAAGCTAACTTCCCCAAATTGTTTAAGACAATACACAATTAATTAAGAAAGTGATCCACCCTCAATATCTCGTGGCTAGGCAAAATTCACGCCATCAAAATGAACATTCTGCATAAAATGCTATACCTGTTCCAGACAGTTTCAACCCCAATTAGATTAAAAGACGTGAAAACACTACAGAAAGCCATATCAAATTTCATCTGGAGTAATAAAAAATCCAAGATAAATAGGGCATCAAAACAGATAGAAGGGATTGCCTTCCCGGAATTGACAAGATACTACAAGGCCACAAGATTGGCCCAAGTGGCTTAATGGTACACTAGGGATTCTTCTCCAGTATGGGTAGAGATTAAAAAACAAATCTTATGAGAACAGAACATACTTTTACACCAGACATTATGGTTAAACATTCAACACGAGGTCCCCATAAAAACGCTATCCAGATTCATAAAGCATATCCAATTTTGGGAAGAAATAAACAAAATAACTAGCCTAATAGAAGAAGGTCATGGCTAAACCCCTGTAGGTGCCACACAAAGACCTTTCACTAAACAGAAACAATCAGCTAGGATGGTGGGTTCAGAAGCAAATTACAATAACTGCAGACGTATTAAGGATGAATCAGAATTGGTCTGGAACCAATTTTAGTGCCATTTTCACATACCCCACAAGGAATGGCTTAACCCAATGTCAGTTAACAAGAGGTTAACGCAAATCACTAAAATCAATAAACAAGCAAATAAGTCCCCTTTTGAACAATGCTTCATAAATAATCCAGAAGGAAAGAAAATCATAACAAAGCTATACAATCACTTAAATGACCTAGCTGCGCCCAAAAAGTTACACTATAAGGCTGTTTGGGAAGAGGAACTACAGATAACTCTAGACAACAAACAATGGGGACAAATATTAAAACAAGCAGAGAATTCATCCCTAATCATTACACTAAAGGAAAACTCCTATAAAACCATCATGAGATGGTACCTCACACCATCTAGAATCCAGTGGTCCAATAGGCTAAGGGAAGGAACATGCTTAAGAGGTTGCCCAAACTTAGGACCCTGAAACATATACTATGGCAGTGCCCCAAAATTAAACATATTTGGACAGCAACATATTCTTCCATAGAGAAGCTATGGGGAACAAAAATCCCACAAAAACCAGAGGAAGCACTACTGGGCTTGCCAATACAAGGCCTCACCAAATCAGAACAATTCCTAACAAACCAAACACTGGAAACTACCTGCTCCAACTTATGAATCAGTATTGCAAAAAATCCAATTCATTCAGTCCATGAGCAGCCTGTCAGCCAAAATATACGAGAGATACAGAAGATGGGCCTCCTGCTGGGATTTATGGAGTCTGAGAGCCACATGATGAGACTGGTTGGAGAATCAGGTATGTTTTTTTCCCTTATTATTCTTTTATCACTGTTAATGAGTTAACGTAATGGCATACACAGCCAGAAGCGAGTGGCAGTTGACAAGAAAATTGTCAAATATATCGATAGAATTCTTGTAAAAAAAAAAAATGTAAAACCTTGTGAGACAAGGAAACAAAGAATGTTTTCGCTTTAAATTGTCAATTGTTGGTTCATTCAAGATGGGAATTTAATATATCACTGTATGGATGTGAATCTTTATATTCTCACAATAAAAATTATTTAAATTTTAAAAAGTAGTGCTTAAAAGCTCTGTTTTTCTGCCTAAAATGTTACAAATAGTTCCTAACTGGTTTCTCCCCTCCCCAGTGTTCTTTTAAGCACAGGGGTTGCACTGCCTCATAGCAACAAATCAGTAGCAACATTCTGTACCATGCTACTTGAGAGTGGTCACTGACAGACTTATTTGAAACCCTGCAATTCATACTCTCTGTATTCATGCATGAGCTACAGAGGGCAGACCCAAATAGATAAAAACTATATTATTTTAGGCCGAAAAACAAAGATTTTAAGCACTTTTTTAAACAAAATAAAGTACATAAATGTAAATAGATACAAAGGGATATTATATCCCTAGTGAAATCCAGAAACCTTCCATGTCCCTTTACTATTTGTTCATTTCCTCAGTGAGCCTTCACGTAAGCAAGACCTCAATGTGACATTATGTCCCAGATTTCCAACAGGGTTGAAAGTACTTTCTAAATGACTTTATGCAAAAAAGGCTCTTTCAGAAAAGGTCTGCTGATTATTTTAGCTGTGATTTAAAGTTCCCAATCTTACAAAGTGCTATTTTTGTATAGTCTGCCTTTCAGTCACTCTGTGCTTAAGCCTGAGGATACACGACTTAACATCCACTGCAGTATTGTATATAATTTGTTAAAGGACCACTGTGGATGTGCAAACACTTTAGATTTGTGAAGTATGCAACAATGCAAACGACATTTACATCTTTGCAAGTGTCACAACCCGCTTTTTGAAGCCAGAGTGGGAATCCCCTGACCTTGACAACAAACGGCCCGTAGGGGTCTAAAAGTATATGGGAAGATCAGAGGACTTTGCTTCAGCCATAGACTATTTGTTTTCCCTGGTTGTTCTAGAAATCAACTAAGCTGTCCTTGTCACACTTAGACTTTTGGGTCTGGCCACCAGACCCCGATTGACATTAGCCATATAGCCAATTGAATCAAAGGGGTATTATAATGGACATAATGAATTTGTGAGAGACTTTACCATTGGTTTGTTGTGTGATGTTTTCCCCAAGTAGTATGTCCTGGACCCCTAATGTCCTTTTCCACCAGGTAATTTGAGCCTGGAGGACTCTGGTTCCATTTTCTATTTTAAGGCCATTATTTTGTGTGTGTTTTAGGATGTAACTATTGCATTAAGCCAATAAAAATATTCCTCGACTCGGTTTGGCCCCCAGTCCAGACAGACAATCTGGCTCCAGGGTTCACACTATCTTATCAACCTCTGCAGATCCTGACCAGAGACTGGGCAGCTATGGTTCCTTACAGCCAACCCATCTAGGGCTAATAGGGGAAGAAGGTGTGAAACTTGTGTTTGTCTAAAGAAGTGCCCCACTGTTGATTGAGGCAAAAACCAGTATACAATGATGTACAGGAAGGAAACAAAGTTTATGCTCTTCTTGGGGCACATATGCATGATGTGTTTCATTTAGAGGGAAGGCTTTTATTATTTTAACTGGGCTATAATCACTTTGTATCCTGAACCTCTGATGCTGTCTATGAGAAGGGGGTTGAAGACCTGGATTGGATCTGCATCCTGAAATGATTATACAATTGTAGGGGGAAGGGGGAAGGGGACAGATGAACCTGATGAGATCTGTGTGTGGTCTCCCTGACCTTTTCAAGCCCACTGAAGAACAGATTGTACTCGTTATGCTGATCCTTTGTCCTCTGAGGGAGAATTCCTGTAGCTGAATGCATGAGTTTTTGGGGTAAAAACAAACCCCCTCCCCTAGGTTGTGACAGTAAGCAATGGATATATAGGCATTTTCAGATAAGAATCTTAATTGTAGTAGACCCTGCTAGTGCATGGAAGGTACCATGATAGTCGCACTTCCCTTTCAAGGCACAAGAGGGTGATTATACAGCTGGGGCAAACAAAGTTTGAAATTATACTTGAAAGCTGCCTCTAACCGCCAGCCTATGGGAGTGATGGGGGGAATACTTATCTCTTATCCAAATTGATTAATCCATCCACTCTTGAATACCACTCATTCCACCCATTCAATCTACAAGCCTTCAGGAAGTGTGAAAGATACAAACATGACATCCTTCAAGAATAAGCAGTGTCTACTACAATAAAGATTTTATTTAAGAATACTTTTATGCCAACAGTTTCCACAGCCACCTTTGTTAATTTATTGCAAACTTCAAAACATCTGACATTTTTCCCAATCTTCACTATTACCAGAAGCCCCTTGCTTTTACAAGAAAGCTTATCAAAAACATAGGAGAATTTTGTTTTATTGTTGGCTTCAATGTGTTACGTTCTAGGACATGGGTGTACAGGAGACTTCTCGAGTGAAAAATTTACATGTGTAAACTTTACTAATTTGATTGCTGCCAACAGTTTACTCCTTTACCAGAAGGTGTTCCCTTTTTTCCTGGTCGCAATCTACATTTCCACCTGCTTTAGCCTCTGTTTTGGTAGGTGGACTGTTCTAGAATCCAGATTGCTTTCACCTGTCCTACTGAAAGGCTACTTACAGAGACAGTCCAGACACATATCTTTGCCTAAGAAAGGGGTCTCCTGCCATGTTGTTTGTTCCTGTGTTTAACCTTTGCTTGCGTTAGACTTCTCTTTGGATTACGGTTTGTAATTGAACTTTGCCTGTCCTGGACCTTTGGTTTGTTTCCTGGACCCTTAGCTGGTTTCCTGTACTCCACCTGAGATTGCACTCAGCCTGACTGGACCTTTGAGTTGTTATCTGGCCTTCATTTGTCCTCAGCCAGCCCTGGATATTTGGCCTGTTCTGCTGGATTGTGTAGCATTCAGACTGTTCCAGACTTCTGACCTGCTGCTAGACATCTGCTGCTTACAGACCAGGATATTCTCTGCCTTCCATAAGGTCCACTTTTAGAAACTAGTACCTCCTTACACGGTACCAACATTGTTGTGTTGTAGGGCCTATCGGATTTCAAAGTTATGGAAGATAGTAATTCTGCCTGTATTTAATAGGCATTTCATGCATAAAGTATTAATAATTGATGTTCAAGAACAGAGAAAACGAGGCAGACATTTTGGATGAGCCCAGAATGTGACCCCAGAATAGTAACACTGAGCTTCAAGTTTTCTTCCAAAGTATCACAACATAATTCATACAAACAGTTCAAAGTACCTTTTAATAATATTTTTTGTTGTGTAAGAATATATTTTAGACATACTTCCAAATGAGGATTATTACACAGACATTAATGCAATGGTACCGCGACAATTAGACGTCAAATGAACAGCTTTATCTAACCCTTGGTTGGAGGTTGGCAAAGATTACATTTTATTATTTTATTATGTAAAATAATGGTTTTACGATACAGTTTGAAGAGTTTCTGATGGCAATGCCAGCTCGATATAAGAAGTATTCAATATACCATTTATAGATTCCTACCATGGGTTTCAAAATTTATACTACCAAAAAAAAACATGTTCTTGGATTTTGGGTACTTTTTAAAAACATTCTTTACCAAAGCTGTATTGATGAGGAATTTGTATGCGAATAATAAATATAGAAAGATAGATATAATACAAGATAAAATTCAAGAGGTCCATCTAGTTTGCCCATTACTTATCTAAAAGTTGGCTTAACTAATCCTCAGGATGGCCTTATGCTTACCCCAGGTAGTAATTTATTTTCCACCATTGTTTGTATGCCAACACTGTCAAAGCAGAGAAATAAAGTGGGCCAGTTAACAGGTTAATACTAGATGATACATCTTATGGAAAAAGCAAATGGAACTAGCCACATGAGTTTTGTCAGATACACAAATCCTCATAGCATAAGCATTATTAAAACCCTGTAGAGTGTTGTCCTAAATTCAACAATCAATATCAAAACTGTGAGCTAAAATGAAGTAAGAAATGTTTGGACAACACCTTGTCATGATGCAATGTATTGGTCTAACTGCATTAGTAACGAACACAAACACATGTAAAGTGCTTTGGGAGAAGAAAGCTGGTTTTATTCGCATTGAACTACCGAGCTAGTTTTTTTACACACAGCAGGAGGTCTCCAAACACTGCAGTAACCCCATGAACAGTTGATTACTTTGCTCTGTATTTTTTTTCCCATTCAGAATGGTACAAAGAAAAAGTGTTGTAAGGAATTTAGCATTATCACAAATGCAACAAACACTATAATATATATAACAAAAAAAAACAAGACAAGTCAGGGACAAGATTGTAGACTTACACAAAGCTGGAATGGGCTACAAGACTATCGCCAAGCAGCTTGGTGCGATTATTCGCAAATGGAAGAAAGACAAAATAACTGCCAGTCTCCCTCGGTCTGTTGCTCTATGCAAGATCTCACCTTGTGGAGTTTCAATGATCATGAGAACGGTGAGGAATCAGCCCAGAACTACACAGGAGGATCTTGTTAATGATCTTAAGGCAGCTGGGACCAGTCACCAAGAAAACAATTCGTAACACACTACGCCGTGAAGGACTGAAATCCTGCAGCGCCCACAAGGTCCCCCTGCTCAAGAAAGCACATGTACAGGCCCCGTCTGAAGTTTGCCAATGAACATCTGTATGATTCAGAGGAGAACTGGGTGAAAGTGTTGTGGTCAGATGAGACCAAAATCAAGCTCTTTGGCATCAACTTAACTCGCTGTGTTGGGAGGAGGAAGAATGCTGCCTATAACCCCAAGAACACCATCCCCACCGTAAAACACAGAGGTGGAAACATTATGCTTTGGGGGTGTTTTTCTGCTAAGGGGACAGGACAACTGCACCACATCAAAGGGACGATGGACGGGCCATGTACCGTCAAATGTTGGGTGAGAACCTCCTTCCCTCAGCCAGGGCATTGGAAATGGGTCGTGGATGAGTATTCCAGCATGACAACGACCCAAAACACTCAGCCAAGGCAACAAAGGAGTGGCTCAAGAAGAAGCACATTAAGGTCCTGGAGTGGCCTAGCCAGTCTCCAGACCTTAATTCCATGGAAAATCTTTGGAGAGAGCTGAAGGTTCAAGTTGCCAAATATCACCCTTGAAACCTTAATGAATTGGAGACGATCTACAAAGAGGAGTTGGACAAAATCCCTCCTGAGATGTGTGCAAACCTGGTGGCCAACTACAAGCAACGTCTGACCTCTGCGATTGCCAACAAGGGTTTTGTCACCAAGTACTAAGACAAAGGGATCAAATACTTATTTCCCTCATTGACCTGCAAATCAATTTATAACTTTGACGTGTGTTTTTCTTTTTTTTTTTTGTTATTCTGTCTCTTACTGTTAAAATACACCTACCATTAAAATTATAGACTGCTCAGTTCTTTGTCAGTGGACATTCAAAATCAGCAAGGGATTGTGATTGTGTGTGATTTTGTGTGTGTGTGTTGATTTAATTGTTTAAGGACTCATATTGCCAGTAATTTATGAAAAATGCCAAGGGAGCATGACATTGTTGCATTGGGATTATGTGTTTTTGTGTGGTTATATGTTGCCTTTACATGGTTATTATGTATCCTAGTTATAATATATTATAAGAGGGAAAATGTTATATAGCAACATATGTGGAATTGGTAAAAATGCTCTGCATAGAAGTTAGCTGCAGATCATTGCCCACACACATACAGGCCTTGGGTCAAGACAGATGTATGTACTTCTAGTAGTCCTAAGCACACACTTGAATTTAACAAAGTTTTTTTTCACTAGCCAGCTATAGATATCTGGTGAATTTGATCTCAAGAGCTTTGCTAGCCCATGGTTGCAAGCCAGATGGGCTGACATCACACATATACAAAAGTACACAAGGGTGTGGTATTGGAGAGTATAAATGTTGTTTTGATCATTCAATAGAGGTTGAGAGATAGTTTTCACATATCCACAGTGTGAGACTATTTCTGTGTGTTGTATCCTGACTTGGGGAGTGGTCTTGCCATGGGCCACTAGTAACTTGTATGCCATATTCTCTGCCTGTACCTCTTCAGAAACCATCTTCTGTGCCACAGAAAACAGGAACTACATTATTCTTCTGGGGTAGGTTTGAACTAGGTTAATATCAAGTCCCCTTGAAGAAGCAGATTGTGACATATATATATATTTTTTAATTTTTTTTTCTCAACACTGTATACTTTCTGTAGGCAGTGTGTGTGCATCTCCAGTGGGTGACTGCCCATAAGCCTGTGCTTGGACCGATGTCTTCTTGAAAGAAATAAATACTTCCAGGCTTTTTCTTTCCTCTCTCGAAAGTATTATGTTTTAGACCCTTCTTCCTTTCCTTAAATACAGATGTGTGACATAAGGAAAGGAAGACTGGGTTAAACGTTTATATTAAAAGAAAGGGGGGGGGAGAAAAAAAAAAATCAGTGAAAGGCATGGGGGTATTCATCAATCTCCCCACTAGAACCCTTACTAGGCTGATTACCTAGGGGAGCTAATCAGCATGAAATGGTGCACCATATTAAATTAACGTGGTTGCCCAAGGCCCTGGCAGCCAACCACATTTAAGTGGGTTAAATACAGCTAAACAAGAGAAGTACATATAAGTTACACACAACTATTTTCAATATTAAGAGATTGAGGGCAATGTCTGTAAGAGACAATTTGTAGACTGGCCACCTATACCAGATCAATCTAGTAAAAGAAACAAACCGTATTGCAGTCTTTAATCGAATATTTGAAATAGATTCTAGCAATATAGATTTCCCCTCCCAATTACTTTCAGCTTTTCAATGTTTTCAAGCACTGAAGAACTGCTGAGGCCATGTTTTCACTTTACAACAATTAACTTAAAAAAAAAAATCAAGCAATTACGGTGACCACATTTTTTAGGGCAATAACAAGGCCCTCCAATACTTTTTATGTGCCCTCCCACAATGCACTGTGAGACCTTGTCTAACACCATGACTTTAAATGTGTGTGAAATACAGCATAGTTTACTGTATATTCTGTCTTGGGTATTTCATAGGAGATTTTTAATGTACATTGTTTTGTGTTGACTTATTGGAGTGTTATGTCAGCGCTTGCCATCTTTTTACGCTTTTATCCATTCTTTGCATACCACCAACCAGTTTATCTTTCAGTTCACTGAAAAATAATGCATTGGGATCAGAACATAATCTTGCAACTGTGCAAGCAATGGCCATGACAATGGTCTCTCTAATTTAGTGTTTCTAATGAGCTCACCATCACTTTTAGTGTGAGAAACAATTTACATCGTAACACCTCAACTGAAAAGGTTGGTTGCCCTGCTCTATAGAGAACTGTAGGCTACAGTAAGATACTTTCTTTATTAAAAATAATATGTCTTATTTTAATAACAAAAAGCACCAGAAGTTGAAAAATGTACAGGATCTATTGCAGCTCTGAAACATTTTAATTGTTTTTATATATAAGAAAAGAAAATTTGGCATAAAAAGCCTACTTTCTAATAAAACTGCTCATACATTTTACATTATCTTGCAGTTACAGAGCACAAATGATCCTGATAATTGTGTCCATTTAAACAGCTTATAAAAAGATCTGTATAAAAACAACATCAACTGCAATATTAAAAGCGAGAAAATGCATTTCTTTGCTGCTGCAAAGGCTGTTGTGATGGTTGTTGTTGTGTTGGTTGCTGCTGTGTTTGTTGTTGTTGTTGCTGCTGCAGCAGACGCTGTTGCTGTGAATATGGATCTTCTAAGGACTTAACAAAAATGGTGGTTTTTGGGCCTGTCTTCCACAGGACTCCATTAGAGTCTATAACAGACGACTCTACGTTGATCTGATGAGTTCCAAGAACTGCAAAGTTCAACAGAAACTGAGTGCTGAAGTAATCATTATGCGGCTCAACCTTCTGCTCCATTTCACTTCTCGCACTCTCTGCTGGGATCTAAAAATAAAAATAGTAACGACTTAAAAATGTGCTTTAATAAAAAGTCCAGTACAATTATAAATGCTTTAGAAGAGTAGCTGGCTCATTTGCTGAAAAAAGAAAATCTAAAAATTAAGCCTGAGGCGGCATATTGTAGTATGTATCCGGTTGCAAATTTATGTTTGATTCTGCAAACCAAACTTACCTGACCTGTTCTAAAATACAGAGAGGGAGAGAACCTTAAAAATACACCAGTCTATTGTATGATCATTGTCTAAGGTTCTCTCCCTCTCAGGTAGGTTTGGTTGATTGCTGTCAAACTGTCCCTTAAACTATGTATAATTCAACAGGTCAGGGAAGGACGACACAAGCACATGTCTTTGAAGCTTTTCTGTGTCCCTCTAAGTTTTTAATAGCTACGATAACTGGATTTTTAAACTTAAATACCAATGATAATGTCTGAGACATGTTCCTATTTAAAAGTTATGGAGGAGAACACCCACATTTTCAAATTAAGCTGACATAAAAGGTCAGCCACTTGCTGTTTTCAAAACAAATTAAAATTGGTTAAGTTAAGAATATAAATTATTTGTTGAGAAAAAGTATGGATGAGTTAAAGTGTAATGTAAAACATCCAGACACTGTTATTATCTGCTTCTATAGATGTAAATGGGTGTCTGTTGGCATTTAAAATCTATTTGCGACTTCTTGAATTGAATCCCACTGCCAATCAATTAACCACACTGTTAAAAAGGACAAACCTGAAACTAGACACTTTTAATTAATGCAACTCCTAAACACTTGGCACAGTGAGGAGGAACAAAAACAAGAAGTCTGCTAGTGTAGTAGATTTAGATTACGTTTTTTTTCATTCCTCCTAGAAGACTGAAAACAAACAGCTTTTGCACTGAATATCCAGTGATTGTGCAAATTACAGGTTAATCCAGGCATGGAACCCTTATTCTCAGTGTCTGGAGAGATCGATGCACTTCACTGATTGAGGGATCTGGGCTCAAGTAGTTTGGATTTACATGGCATATCAGGACTGGCATGCAGGTGGTGTCTTCCCCTGTGCATGGTCTAGGAGGTGCATAACAGCTGCTGTTATGCAGGCTTTCCGCCCCCCCATTGTGAACGCCATTGCAATCCTGTCCCCTGGTCATTTATATATACAGTATATTAATTAATAAAATAATATACTTTACCTATTTGTAATTAATCCTGAAGAGCTATTGGATTTTCCTGCAGCATACAATGTACATTTGCATGTTGCTAACCTGAGGTGTAAGTGTCAGCAATGCGGCAACGCGTGCGCAAGGGCAAACCATTTATTTAGCGATGTAATTCTGCATTTTGTAATGGTAATGTTATTAGTTGTAAGTTAGTGTCGTAAAATGGCAGCGGTTGTGTATGCGTTGCGTGGGTGTGGAGCATTTTCCTTTGTCACTAATCGTGTATTTTATACCTTGTACGTGCCTGTGTAACAGTTTTATGTGCCTGTTTACGGGTCATGTAGCCTCGTTTTCGTTTTTTTTTGTCCGCTATTCTTTTGTCGCTTAGTTGATTTTCAAGTGGCGAAATTCGGTAAATTGCATTTAAGTTGTCGTGCAACCTCACTAACAGATGTCCTGGCTGTCCCCCTGTGCTGTGTGTGATGTTTGTTTTTTGTATGTGCGCGGTTCGGCCATTAAGTTCGTATTTATTTGACCTTGTATTATTATTATTATTTTTTTTTTTAAGTGCCGTGGGTCGTATTTGTATTTGCAAGTGTTACGGCCGTAATTTTACCACAAGTTTTTTTTCAAACTGCTACGGGTTTCGCATTGTGAATTGTGTAATTGAGATTTCTGTTGACGTGTAGTTCCGTGGGTCGTATGGATGAGCGCCTATGAAGCTCATCTCCACCAGCTCAGTGAGCACCTTTGGCGCTCCCTGCCTAAGTCGTACGGGGTCGTAGGGATGAGCGCCTATGGCGCTCATCTCCACCAGCGCAAGGCGCGAGCCCGCAGTTTTGGCAACAACCCGTATTGCTCACAATTATATATGTGATAATGGGATAGCTGCAATATACTTTTTTTCTTGAGAAAGAGAAATGTTAAATACATCAGTTTCCTGTAATTTTGAACTTAAAGGGATAGGGAATATAATTTTTAAGAATATAATTAGCATTTAAAAGAGCAGATTTTAACATTACAAGCTGGTCTAGGAGAGGGCAAGACCTCAAAAGCAGTTACACATTTTGAATATGTTTTTGTGCTCTCAGATCAGCATTTGAAAAAAGAAAAAACGTCAAATAACCTCTTTCCGATGCAACAATAAACAACAAACATTTTCCAACTTGCGTTAAATAAAATGTCACGAGATTTGAACATGTAGCCGTTAGGAAAGGAAAAACAAAAAAGTGGAAGAAGCACACGTGAGAATGGAAACTACTTAACAGTGTGCTCTGATGGTGCCATTACAGGGGAGTCATTCTCTGAATCACACCAGTGTGTACCTGACCATAATGGCAGGCCAGAACCAAATTGGCATGAAAGCCCATGTCTACTTTAACCCTCTCTTCCATAAGCCATAAGCATGTGCCAAAAATGAGAAATGGACACCTGAGAACTGACATTAAGGAAAACAGAGTGTGCAAGATGCACACCTGAGGTAGTAAGAAAAGGGCAAGATGGAAGCACAGCATGTTGCTTTCCCTATGCACAATAGCCTTTTATGGCATCTCAAGACTGTGCAGGGTTCTATAAATAACAGGGAATACAGCCAATGTATGACAAGATATTGAAATCATAACAGATAACAATATCCATTCTGTTAAGGTACATGGTAATAGGTTTTGATCGTACGGAGCATACCAATAAAATAAAGACAATGGCAGTCATTCTATCTATTTTCCCTACAAAAGTTTAAATCACTGACCAGAACTCCAAGGAATATTCTTCATGCCACCTGTGGTTTCAGTTTTTGAAGTGAAAATAGATAGAATTACTTTTCTGCCCTTATTTGTATTATTGGTATGCTCACTGTAAGATCTTAGAACTACTTGCCTCCCATGTGGCAGACTATAACTCCAAGGAATATTCTGCATGCCACCTGTCAGATGGGAGACAAGTAACCCAGTAAAAAACACAGATTTTAAACATGTTCTTTTTAAATAGCATATTCTGTATGGTACCCACTGAGTGCAGCTTCTCCCACTCATAACAGACTTGTCTAGCACTTGGTTCTGGCCTAGACTGATCCGCTTCAGAAAATCTCATGAGATTTCTCCTCTAATGGCACAAGTGAGCAAGCATCCACTCGGAGTAGGGACATCCCAATGCGGACACTATTAAATAGTGACCATTCTCAGGTGTGTATTCGCTAAGCAGTTTATCTGTTGCCTAGAAAATACTTTGGATTATATGAACAGTCTCAACATATCTCTTTAAGTTGCTCTGACACTTCCATAGTACCTGCCAGCACTGCATCCTATTATCAAGGATTTCAAATGCACAGCTGCATTTTGATATGGCCTTCAATCCACTCCATGTTGAATATATTTCCCCAGACACAACACTTTGCCCTTTACATGGCAGATGAGGATTCATATCACTTCTTTGCAGAAGGAATTATTAACAGTGCCATCTGTGCAAACTTGTTCTGCCATTAGTCAGAGCATCAGCTGATCCAAAAACCCAGATGTCCAGAAAGCATCTATCCACAACCGGCTAGCATCAGAGGTACTTCGCCTAACCTTATTAATGCAGTGAATAAAATGTCCAACACTTGCTTCAATGGGGAAGCATTTTTGCTGAAATGCTCAAATCATCGTTAAAAAAGGGAGAGATCAGAGGTTTCAATTATAGTATAAATTTAAAACTACCAAGTATTTTATCAATTGTAGGTAAAAAAAAAAAAAAAAAAAAAAAAATTTATATATATATATATATATATATATATATATATATATATATATATATATATATATATATATATATATATATATATATATATATATATATATATAGCATCTTCCAGCATTTTCATCGACAAAAAAAAGATTTAAAAAGTTTCTTAATGAGAGATCATTGCATTTAATTACAAATAGGCCTCTTCATTGTTTTCTGGGAAGCTGTCTGGGGCAATGGATGCCTACACTTTTTGTGTAGCCGACTGTTCTAAGAAACAAATGCACCAAATACCTCGGGGGCTTATCACTAAATGAATGAAATTATGTTTTAAGGAACCTTTTCAAATCTCTTTTCATTGGTGGAACAGAAAGTGCAAACTTCAATGTTCGTGAACTGTAAGAAATTGTGATTTTTTTAAAATAGCTTTTAATTGTTAAAGTGTTGGTTATTATCTATAGCAGGGCTAGTCAATTTAATTTGTTGGCAATAAACAGTGCCTTGCAAAAGTATTCACCCCCCTATTTTGTTACATTGCAGGCTTAAGTTCAATGTTTTGTTAATCTGAATTTCATGTGATGGCTTAGAACACAATAGTCTAAGTTGGTGAAGTGAAATGGGAAAAGTATATACAAAAAACACATTTTTAGAAATAGAAAACGGAAAATGAGCATGTGCGTATGTATTCACCCCCTTTGTTGTGAAGCCCATAAAAAGCTCTGGTGCAACCAATTAGCTTCAGAAGTCACATAATTAGTGAAATGATGTCCACCTGTGTGCAATATAAGTGTCACATGATCTGTCATTACATATACACACCTTTTTTGAAAGGACCCAGAGGTTGCAACACTTAAGCAAGATGCACTGCTAACCAAACACTGCCATGAAGACCAAGGAACTCGCCAAACAAGTAAGGGACAATGTTGTTGAGAAGTACAAGTCAGGGTTAGGTTATAAAAAATATCCAAATCTTTTAACCAAATGGAAAGAACATGGCACAACAGCAAACCTGCCAAGAGACGGCCGCCCATGAAAACTATAAAAAGGTATTTTATAAGGATTTCTTGATAATTATTCAGTGCAAAACCACCAAAATTAAAATTACTGCTTTAAAGTTTATTTGCAAAAGGCAAGCAACTGGCTAGCCTTGGGAGTGGGAAGGTGTCAGAGCAGGCTGTGGAGGGCATTAATCAGAGAGGCAGCACAGAGACCTAAGGTAACCCTGGAGGAGCTGCAGAGTTCCACAGCAGAGACTGGAGTATCTATGGAGTGTACGGCTTATTGTCGTCCTATGTACAGAGTTGGGCTTTATGGCAGAGTGGCCAGAAGAAAGCCATTACTTTTAGCAAAAAACAAAATGGCACATTTTGTATTTGCGAAAAGGCATGTGGGAGACTCCCAAAATGATGAGACTAAAATTGAACTTTATGTACAAAGAAAACGCTATATGTGACGCAAAACCCAACACATCACATCACCCAAAGAACACCATCCCCATGTTTTTCAGCAGCCAGGACTGGTAAACTGGTCAGAGTTGAGGGAGAGATGGATGGTGCTAAATACAGGGATATTCTTGAGCAAAACCTGTACCACTCTGTGAGTGATTTGAGGCTAGGACGGAGGTTCACCTTCCAGCAGGACAATGACCCCAAACACACTGCTAAAGCAACACTTGAGTGGTTTAAGGGGAAACATGTAAATGTGTTGGAATGGCCTAGTCAAAGCCAAGACCTTAAACCAATTGAAAATCTGTGGTCAGACTTAAAGATTGCTGTTCACAAGCGCAAACCATCCAACTTGAAGCAGCTGGAGCAGTTTTGCAAGGAGGAATCGGCAATAATCCCAGTGGTAAGATGTGGCAAGCTCATAGAGACTTATCCAAAGTGACTTAGAGCTGTAATTGCCACAAAAGGTGGCTCTACAAAGTATTGACTTTAGGGGGGGTGAATAGTTATGCACATTGACTTTTTCTGATATTTTGTCCTATTTGTTGTTTGCTTCACAATTAAAAAAAAAAAAAAAAAAAAAAAACACATCTTCAAAAGTTGTGGGCGTGTTCTGTAAATTAAATGATGCAAATCCTCAAACAGCCCATGTTAATTAAAGGTTGTGCGGCAACAAAACAAGAAAAATGCCAAAGGGGGTGAATACTTTTGCAAGGCACTGTACACCAATTTCCAAATGCCTTCATGATAATTAAGTCAAGGCCTGGAATCCAATTTGCACTATGGATACACATTCAAAGAACGTAATATAATATTATTAAACAGGGCACATGAAGAAAGTATACATGGTGAAGGGACTAAGGGAAAGAATAACCTGTAACGGTTGAAGGATTTTAAATCTTCAGTAGATGACAAATGTAATATTGCCATGGAAAGCCAGAGAAAGGGGCTTCTCTCCACCCACGAGGTGCCCAGGGGGGTGGAGAGAAACTGCCTAGGAGGCAACCCTGATTGGTACCTATCTGCTTTACTCTACATTTAGTCTTCTAACAGGACAACCATCTGGGCTGATCAACTCCCACCCCCTAGTCATCTAATAGGAGGTAAAAGAGAATCTGCTCTGCTAGTCTCTGGGCATTAAAGTTCAAATACAAGTTTTAAAAGATGTGCTGGTTTATTGTTAATCAGTTCCTAAGTAACAAATGAAACCCAATCCCCCCCCCACCCCTCAATGAATACTACAGTGGCCCTTTAAATGGTCTGTGTTACCACTTTTTATGATAAATCAATTTATAGCTCACTGGTAATTAAAATAAAAAAAAATGCTTGTGTAAACAAAGCTCTAGCCAAAAAGTATAATTTAAAAAACACAGTTTACCTCATTACTGGCCACTGAGGTACTCCTCCCAATGCTCTTAAGGCTTGAATAATAGTATCTCAGTAAAAAGTGTCCTCTTCCTTTCAGCAACACAGAGAGGTTGGGAGGTGTACAACACTGGCCATTAAGGTAAGCTGTGTTTTAGATTATATTTTCTAGCTAAAGATTCGGTTTGCTGCTGTTTGCACATGTATTTTTGATGTTAATTATGAATTAATAAAAAGGTTTAAAATGGAAATGGCTTACACTGGCCATTTAAACATATCCGTTTTATGAAGAATGCACCTTAAAAAAATCATTTTATTAGAAAGAGGTATTTATAAACCATCAAATCATATTTTTTTCCAAATCAATAAAAACAAAACCACAACACAACTTACTGTAATTTATTTATATTAATATGATCTAATAGGAGTGAAATAGGTGACTTTTTAAAGCACATCCGTTAAAAAATAACTTCTATATTCCAAGCCAAACTTGCTTTTTTTTATTTTTTTATAAAATAATAAAAATAAAGGCAATCTACTTGGAACTGAATCAGGTCTGAGACATACAGTACTTAAATCTTACCTTAAAATCTTGGCCTGGCTTGTTTTGTAATGTGGATGAAACATTAAGACCGACGGATTGGATTTTGCGGAAAAGTCCTGGTTTGGAGCCATGCTGCACCACACCTTCCACTTTTAAAGCCATCTGCTGGTTACTCTGTATAGCGATTGGTTCAGTAGGATTGCGTGGTGATGGAGATAGGGCGAGCTAGATCATTTGGAGAATATGTAAAAGTATAAAACTAGATTAGACAATTATGCCAAGGTCTTGATAACTGGTGCATAAACAAGATACATGTAGAATTTTAAAAAGGTAGCATATATAGGTATATAGCATTGTCATGTGACAAACGCTGCTGCTCTTACAAGGTGCAGTTTACTGAGAGGAGGGAAGTACCTACACAGCAGGAGATCTAGCCTCTATGGATGATGTCACAGCAGTGGTCGACACACTCTGTCAGTCAAAATCATTCCCCTTCAGTTCTATTCACACACCCCTGCAACCTGATTGGTGGAAGTCACTTAGGAGGAGGAACAAGACACTGTCTGAGCTGTCAGCCAGATAGATATAAGGCAGTCTCAAAAAGGTAAACAGACAGAAATTCATACATTTCTGCAGATTACATATCTGTCAAAAATGAATGTATTTAAAAAAATTTAAAAAAAGTACTTCAACCTGCCTTCATGAGATCTTTCCACTGGTGTCCTCCAAATTGTGCTGAATTAACTGGCCCTTTAATAGGTTAGTTCTATGGACTTGATAATACACTCAGAGATCAGCCTCTTTTAGCTCAGTTGTGCCGTATCATGTAGTATATCAGTATGCTCTCACTCATTTGTTTGTTTATTTATTTACAGATGGTCTTATTGATTGGTGAACTAGATACACACAACCCTGCATTAACAATGGGCCTCGGCAGACATGCAAGGTAAATGTAAGAAAAAGACAGAAGCAATACAAGAAGAATTGAAAACACACACACATATATCATTATAATAGTTGTGGTTTTGCAGGGCTGTTCGAAACGCTAACGATGTTGGTCACGCACTTGCGACCCATAGGGCTGCAACGACGAGCCGTCGACCACGCTGGACTTAGGCTGCACGGAGTGTGAAAGGAGCGCATTGCACTACGAGCCTTGTGAAGCGAGGCGAGCAGCTGAGGCATGCAGGACTTACGACCCGTAGGGCTTAGGACCAAAATCCACACATACACTGTGCGCCTTGCAAAAAATCTGACTTTAACGGCCGAACCACGGAACTGGAAAGACCTAAAAAAACAACAACAAATATGCCTCAAATTCACTTACACACAGCACAGGGGGAGAGCCAGGAAGCGTGTGAGTGAGGTTGCAAGTTAATTTGAGCCATATTTGTCATTTTCACACGATTGCCCAAACAAGGAGAAAAATGGCTGCCGAGAAAACGCAACACAACGAAAACGAAGCCGAAGGACGGAAAATGGAGCCCTAAGCAGTAACACTTAACGAAAGCCAGCAACACTTCATCCAAGCCACTAACATTTAACACAAGGTAGTAACATTAATCCAACCCAGTAACACTTAAATCAAGGACTAACACAACCAAACTTGCCAGGCTTACAATTGTATCACGGGCAATTTCCTAGCGTGTGTGTGTGTGTGTGTGTGTGTGTGTGCGCAATAAATATATATAAAACTTCTCTGCTGCAGGGTGGGTGTATTAAAAATGTGCAAATG
Organism: Discoglossus pictus; assembly: GCA_027410445.1. Classification (NCBI taxonomy): domain Eukaryota; kingdom Metazoa; phylum Chordata; class Amphibia; order Anura; family Alytidae; genus Discoglossus; species Discoglossus pictus. Next base: position 38,954,629 of record CM050165.1, on the reverse strand, counting down.
TGCCATTTTTAAGATTATATATATATATATATATATATATATATATATATATATATATAAAAAAGTCTTAGGTTTAGGTGATATTGTAATTGAAGAGGTTATGCAGCTATTATGCCAAGACAAATATACATATGCAACATTCTTGTATATTTTAATGCTTATTTTTAATTTATCTCATGCTCATCCAATACTAGAATCTTGAATGACTTTAGTTAAAATAACCATATTCATTCTACAATAAGAAAGGGGCATCCCTGAAAGAACAGCTTTTCAATGCTTCTGTAATATATGCAGTTTAGTGTGCACAGATTTACATATATATAGAAATTTCGTATGCATAAGTTTCAAAGTGGAATGGTGAATGTAATCCAAAGCATGTCTTCTATAGCAAAGCTAATGTGAGGAAGTAATATAAAGCCAATGGATCTGCCTACCTTGATACTTGTGGATTGAAGTTTCTGGAAAAAGTATCTTTGAAACGAAAGGGGAACTTTGAGCAGGAAGATGGCTGCATTGCAAAGGCAAGCAGTGTGCTGCAAAAGAAAGGATAGATCATATCAACAAATACATACAAGATCTGGGAAGTAATGTTTTTTAATGAAAGGAGTCTGTTAACTGGAACGTTCCGGTTTTTACCTTTTTCTAACCTAACACAACTGCTTATATCAGAAACACACATTACATTGGGTCATTCTATACACATACAGATTTATTTTATTTAAAAAAAAAAAATATATTATATATATATATATATATATATATATATATATATATATATATATATATATATATATATATTTCCACACTGAGGTGCCTACATAGGCATCCAATACAAACCAAAAAAAAACAAAACTGCATTCAAGTATGTTTTTAACCCTATACTAACCTTCCAACCAGCAGCATAGTGCAGATATCTAGAGCAGCATTGCTTGAGCTGCTGGTGTGGTGGGAACAAAATACTACAAATTCCATGATGCTTTGCTGCAGAGCATCGGCTACAAGGCTGTAGCGGACTGAATGGCCACAGCAAATTATGAATTGTATGCCAAGTTAGCTTGGATTTTTCTCAAAATCAACTGAAGACATTTTGCAACTTTAGGGCGAGTTTATTAATCTTTATTTTGGGATTTTTTTCACACACAAAAAAACCTTTGCATACACTGCTGATTCTCCTCTATCAGATGCATTCATAATCCATGAAACGTCCATATACCTCAAATAGCACTGGTCACAATGTATTTGTTCCCAGCTCCCTTCACTCTATTTGCCTTTACATATTAGGCCACTCAGTGCACACTCTGGAGAGTGATTCTGGCAGTGAAATGGTATAACAAAGCAAACCAATTAAAGGACCGTTGTAGTTTGGGAAAAACTCGCTGCTTGTGAAGTACGCAACAAAACAAACAATTAGCAAATGTGTAGGCCATAAGCATTAAAACACTTTTCATTGGAAATCTTAATCTTTGCAGACTGTGTAAAGAAGGTTCCTGTATATCTGCATCTAGAACTTCTTGATAGATTTACCCTTTAAGAATTTGACACCCCATTCCCACCCATATTTAGAAGTAGATGCTTCTCAAGCTTATTTAAATTTCAGCAGGGACAGGGCTTGTAAATACCCCTCTCATGTATGCAATCTTCTTCAAAATATCATGAGTGCCTCCAGGGGCCAGCAGAGGCATTAAGAACTAGCTTTATGACAATTTTTCTTAACTAATGCTTTTTAAACACACACATTCACCACACAGAGGTCCTTTAAACAGATACAAGCCACTAGTTTTATTTTTTTATTATTTGAATGCTTATAGCTTTCTGGTAAGACCTAAGAAATATCGTAAGGTTTGCAGATTTGTTTACTTTTGCTAAAAATCTTTTTTTTTTTGTTTTTTAAACAAATATATTTTCCTCAATAAGATGAAGTCTCACAACAACAATCATGTTATCTAGAAATAAGGGCTGTTTGTTACACATCCTGGCAGCAACCTCTCAAGGGTTTTACATTGGCACACATCTGCTCCAAGATTGCCCCAGTGTATTGCACTCTTGGGTATTTTCCTGGAATGTCTTTCTACATGACAAGTATATTAATTGTGCCCTGTATGACTCATTATTTAATTCCCTATAATGTTCATTTCAAAGTTCAAATCAGCCAGATGAGGTTAAAAATATGATACATAAAACACACTGTGCAAACCATAAATATTTGACAACCACATAATACCCTGTTTAAAAACACAGATTTAATTTATTAAATTCTCAGTGAAAAATGCAAATATTTCAAAAATTAAACAAGTATTTCAATACACTTTTAGGAGATCTTTACGCTGGTATAGTCCAAATTGTGTTGAATTAAGTGCCATTTTAAACTGATAGGGAATTCCCATATTAAAAGAGCATATTTTAAGAAATTAGAAAAAAAAATCTTGCCTAGGAAACCGTTCCTGAAGTCAATCAATCCTACTTTTTATCCTGCAGGGCAGCTGAACTTTCCCTCACATTGTAACAATTTGGGAATTTGGTTCAGCAAAAGCACCAAGTTTTTGCTGGTCATATATGTAGTGTACGGTGGAACACCATTTATATGACGTGCAAGGATGACAATGATGGTGGTTAAAGGACCACTAAATTATAATATTTATATTACACAATTTTGTAGAGTTAGACTTGATAATTTCTTAAATGTTTTTTTACACCGTTTAAAATAAATAACAGCAGACTTTAATTTTTAACTACGGAGACAGATTTTACCAAATTCTACAAAAACTGTATTCAGTTTTGCTTTAATTATGTATATTTTGCATTTGTAAATACGAATAGAAACCAGGGAGGAACTGTGGAAGGGGATAAGATCCCTACTTAGTGCTCTTAAAAGTTTTCTTCAAGTAGCCCTTGATAACAGAACTGAAATGGAAGAAGAATGTTCCATTCAATAAGCAGCCTCTTCTAACCGTCTAATATGGAATGGACCAGAATACAACAAGCTTCCCAGAATGCAGTGTAATAACTGTATTTCTGGGCATGAAACAGTTTTTTTTACTTGTTTTAGATGTTCAAATGTGAACACAAATGTACTGTTTACATACAAATGTGTGTATATATATATATATATATATATATATATATATATATATATATATATATATATATATTTTATAATTTTCTCTCAAATGCTTTTATGTTCCCGTTGGGCATACCTATTAATGTTGGTTGTTTTGTTACATACTTCACTAGCACGTGAAGAATTTACTAAACTACAGTGGTCCTTTAAGCCAAGGCACATTTTAGATCTTGTGTAAAGGAGGGGCATTCCCTATTGAGGTCTGCAAAATATAGGAATATTGCACTAGGTTTTTGGGCAGTTTAATAGGCAAATAATATCCGTAATTAATAACCAGATAATAAAAAAAATTAGGATTCAGATTAGCAGGAGGCTAGTAAGAGGTATTTATGTCTTGGTTATTCTACAAGTATCTATATGCAAACAAACATTACACTAATATCCCTCACTTAATTCCCTAGTGAAATGGACACAGATGTGCAATTGTTCGGTTTCTCACCAGGCAAGAGACGGGGGGATATTTTCTCCCAAGTACTTCCACTTCCTCAAGGACATCCTTAAAGACAGATATCATCCTCCGTTCATATTCACTATCCGCCTGCACAGGTCCACTGAAGCTGCATTCCTGGAAACTGAAAAAAATTGGTAAAAATTACATGAATCAAAATATATGTTGAGAGTCAGACAATAAGAAACAGAAAATATAGATATTGTTTGCATATAGAGAAAATTGTACAGCTTGGTCGCCATATGCAAAGAAATCACTTTCAAGTTCGACCTAAACATAGGCTGCTCCTTTATGAAAGATTACACAGAGAGGTTAAAGCAGATGCATAAACATTATAGAACACAAGTTGAGGCAATTAGTATTCAGCAAGTTGTGTGGTGTTTTTACACTGTTAAACCTAAATCATAAATTGACTAGGAGACCTTGTTGAGAGGGTTGGAAATAATTATAAAGTGCATAAACAATATTTGTTAGTAATTTAAAAAATAGATCTGAAATGCATGCACGGCAAGAGTTAAGGGGGGGGGGGGAATTCCACACAAGATCTGTGAATGCTTAAGGCTCCATCCCACGGTAATTAGATAACCAAAATTGTTTTTGTTCATGCTCCTTAACATCCTTACATTGCCATGTTATCCAACATGAATTTCCACCCTCAAGTACATTTATGAAACTGAAAAAGCAACCTTACCTAGAAGAGTCCGGATCCAAAATGAGGGCTTCAATGGTGTAAGAAATCAAAAGGCAGCTTTGCTGCTGTCTGGTAGATTGTTAAAGTTAAGGCCTGAAACGGTGATCCAGTTTCCCAAACATGAACATTAAAGATTAAACAGACTAACAACAAAACAAACAAAAAAACAAAGATGAAATATATTAAACTAGCTGTATAAGACTTCATATCAGATGACATATCATTATGTTATTTATATGTAAAAATGAAGTTAGAGTGCAGAGTGGAAGTAAGTCACAAGCTGAATGCCAGCACCAATTTAAACCATTTAATCTAATCCTTTCTTTTTTATCATGAAATGTATTAAAATGTATCTCCTTTTTTTTCCCCCATCAATATCATGTATACTTGGCAGTATATAAAAAGTGTCATTTCCCACAGCCTTTCCACTTCTTAAAGCCCCATGGAAAATGTTTTTTGTTTTTTTTTGCACCAGAAAGACTGTATTTGATGCGACACAGTGTGTTCTTATTTCAAGAAGTCTGAGGACAAAAACTTATTCAGATGTTTAACTACTCTGGGGACATACCATCTGCTAGCCAATGAGCTCTACAGTATGCTCATCTGCTGTAACCGTATCAGAGACAGAAACCAGAGATAACTAGGTTAATCTCCCCCGTCCCTTACTAAATGTTTGCAATATATCCCCTAGTTAAATAAGTTTTTAAATTTAAACTAGAAAAATCAAGTAAAGGTTCGTCATGCGGAACAGACGACTACTAGAGGTAAATAACTGAGAAAGAAGTTAATTTGTATTCTGTTTTTTCTTATGTCATGACATTCTGAAAGGAAAGATGTTTATATGTATGTAAATTTACCTATCTTTATTTTTGCTAACTCTGTGTGTGGCAGAGCGTTTTTTGCAGATTTACCGTACCTTTACTTAATAAAGCAAATTGAAATAAATAAATTATTGTTGTAATATTTAAAATGTGTTCTTTAAAAGGGAAAAGAAACTACATTCTTTCATGCATTTAAAAAAAAACTAGTGAGGTGGTTTATAGAATAACTGAAGTTCCACAGTTACATTACACGCATTTGTTTTGTATATCTTGACAGAATAATGAATACATATTTTTGGAAAGAAAATATATAAATTTAGTCTTTAAATTATGAACAATTACATGCAATTAACCCATGCATGGAAGCACCATTAAAATTGTTGGCAATTATTGAGGGGACCTTGGGTACAGACAAGATTTCTAATATTTCTTATGAAAGCTTCTACTTCAGAGTACAAGCCTTTTGAAGCTCGCCAAGTGAATTTATTTAGTATCCAAGGTGCTCTCCCCAATGTCCAAGCAAATAAACACAGCAGTGATTACTTACTACACATAATTGGACACAATAGTTAATACATTCTAAGCTCTTTTTAAAATTATTTTCTAAACATTTTGTCCACTGTCAAGCCTAATAGTTTACAGCAAACGCTTTATCAAAAAAATCCCACCTGACATTTTATATAAAAAACGGTTTATGGAACTGAAGTTTAGTTTAACACAAAGTCAAGGAATGTGCTAGTTTATTTTTTGGCAGACAATTTCTTGTAATTAAAGATACAGTTCAATGTTTCTCAATGTTGCCGAGTCCGCATCAAAAGATGACTGATACAAATCCCCATAACGAGTGGCCAGGTTCTTGAATTCTTCCATGGATTGTTTCATCTGCAAGACAGAGATAAAGTGTCAACCATCTCTAATTTTCAGAAAATTGTAATACTGATATACTAAATACACCTATAAAAACAAATATTCCTTTTTCATGTACAAAACTAATTGACTTCAACAGATAATGCACATAGAAACAATATTGTTACTGAAACAGACATCAACTAATGTTTATGAAAGATCTTAATACTCCACTATATGTCAAAAGGTTGTTCCTAAAATGTGAATATTAAAGAAAATTTACACTTTATCTATTAACAGTATACATCTACATAATAGCCAATGATTAACCACTATCCACACCAAATAATTGGTTTATATTGTTCTTAAAAAATATTAAAACAAAGTAACAAGAGGCATGACCTGCTTGCCATTAGTAAAGTAGGATACCAATTTCTCTTCTACTGACCGTAACAAGAAAAGCCCACTTTAATACTTGTCGGACTTGGAGAGTAAGGCAAGTCATACATCATATCATGGTCTAAAGTCAAAACAGGCTTACTGCAAAAAGGAAACCGCATAATATCCAGTTTATTAAGACCGAGGGGTTGGGGAGAGAAGAAACAGGTTCTCTCTATGTAGACAGTAGAGAAACCAGAAAAAAACAAAAAAAAACAACATAACAGGTGTCATAAACATAAATAGTGTAGAACTTCTATGGCATTAGACATGCACGCTAGTTATGAGGTGCGCATAAATCCATAGAACAAGGTAGTCCAAAAAAATAAAAAAAGGACCTGGGTCCGAATCTGGCTTCTGAATCTCCATTATTGAAATTTACAATAACTGAATTTAGAGGAAAAAAAGTCTAAATCTTTAAAGACGCTATCAGTTAGATGGTATCCCATTCCTGGGATCCCTATGCTATATAATATTCAATCTTGCCTCCTTTACCATTATATTAAAATATTGTTTGTGTACTTTTAGAAATATATGGATTCTGAATCTTGAACCCATTTTCACAAACAGATTTAGCTCTTGGTGAGTTTTGCAAAAAATTGCGACAGAGTATGGACATTTTACCTGGGTTGAAATCCTGCCACATCTTTGAAGGTCATTCCCTGAGGTCATGGCAATTGTGGATGCAATGGCAGGAGGAGGGCTGGTTTTCAGACTGTTACAAGTACAGATAAGTTGAGAGAAGGCCTGGAGAAGGTCTATCCTGAGCTTTACAAACTCACACTGGAAACTCAGAGGGTTCATGGGTGTACTTGCAGCCTGTGGATGACCAAAATAGTTAGCAAAACAAGGCAGAACCCCAGCCCCCCCCAACAAAAAAAACACATGAATAAAACAAATAAACATTTACACTAAACCTTAGGTTCTAAAGCTATATACCTAACCGTTTCAAAGTATTCAGATTCTTTATAATCATTTATTTTGAGTAATTCTGACACTGTGGTAGCTGTCACTTAGGTACACATGATATGTCCCAAGTCTACCAAGTCTAGGATGGATGGATGGAGATAGTAATAAATATATATATATATATATATATATATATATATATATATATATATATATATATATATATATATATATATATACACACACACATATACACACACACAATCGCGCAAATCTGCAATAATTCTGCATTCCTGAATAGAAGTTGCACACGTTGCAAGCAAAGTTCACAAATCGGCAATGATTTTTTGCTGGTCGCGAATATAAGCCGCACCCGTAACTCGCAAGCTCAAAAATCTGAAAAAAGGTGCGGCTTACATTCTGACCAATACGGTATATGTGATAGTACTATATATATATGCGAGTTACGGGTGCGGCTTATATTCGCCACCAGCAAAAAATCATTGCCGATTTGTGAACTTTGCTTGCAACATGTGCAACTTCTATTCAGGAATGCAAAATTATTGCAGATTTGCGCGATTGTGAGTTAAGGGTGCCGATTTTCGTGCTTTAGACTGCGGTATTGAATACCGATTTACGGTTTTAGTGATTCTAACATCCTGTAACCTGCAAAAAAAGCTACAGTGCTACTTAGAAAGCCTGTTTCTTGCAATGGCTGATCACTTTGAGAGTCTTTTTCTCTTCAATTTTACGGGTGCGGCTTATATTTGAGTACTATCTTTTTTCTATTTTTTTTCCTTGAACTTTACAGGTGCGGCTTATATGCGGGTGCGGCTTATATTCGGACCAATACGGTAATAGTTGTGAGTTGACTGTCACACAATGTTAAAAAATATGGGCTTGCGCATACGCAATGAGCGCCAAAGGCCCTTGCCAGCCTTCATATTTTATTGCCATCACTTTTGACGGGCAAGTTGCTAGCTACATATAAAAAATTAAAAAAATTTAATTTAATACTTGTAAGGGTCATCACACCTTGGGGTGGGAGGGGTTGTGGCACTAGCACAAATCTTTCCATTGCAAAACCATACAATAGGAATAACACACATAGAAAAATATGGCAGATATCTAAATCTGAAACATAGCTGAAATCCGGCATTACCACAAAACAATACCAGCACATACTGCTAGCAATAGGCCATGTAATTAAAATATGTAAATATCAGATCGCTGCTCCCCCATGTGGTCAAAAGAGGAGGTACACATTTTTACTACTTAAGAGTGTTTATCATAATCTGCCCCATTGATGCAGAAGGAAACAATTGATGTAAAGCATAGCAAGCAAAGTTAGAAACAGTACATATTTTTGAAAATGTAAAATCACATTTTTAATGAGGAAAAAACTAATGATTAATACTAAATAGACTGATGAAAAACGACAGTATAAACTGATCCTGGATCATATACTTAACTGATAATGCAGGAGTATGAACACACACAAAAAAAAAAAAAAACAACAACGTTTACTTTGAATACTACTTTTTACCAACCGTAAGTGAAGCAATGCCTTTGTGGTAAGACTTAAGTGAATCCGCAATAGCAGTCAGAGCATTGCTATGGTCATTCTCTTCCAGGACACTCAGACACTGCTCTGCCATGGAGAATTCTTTCAAGCTGTTTAACCAGAAGTAGAAGTGCTCGGAAGCCACCTGGGTCAGAAGACTCTGGTAAAGCTCCTTAGCCATGTCATGGTTTCCCTGTGATAGGCAGGAATTAAATACACTTTATCATTTATTGATATTTTACAGGTAGTTACTGGCATCCCTATAGTAACAAACATTTGCAATTTTATAATTAAAAAGATTCAAATGAAATAGTCTCTTATTTCTCTTTAATTTTATTAAATGTTTTATGAATATTTGCAGTAGTAGCAATTTTATTATGGACCAATGCACAATGAACCAATATGCACGTTGGAAAACTGAGTCTGACTAGGAGCATAATTAGGCAGGAAAATAAAAAGCTAGTTTTTAATTATATATAAAAATAAATAAATAACAAAAACACATGTTAATGCCTATGTAGCACCCAGAATACATTGGTGGAAGTTGCATGTGTGGGAGAGGGAGTTTGCATTTCTGGAGAGCTATGTTTGCATCCTTTGATGTAACATTTACTTCTGGATCAGTGTCAATTTTAATTTTATTCACTCATGTCAGTCAGTCTCTCTCTGAAATAAAACCTGCATATGTTTTTATCTCAGAGAATGGCAACTTTAGAGTCCTGATTGCATACAGAACAAATAAAAGTAAATGGCTTCTCCCTCTCTTCACAAACATGGCACAGTAAAGGGTTAAATAGGCACATTCCAGGAATTTAAATATATGCATTTAACTCCTTTTCTAAATGTGCATTTCACACACACACAAAATAAATAAACAGTATCCTATCACTCTACTATTGATAATGTAATACTTCCACCTCCAGAAGTCAGTCTTACGTGGCTTACAGTTTCTCTTCTCAAAAGAAAACTTTTCAAATAAGCAGAGCTGGAAGATTGCACGTTTGCTTCTTACCATCCTTGATGCTTGTCTGGCTATCCTGTATACGGTCCAACCATTGGAGACATTCTCAAGCTGCTGTTTAATGACGTTCTTGACTTCTGGGGATAGTGCTTTTTGGCTAGCAACAAAAATAACTGTGGCAAGGGACACCTGTGTAGACAAAGAGAACCATTCAACATAGATTTCATGGTAGATAAGAACCGAGGCCCATCTAGTCTACCTATATAAAATATTGGCTTAGTTTAGCCTCAGTCTAGCCTGGTGCTTATTCCAGGTATGCTTACATTCCATAATAGTTTGTCTCTACCACGTTAACTGAAAGGCTTATCCATTACTATTTCTGTAAAGCAGCACTTTCTTGCATTACCTCTAAATCTTCCACAGTCCAACATCAACTCATGACCTCTTGTTCCCCATCTCTTCTGTCCTCTAGCCTATACATGGCATGTATCTTTAGAAGTCTGGTGCGTGGTATAAAAAAGACAATTTTCATTGCCACTCTGAATGGTTTTGAATTTGTTAATGTACTTATAAAGAACTGGAAAGTATTCTAGGTGAGGTCTTATATAGAGTGCCATTCATACCTTTCTTTTTATGCTGCTAATCCCTCTACCAATACATCCATGCATCCTATTTTTCCTGCTGCTTTGTTACATTGTTCGCCTGCTTGCAAATCTTGCGATATAACAATTCTCAAGTCCCTTTCCCCATCAATTGCAATCATAGTTTTACCATTAAGTAAATATTCCACTTTTGAGTTTTTGTGCATACTTTTTCATTTGTCAGTATTACATTTTAGATCCCACATACTTGACCATTGCTCTAGCTTTATTAAATCATTTTGCATTTGAAATATGCCTCCTGGAATATCCACCTTGTCACATATTTTTATGTCATCTACACTGAGGCAGAAGCCCATTAGTAATATCACTTATAAATACATACCACAACACAGGCTAGGATCACTTAAAGTAACGGAGAAAAAAATGTAATGGCTTACGAGTATTTTTTTAAACAGAATGAGCATTTGCAAGCATCAAGAGTACTTATTTTGACATATTTTAAGTATAAACAATATAGGATTTTATATGCCATAAATCTTTTTACAAGCTCTCCTAACTGCCTCTGTGATCATTTTCTTCAATTAGGGGACTGCACATGCTCAGCCTCTCATTAGCATAAGAATTTTTAGTTTCTTTTCCCAAAAAGGCGCACACACACAGTTTTCTTTAGAAAGTACTTTTCTTTTACTCTGTTACCTTTATTGGAATTTATTGGTATTGGAATTTAAAAGCACATTGTGTACTTTAGATAGTAAAAAGTACTTTAATCAAATGAATGTTATTTAGAAAATGTGATTTTTCTTGCAATAAAATTAAATTGACGTTTTTAATTGTGACTGTCCAACTAGTGGTGCAGTGGTTAATATTTGGTGCTTTCACGGCTGCTTGCTGGGTTTGATTCCAGTCAGGGAACCAAGAGGTCACATTACCCTGAAGCAGGGTTGGACCTCGTAAGTACTTGGATGGGAGACCATCATGGCATACCAGGAGCTGTATGCTGTGGCCCACTGGAGAAGGAACAGGCAACCCACTCCAGTATCTCTGCCATGGGAGCTAAGTGGATCAGCATGACCATGGACATAAAGATGTTCCTGGTGTGTTGCGGCCCATGAGGTCACGGAGAGTCGGAAACGATTAAACGACACAACAAGATTGTGTCGGTCAGTCAATCACACTTTTGGATCCTCTCCTTTAGCTATAACTGTTATTATCATGTTTAAGGTTAATCAATGAACACAACAGTTCAAGTACACAGCAACTGAAAACACAACTTCCAACCATTTGCTACAACCAACATGAGAAGAACAAAAACAAAGCAGCGAGTGATTAGCAGAAACCAGCCTCCAACCCAAAGAGAAGAACAGGATCTAGATCAAGCAAATCAAACTCAAATGATGTAAAGGACTGCATTCAAAATGTTATACCTCTAAACTGTCCTCAATTTCAATTCGTATGCATATTTATTATTTTAATGTGACAGTTTCAACAGGTTAAAAAAAAAATAGCTATGGAAATGTGCTTTAGTGGTGTGGGACCTGCAGGAGACTAATGTCAAATGAATTTGTTAATTCCTACAGTTTTACATTGGATCATATTTGGAATCTTTGCTCTTTGTTACTAATAGACACTTATTTGAAACATTGAGGAATCCACATAAGGTTATTCTTGTAAGCGCATACCCAGCTTTGTATCAAATAACTTTTTTTATGGCTCCATTCAAAATCTCAAAATACTCTGATCTTAACTGGTATTATATTTGATAACAGAGAATGAACGTTGGAGTTTTAGGCATGAAAAGTTCTCCGACTTTCCTAATGACTTTATCTCATGTAATTAGTTAGGGGGGGGGGGGACACACAAGAGTATGCCCAGATTTACTAACAACTATAAGGTTCTGATTAATTATTTCAGTCTGGGCTTGTTCTTGTTTTATCTCCCCCCACTAAGAGATAATGAGTTATTCTAATTAAGCTTTACTATGCTAATGGATACCAGCAGGGCATGCTCTTCTTATCACCCCGCTGTCAGAGTGTTAATTAATGGCCCTGAATAATGACAAATCAGGAGTGGCTAAAATATTTTAACACCCTTTGTATATGGATGCAATATACTTTGGAAACATATTTAGCAGCCAGCAGAACAAATTTTAGGGGCCCTGGCTTCCTGGAAATTTCTACACCTGATAGATAATTGAGCTTGAAAAATCAAATATTTATAACAATTCAACTAAAAATTCTTTAGCAACAAATTGTAATAATGTTTGCAATAACTGGAACCTTTGCATTGCACCTTTTGATTGCTGAGATTATTCTAGCTGCAGAGAACTACACTCAAACAGCAGTATTATATTTGTATAAGAGAGGAGTGAAGTGATTATTTTCTTACCAGAAGCTCCTGCTGCTTGTCTGTGGCTGAGCGCCCAATAACTTTGTACAGTTCCACTAGGTCCCCCAGCATTCCATCTCCAAGGACCGGAAGCTGCATGGCTACCGAAGCCAGACAATGGCACATAAATATCCTGGCAGAGTCCTGAGCACTGTGCAGCTGTGTCAAGAGAGACTCCACAACAGACTGGCTCAGGTATGGGCGGCTCTTTGCCAGTTTCACCATGCAAGATAAAGCAATCTAAAGAAAAACAAAACAAAATTAAAATTAGTCTAGGTCTCAAACGGCTTTTTATTGTCAAGAGGGTTTCAAAACAAAGGTCTTGTCTGCTGAGTGTTTAAATAACATAGTGCTGCTGTTCTGAGATAGCGTGAACAGAAAAGCAATGCAAATCATACTTTTATGTAGAGTAAAATTGTAGTTATGAAGAGAGAGAACATGCCAATAATTTACTAGTTTAGGTTTAAAGTTATGCGTGTGAATGACAACATTGATTTAAAAACTGATTCTGGGGATTCAAACTACAAAATAAGCAACGAGAGTTCAGGGACAACTAAATTGTGGATATTTAAATATGTAAGAAGAAAATGTTCTACATTATATAAAAGAAACCCTGCAAATCCACAAATGCTCACATGACATGAACACAGAGAAAATACCAACAAAAAATCTAGATTGGAGGAATAGCCCACTACTAATTAGCACTAGTTTTAGATGAGCTAGCTTTCTTGAGATTGTGCTTTAAAAGAAAAATTCTTGGGATACTTGTCAAATATGCACCAAACAATATTAGCAGCCATGGACATAAAAACCTTTAAGGAAACACAAAATCTCAATTTGTGATGACTGTTTACAAGTATAGGAATACATTTTGTGATAGTAACATCAGTGGAGGGAGGGGTATGGAAGAAGGGAACAGAGCCTTTGTTAAGGTAACTGGATAAAATTTAAATTTATACCACAACCCTTCACTGGACCAGAAGCAGAATGTTGCATCAATAGATGCAACCATAGCTCTCCAGAACAGTAAATAACCTCTCACACATTCAACTTCTAAGTATGTATCATGGAGCCATCCAGGGTCTGGCAGAGGAATCACGTTTCCTAAATAAATAGTTTTGTGATGTTTTTTTCCTATTTTACTATGCTCTTGGACAAACTCAGAGGTTTCAAACATTTTTTTCCATTGTACAGTGGTCCTATAAAATTAAGCTTATTTTATATGTAGCCATTGTATATTTTGTATGAATAAACAGTGTTTGACAGCATCACGGGAGGAGTACACAGCATGCTTCTGGCATGTAGCATCACTAGCGAAGATAAAACTGACAAAGAAAAAATGTAGAAGGGACCATAATAAGTTACATTTGTAATAAAATTAAATATAAGGTTAAGCAACACAAGTAAGCAGTTCTCTGAACATGCTTTTAGTTTTCTCTTTACATACATGTAGGCAAAAGACACTGTACTACATGACAATAATTAGGTCTCCCCTAATCCATTAGGAAAGCTTTTCTTTTTAAGCTATGAACATAATAGGACAACAAATAGACAAACCTTTAATGTGCCTTGAGCTCCTGGACTGTTATCTTGGCTGCAAAGGACAAGGAGTGATTCTAGGCTATATATTGCATCCTTCTCCAGAGCTAAATGTTCTGAATACAAAGGAGAAAGCAATAACAATGCTCAGTTCAAATATTAGTGCAATGTAAAGTCAGGCTGGGTACGAAGTGCAGCCATAAAAACAGAAAGATAGACCTTTAGTGAGATATTAAAATAATAAATATAATATGTAAAGCAGACATAGTTAATTTTTACAACAGTCCAAATATATGTTTGAATACAAGTATTTAAAAGGCAACTTAATTCAGCACAATTTGGACCACATAACTAAAGATCTCCTAAAAGGCATGTTGAAAGAATTTTTGAATCTTTAAAAAAACCTGCATTTTCCCAGAGAAATAAAAAAAAAAAAAAAAAAAATCTAGTAATAGACTGCACACAGTATGCAAGCTTACTGCAACCATGTCAATATACAATTGTGTGGGGACACTTAATGTTATGTATTCAATTACATCCCATTGGAACAGTGTTATACCCAATATATAATGTTATAATTTGGGAGTTGAATTACCCTATTTATGAATGTGGTCCCGATTAATGGTTAAATACTTGATCAATAACCTCACTTTAACTGCTATGCATACCTTCAAGTCTCTAAGGGGGGTTAAAGAAATGTTGAGCCCCTGACTGATTTTATTTGGCGTCAATAAAAATTTCATTTTTTATCGATCACTTAGGTATTATTAGTGGTGTTAGGCACCTGGAAATGTGCATCTCCTCAGTTTATACATGAAATGAGGAAATTGTACAACTTCAAAGCCATACGTTTCGACTCACCTATATCCTGACAAGAAGATACAATATTTGTGAGAACAGTCGCTCCATGAGCAGCAATGCCACGGTTACTATGGTAACTGCACTCCTGTGCCAATTTTACCAAGTCTGAGTATCTTGCTGGATTTGCTTTTGTTCCTAGAATTAAGAAAATAAATTACTACATTCCAGAAAAAAAGTGTAATGGACCAAAGCAACCATGGTTGAGTTCACTGTAATTAACCTCAAATACAATAAGCACTCAAGTACAATAAGCATGATTCAACAAAAGGGTGAGTAAACAATCAAATGATGGTAATGAAATGTGAGATCTCATTCTGAATATATATATAAATATTGCAATGTTGCCCCTACCATCATTTTAATTTAACTGCAGAGAACTTAATCCGATTTTACCAATAATTGCAGGTTATATCCTAGCAAAACTTGTAACAATGAAGCAATGCAAATTCAGGTCACCACCAATACAATACAATTAACCATTGCTCAATAGCACCATCAATGTATTCCTAGTTTCCAGGTTTCTTTTTATGAAAATAAACATTAAACACGGTGTAAGAACATTTTTTAAAACGAACACTTTAAGCTTTAAAATGTGCCACCAAATTGACATATGTATATGTTTATACTAGCAACTTGCCCATCAAAAAATTACGGCAATAAAATTTTAAGGCAGGTAATGGTGTTTGGTTGAGACATTAATTTTCTTGGTGTTCCGAGATCATTTGGCGCTTATTGCGAGCCTTGCGCTGAGCGCCTTTGGCGCTCATTGCGAGGCTGTTGGTTGTTTGTGTCGTATGAGCAGCGTTGGCTTTTTGTATGCTCATGAAATAATTAATAAATTAATATACTTTACCTATGTCGAAGTAATATATGCAGGAAGCATTGTGCTGAAGAGCCGACAATCTGTTGAGATGCTGATGTGTAAGTGTCAGAAATGTGTGCAGTGTGTAGTGTAAATAGTGTGCATGCGCGAGAAAAAAAGTTAGGGTAGCTGTGTACTTCCACACTGCGTAAGTTAGTGTTGTAAAATGGAGGCTAATGTGTGTGGTATGCGTCTGTGGATGATTTAGCGTCCTCGTTAATAGTGTATCTTGGACCTCGTAGGTGTTTTTCAGAAAATCTGTATGTGCTTTGTGGTGTTTTGCGTGCTTAGGGTCCTGTAGCCTCGGTTTCATGTTTTTCGGCAGCCATTTTTTCTCTTGCTTGGGGGATTTTATTGTGTTTAAAGTCTTGAATTTGGAGTTAAATTGAGGTGTAACTTCAGTTGCAGATGTTGTGGTCGACGTGGGAGCCTCCACCTCCGGAAATACGGCCCCTCGCTTTGCGAGGATCAGCATTTGCGGGCCTAAAGTCCGCAGTTGCTGGCAAGGAGCGCCTTTGGCGCTCCTTGCCAGCAACTGCGGCCGAGTGGCTGCTGGCTCGCTACGCGAGCCTGCAGCATTAGCAACAACCCGCTTGCTCACAATTATATATGTGATTATAAATATCAATATATTTCTTTTGTTTGTTTTTTACCTGGGTTAGCACTGAAGTACTGCTTGATAGCAACAGTTCCGGAGAGGGTAGATAGGACTGATAACATGCCAAACTTCAGGCTGTCATAAGGCGTTTGGAGAGAACACTCACAGAGTGCCTGGAAGAACAGAAGTTATCACAAATTATAAGGCCACCTTTTCAAAAATAAAGACTACTTATTACTACTCTTCGATCTAATGCACTGCCTAAAACAGACAGCATTTTTTATAGTTATATACATGTCATACCAACAATAGAGGTGCTCAGGCAGAGAACAAACTATCCTTAATAGGTAGTTCTATGGATATGGTCACCCACTCAGAGCAGCCTCTTTTAGCTCACATGTGCCCTTCACAGAGAGAAATATCCTGTAGTATACCAGTCTAGTCCCACTCAGAAGAGTGACCAGCCCCAAAACACCAGGCAATTCTAACCCTTAACAGTAGAAACAACAAACCCTGGATGTAGGTTTCAGCCTTCATTAGGCCTCTTCAGTGTAGCGGATAACTCCCCAGGGCACAGTGAGCTAAAAGAGGATACTCTCCGAGTGCGTGATCATATACATAATACTACCCATTAAGGATAGCTTGTGCTCTGCCTGAACACCTCTAGCGTGAGAGCGAGTGTAATTTGTCAGATGTTGACATACTTTTTTATCCTTGCTCAGAGGGTGCCTAGCACAAAGGAGGAAAAGAAAAACAGAATTTTCACTTTGCAATACAAACTGACCATTTCTGAGAGGGAAAAAGAGGGAAGCCGTCATACTACAATCAGAACCCAATCACCACTAAGATCACTGCCCGCCCTACTGCTCACGCTCCAAGCCAACAAGATATACTAAAAATACATTATGTAAACAGAAGCAGAGCCTTTTAAAAACTTAAATTCAACAAAAAAAATATGTTTTATGCGAATGGCTTACAAAGATGCTAAGGTGTATAGAGTGGACATGTTGCACAAACAAGTTTTTACCCAAACTACAGTAATCGGAAATTTGTATATTTCCTCTACACAGACCTATTTTAATAAATGATTAAAGTAAAAAAATGTAATTTTACACATTAGCCACAGTGTACAACTCCACAAACAATTATTATTTCATCCTGCCTATCTCTAGAGATACAATGGTACTGTGGAAATTGCAAGGTCCTTGGTTTGTAGAAGCCAAGGTCTCGTATAAACAGGTATAAGCACTCGGAAGGCAATGCTTGTGTTAATACTGTAACATGCAATTGCAGGATAAAATGCAGTTACAAGACTTTAGATTATGTATCTAACAAAATGAGACTTCAATACAAAGAATGATATAATATTATACAGACTCTTGTCAGAAGGGCTTCTAATTACAGTATTCCTGCCACTGTGGAATAACTTTTGTGCAAAAGCATACAGAATATATATAGATTGCTCATCCAATGTCAGTTCTGGAACAATTATACAAGATCTGTGATTTAGCTGTAGTGCGTGTTTTTATAATCAGCTGTCCCACACATTTTTATTTACAAAAATAGAACAAATATCTTATGTACCAATAAGCTAAATTAATTAAGAAGAAATACACATTATAGTTCTACAAAATATTCTCCAAAAAGACTGAACATAGGAAATCCTTAGTTATTGCTTCAACACAAAATGAGCAATGAGTGTCTCACTCCAGACTGATGAAGCAGTTAACATAATATACATACCTGAATATTGTCTCTGCTCCATGTGTGAGGGGTTTTGTTGGCCAAAAACTTCAGGTCCTGAATAGAAAGCCTTTTAACTGCTTTTCTGGGATCATTCTTTAAATACTGTAACAGAAGCTGAACCTGGAATATATAGCATTCTTATTATATTTCTGACACTGTTAAAAATGCTCCTCTTTCTTCATTACAGTTTATCCATGGTTGCAACATTTCAAAAAGCTCCTCCATATAAAAGTGCATTTTAAGTGACTAATTATAAAAGAAAACTAAAAACGTATAATTACATTTATTTTGAAATGGGTGCACTTGCTATGTTTTAGTAGACCCACAAAATGTTACATCGGTGATGTATAATATCAGAGATATGTTGTTGCATCAGCATAAAAAATAGAAAAGAAAACATCCAGTCTAAATTCTAAAACAAAAAAGTAAGTAACAGCAGCCTTGTCCAAAGTTATCATCTGGGTCAATAAACACAGGAACATGAATCAAAATTGAGACACGGACTGATCCACAATTGGCCTGGACTTGCCCTGGAGGAAAAATGTTGGATGTGCGTGATCTATAAGGATTGGGATTATATGGCGGTTGTGAAGTCTTCTACATATTCCAGCATTAAACACCCCAGTAAATGCTATTTTAGAATAGTACAGTGTTTTTATTTTATTTAACTTAGGTAACTGGTGCTTTTATAATGAAAGATAAAATGTATTAGAAGGGCTAGTGTAAGTGATTTCATGTTAATGGTGTACTCAGAAATACAGTTAACATTAAACATACATGTGCAAACGTCAGAAAAGCTTTAGCCACAAAATATAATTTGAACAGCTTTCCTACAGTGCCCCTTCCCACCTCTCTCACTGTCCCGAGCAATGCTAGAAGACAGGCAGACATTTCAATTGTGATAACATTACTTAGGGTTGGTAACCTGGAGCACGCTCACTTTTGGTGGGGGGGGGGGTATTGTAAATGTTGCACCATTAATCTAGCGCTGGCTCTAGGTTACCAAGCCTAATTAAACGTTTGTCTTCTTTTCAGCAGCTGCCATTAATGAAGTAAACATTGTTTTTAAATACTATTATCCGACTAAGGCTTTACTGCTAATTGAACATGTATTTTAAAGGGAATTTAGTGGTGAACTAAAACGTAGATTTAAAAAGACCACTGCACAATGGAATACCGTAACTTTAAAAAAGGGACATGGAAGTTTTCTGGTTTTCACTAGGAATATAATATATACTGTACCTGTGTATCTATTTACATATGTAATTAATTTTCTTAAGAAGAACTTAAAAGCTCTGTTTTTTCTGCATAAAATCAAACTATTTGAGTACTCATGAGCTGTATGAGTTAGAGGGCAGACCCAAACAGGTACAGAGTATGAAGTGCAGTGTTTCAAATTAGCCTGTCAGTGACCTCTCTAAAGTAGCATGTTGCAGACTGTTGCCATTGATTGGTTGCTATAAGTTAGTGTAACCCCTGTACTTAGAATACACGGTCTTCATGAGCTGCAGAGGGGAGAAACCAGTTAGGAACAATTTGTAAAATTTTTGCCAGATACATAGGTACAGTATATTCCTAGTGAAATCTATAAACCCTCCATGTCCCAGTAAGTCCAATTCCGCATAATTAAGCGTGAAAAATACATACTCTAAAATACAAAAATGTGTATGCCTCTGCAGGACCTTGTAGGAAACTGTGTGTGTGAGAGGGGAGATTACCTTCTTATAGAGCTATTGTTGCAGTGAATGATGCAAGTGGTGTACTCAGCCAATGACAGGCAATGGATGTTGTGTATTACAATCATATTCGATTATTTTCACATTAGCCCCCTGTTCCCTTTTTCCCTGCTCTTCTTTTCACTGATAGTCAAGCAAATACCCCAACATCCAGCCCTGTCAAACTAAGTAACAAACACAAAATGAATTTCTGGACTTATAAACAAATGTTTTCAAAAAGCTCAGACTTTCCCGATAAATGTTTTAGGTCCTTGGCTTACACAGCTGCTATTATTGTTAGTTTGGTATATACTTGACAAACTAGTGTCTTTCCTTGAAATGCAGTGGTCCTTTAACATGAAAATATGTTATACTGGCCCTTTGAAAATGTAAAGAATTGGTGTATATTTAAACAGCTTTCTGAAGTTCAGATAGGAACAAGGATTCTTTTTCCAAATACAAGGTAGTTTGTAGATTTCTACAGGAAAGATTTTTTTGAGATGGTGGTAGGACTCCTAAAATTATTGTACTTAAAATATGAGGCAGTTCGGTATAACAAAAACAACAACAAAAAGCTTATATTGCAGATAGGCTATGTAACACTCAATAGTTATATATATATTGCAAACACCATGAACTGCTGTGCATAACAAGACATTGATCCGTAAACATGGAAGGAAATATGTTTAATCAAAAGCTCAGTGACACGCACACAGCATGTCTTATAATAACAAGACAAAGGAAGCAAGACATTGGCACTTCTCCCCTGAAAAACAACCAATTCTGGGTTAACAAGTTTGGATCTTTTAAAATTATATTGATTCTTGGCTTGAAGGCAATATGATCTTGCCAGCAACATTATTGATTAGAGAACCCATGTACTTAGGTTTAGAGCATGTTAAAGGCAAACAGCAATTAAGGTATTCTGTTTAAATGGTAATTCCTTTTAAAAAACAGAGCTTTACACTGGGGGGGTAAGTACTGGAGTTTGACGAATATGTTAATACTAGCGAATTGCCCGTCAAAAAATGACGACAATGAAATTGTAAGGTAGCTAATGCTGTTTAGTGTGTAATAATGAAATATATAATACATTAATAAATTAATATACTTTACCTATTGTAAAGCATTGTGTGGAAGAGCTGTGAATGTGTTTTGATGTTGCTGCAGCATTAGTGGTGTGGATCTGCTGTGTAAGCGTGGTGAATGTGTGCAGTGTAACACTGTGCGTGCGCGAGACCAAACCGTTAGGGTAGTCGTGTACTTCCGCATTGGCGTAAAATGGCGAGTAATGTGTGGTATACGTCTGTATCGGAATATCCGTAGGTGTTTTGTGGTGTTTTGAGAGTTTCTTGTGGTGTTTTGCGAGTTTAGAGTGCTGTAGTCTCGTTTTCGTTTTGTTCGGCGGCCATTTTTTCTCTCGCCTCGATTTTATTTTAGTCTCTAAACTGTTTTATTTCGAGTAAAATCGAGGTGTAAGTTGTATTTTTGAGGTCCTGGGTGCTCCCTCTTGGTGTAGGTAAGTTTTTTATGTATGTGCTGTGTGTATGTATTGTGTTTTACATTTTGTAATGTTCGCGAGTTGCGTCCGAGTGTTGCGAGGCCGTAATGTGTGTGAACGTGTGTCGTATGTTGTTTGCGAGTGTCGTAATGTGTGTGTCGTGCTGTTTGGTTTGCGACGTAAAGTTTGCGAGGGTCGCAGTTGCTGGCATGGAGCGCCTTCGGCGCTCCATGCCAGCAACTGCGGCCCTCGCTTCACGAAGTCCTAAGGTGCTGGCATGGAGCAACTGAGACCATCGGCCACTGCCCTCGCTTTGCGAGGGCCGCAACTCGCGTAGCGAGCCCGCAGCGTTAGCAACAACTCGTACTCTCACAACTATATATGTGATTAATAAAAGCAATTAGCACACATCTTATAACTGGTGCTAATTTATAGGTTTCTAGTATACATGGCTGCTTCTGGTGGGGGGACTCCGTTCTGTCCTAGAGTTACTAACCCTGCAAGTGAAGGCAATGTTTAACGGGATAAGGAAGGTTCCTGGATTTTACTAGGAATAAAATATACCTGCAGATCGATTTGTTTTATATACTTTATTTTTATTAAAAAAAAGTGTTTAGATGCTCTGTTTTACTGCCTATATTGTATAGGTATTTAATATTCAAACGTGCATTGAAGATTTCATATTGTCTGGAAATTACTAAACCAAGATTTGGTCATTTATACATTCTTCATGTAAATGTTTGATACCAATATTTTTTTTATATATCACAACATATTGTTTGAATATCTTATTTGTTGTTTGAATTTGAGATGTATTATAAAAATCTAATATTAATGGTTTGGTCATTAGAAAAAAAACAAAACCTTAAAACTGGACCAGGTTATTTATATATAAAAATGTTAAAGATCTACATATCAATAAAAAAAAAAATCATAGACAGTTCAGGCTGTTGTACAAGTGGATGCCTCCATGAACATGTGCATTCTTAACTAGATTGAGCAAATCTAGCCCTTATTGACTGAACTGTGTGGTTTATATGCTAATCATTTTAAGTATTTTAGTGTCCTCTGTTTTGCACCATGCACATTTTGAAATCATAGTAAAATGCAAAGTTATTAAAAGCCTTTGAATATAATTTAGTTACATTTCAGTATAATTTCTTACAAGTTTTAAATTGTTTTAGCTCCACTGTAAGGATCCATGTTTTGCTCTTTGACCTGCTTTAGTGCAGGGTCGTACGTGCGTGCGTGTCTTGAGCACTGAGGTTCTGCTGTACCCGTCAAAAAAAACAAATGCAAGATGCTAAAGATAACAAAATTAATGCATACATTATCCGAGAGATTTTTTTATGTTTTTTTTTTTAAATATAAAATATTATATTGAAATGTAAATGTAACCAAATTATATTAAAATCCTTTAACATGATACTTTATAGTGATTATACTACATTTCAAAATATGCTTACATTACAGTGTTTCTTTAAAGGGCTATTTTAATGCTCTACCAACACAAGACAAATGTTTTAATTACTTTTTGATAATTTATTTTTTGTTGCATCTGCAAAAGAATATTTGTCAAAATGTTTTAATTTTTTTTTTTTTTTAAATGTCTTTCTTTTTTAAATATAAGGTAATTCAAATGTTCAACTGGTCAGGGCGGCTTGCCCCTCTCAGGCTATGAGCATTAATACAGCCGTATGAGTCATAACAGCCTACCAATGAGAGCTACATACAATTTTACAACACTTTACATACTATAGAATGATCTGTGCACTTCCTATACATTTAAATAAAGTTTACACTGATATTACTTTCATGCAAAAGAACAACTTTCATAATGTTTAAAGCATGCTCCTTTAAATGAGATAAAACAGTATCCCATGTTTTTAATATTCAATAACCAATACTGAAACCTTCTTTCAAAGATCAGACTCACCTGCTGCTGGTCTCCATCAGCTCTAAAGTTCAACAGGGAGAAGGCAACCGTATTATAGTGGTTTCCCTTGGTAAGGGGTTCTGGCTGAGAGGCAGACTACGAATGACTGTAACAAAATGATCCTCTATCTAAATGGATTGTTCTTAAAGCCATTTAGTCACAAGAGCCTCTCTTCCCCATTAATGAGTTTATAAAGGTGCTTTCATAAATCACTGAATAGAAATTCTATTAACTATGAATGCATAATTATAATAACTAGCTCCCTTTGTTAGAGCATTACAGTGGTCCTTTAATTTACCTGTAACTTGAGCAACTAAATACAACCACCATTCACTTTGATTCAACCTGTGAACTAGCCCATTTTTATGTCTGATGCTGAAACATTTAATGAAATTGAAAGTCTATTTTTACCTGTTTGGGTATATCTACCAAAGAGGATGCAGCAAGCAGTGTGAAGGTGTGCAGAGTCACAATGACCATCTTCGTAGAAGGATATGAAGTTACTAATTGCTGCAGAAGCTGACGGCTGTTGGAGGCTAAGATGGCATCATGGTGCATATGCTGAAGAATGGGAATCAGTTTTAACTTTAGGTCGACTGGAGTGGCTAAACCTACAACAGAAGAGCAATGTCAGGAAGGATGGATCCTAAAAGGTTTCAACTTGTATAAGTAAATATAATTAATAAGTTACAATGTTCTCCTCAAAGATTGGTGGCATATGGGCGATACGAACGAGCAGCCCTGGTACACAATGTGTACCTGTGCACCAGCTGCCCCTCAAGTCGGGCAGTGCCCCAGGCCACCCCAAATCAACTGGGGGAGATTTACCCATTTTGTTTAAAAGGCGAAACAAAAAATAAAGATACACCCAGCTTCTAACTTGTTCACTTACTAAGCACCAACCATTCTACAATATTGCATAAAGAGTTATAGGTTATATTTTAGTGTGTAAACTCTCACAAGAGCAGGGCCCTCATGTCCTCCCTTACCAGTGTATATGTACTATCTTGCCTTGTTTTTACAGTTTTCAAATGTATGTAAAATTAACTTGTTTTTGTATCACAAGCGCTATGTAATGCTTAAAATGAGATCTTAAAACCTAATAAATGTGATATCACTACTACATGATTGCTGTAAATGTCGTGCTGCCTTAAGAATGTTAAAGTGTGAAAACTAGAGAGTACATACCTTGGATCATTTCACCAATTTTGTTACAGATTCCAGCAGCAAAGTCCCTGTATAGGAAATAAAATATATTTACTATCAGATACAGACAACACACTGAATAATGTAAATGGATAAAATGTACCCATCTATTAAAGGACCATTATTGCCTATATTTAAAAAAAAAAAAAAATCTATTTTAAAAAACTACACTTACAAATAAATGCTGTAGTATGTAAAAATAAAATTAAAAATACGACCATTAATTGTTTTACTATTAAATACAATTATGCTGCTGTGGAATCTATCGGTTTGATTTCAATCAATGCCCTGAGACTAAATGTACAGAAAATTTCTATCTAGACAATGATAATGTAGCATCTACAATTGATAGTGCTTTTTAATAGAAGTATTGGAAACATCATTAATTTACAAGGAGACACCTTTATAGGAGAAAGTAAGAGACTAAATCATCTGAGAAAAAAAAAAAAAAAAAAAGAGAACCTTGATCTGAATTACAAATAATTTTCATATATAAAAAGGCAAAAATATTAAGACAATAGTTTTATTTGTTTACCTAATAATCATGTTTGTACTTTCTAAATAATGTTGCCCATATCCAGCTTAATTATTTTAAAAACCATGTAAACAAAATGACCTCTGTTGTCCTTTAAACAGATGAAAGCCCAAACCTATAGGTTTCCGATTTAATGGAGCTAGGAATCGGCTGGCCACAATCAAAACTTAAGATGACTCTATTTAAGAATCTCTGCATAATTAACAGGCCAATATTTCAATAATCTATTTACTGTCTGTTCATGGGTAATTATCTCCCATTTCTCAACCTACCCTCATTTTCCTTTATTTCTAAGGAATAACAGATAAGGTCTCAGGGAATGGCACTGGTCACTGGACAGACTGCTAAGAAACTCTGGTCTAAACTATATGGTTTCCTGTAAACAAATAGAATGCACCTTGTCATCCTTGCAGGAGTCATCAGTGAGGTGCTGGATAGTAACTCATACAGTGAATCTGGCTGTATAGCTACAAAAATCAATTAAAAAGCTAATTAAATAAAGTCCTCCACAGAACAAAGCATAGCAAGCAAATAATACATGTGTGTGAACATTTACATGTTTAGATAAGCTCAGAAGATCGTTTCCAACTCACAATACAAAGAAACAAGTGTCCACTGAAATTTAGGAATTTGGGCGTATCCAACCTCTGCTTTGCTTAAACAATCTTCATACTGGTGTGTTACAAGTTCCACATTGTATTTTTAGAGTGAAGGAAAGTTTTTCCACATTAGAAAACCTAAATAAAAACTCACTTTGACTGTGCTGAGAAGTGGGAAGCAGCAAAGATAGCAGCTTCAACCTCTACATTATCATGTGAATCTAAACTCTGTCGTATGCTGTGGTGGGCATTTTTACGATCAGGAATTATGGAAGCCATGCTCCCCAGCATTCTGAAAGAAAGACAAAATAAAGAAGTTAAAAGTGCAAACTTAAAGACTTCATGATTTCTCATAAAAGTTATTTAAAAATGCCTCATTTAAATTGTAATGCTGCATGTATAATTCAAGTTATGATGTCGCCGGACTCGAGCCAGATACATAGACTGTAAGGGGAACAAGCACAATGCTAGTCAATTCCCAAAAAGGAATTTATAGCATACCCGACGGTTACATCGTATAAGGATGCATTATCAAAACATTTATGCGATCATAATTCTCCTTTGTAGAAAATACATAAATAAACCAGTCAATTATCAGATATTTTGATATCTCATTTGATCAAATTGCACACATTTTTATATAAATAATTTCATGTTATATTTTATTTATTCAATTAATTCTTGATTTTTTTTTTATTAGGATTTATTCTAGTAGTTAAATATTGTTGCGCTATTCTAATCTATATGGACATATTATTCCTTAAAACGTACACACATTTATTATCATTTTCTGTCATCCTTTGTTGATCATGGCATTTTTCAGATAAATACTTTAACAATATTATAAGTAATAACAATATAAATGTGCTGCTGTTCAATATAACATTATATACAATAGGTATCCCTTATGCAATATTCACAAAAGCCCTTTGTATGATAAAGCAACATAGAATTATATTGCTGCACAATACCATAGGGTACTGCACGTTTTCAGGGTGATATACGTAGAATATGACGTAGCCAAGTTGCTAGGCCACTTCAACATACAAGAGATCAGCAACTTTGTACTTTGACAAAGCCAGTAAGGTGTCGAAACATTTGCAAGGATGCTTCTGATGTAGACGCCAATACCAGGAAGCACGGTGCTTGATGAACCACTCCGGTATTTTCTACATGCCCAGCTCCACTCAAAACTACAATACTTACTACAGACAGTTGCTATATAGGATAAAGTTAAAAAGTACCAAAGTAGTGTTTTAATCATCTGTAGATTACTTCAAAACAGGGCAAAGCTTGATTTGGGTCTGCAGTAATTTACTGAGCCTTCCAGTTAGGAGGTCTCCTTTCAGGGATCAGAGATGATATCTTTTTCCTCCATATGGATACCCTGTTAATTATATACTATAGGAGAGCAAATGGTGTAATAGATTTAGTTTTGAACAATGTTTAAACACTTGCGCCGTGACTATGTTGATCACTACTATTTATTATTTTGAATAACGTATATATATTTTAATCCCACGTTTTATCTATATAATGTTGTTTAGTGTTAAGCACTGAGGGAGTAATCCATTTCTTATACATACTTAGTACTACAGTTAGTAAACCATGTCAAAAGCTTCTCCTCTCACTGACTTTAGAAACATTTGTTATCTTACTACCCAGTTGGAGGAACTGCACCAGAATTAAAATATACAGTTCAGAGATGCAGGTCTGTTTTCCATAGTTTTATAGGGTGAAATTAACCTTTTGCCAAATCCCCAAACAAATGCAGTCTGAATGCTTTAACCAGTGAAAGAGAGAAGTGAGTATAATACAATGACACATTAATTTGAGACCATTAAAAAAAAAAAAAGCTTCTTAGAACAATCTTTTTAAGGAAAAAGAATCTGTTTTAATGACCTTTACATAACACTATACTATATACCATTTCGAATATCAGTGTTCTATTAAAAAGGGAGGTCAGAGTCAAAACAACGATATGGGAGCCAAATTGATTATGGAATTAATCCATCACCTATCCATCCTAGTGAGCCGTGGTTATGTAGAAACAAGGTAAAATTCACTATGAATAGATTTGTGATGGAAAATTTGATCGACTATCCTAGTGTGCTTCTCTTTAGGAAAACCTGACAAACTCAGGGGAAATGTGCTCACAAGAAGTTGAAGGGAGATAAATTGAAATTTCAAGACAGGTCAATTTCAAAATACATCTGGGCAGCTGTGACGTGTCAGTTATTAGAAAACGTATAAATTTGTGAATTCTCACATGATCTCGAACACACAATTTTCAAAACCTGACAGCCGATGTTTTAATTATGGTATAATTTAGAGCTATAGGTAACAGCAAGTACTTTATCAATTAAATTTTTAGATGCATTTTCCTAAATCAAACACTTAAGTTTGCAATTCCCAGCTGTCAGCCTTTCAGTTCCAGCAACAACCGAGTTTATCATCTTTTAACAATGTATCTAGTGTTTCAAGGGCTTAACAGTAATGTAGTATGGCACTGATCTCTCATTAACATAAGCTTATCAAACTGTTTGTGGGAGGATCAGAAATGTTGACGGACAACTAAATAAGGCAAAGTTCAATGTTAATTTACTGTAATAAAATGCATTTTAATAACAATCACTTGATGAAGTACTTGTTATTACTTGTTATTGGAATCACTGCTCTGTCACTTTAATGCTTAAAAATAAAACCGCCTTTGACAAAGCTGTGTGAATTGACGAAACGGTCGTAAGGCTTGATGTAATAATAATACCCTACATGGTTTATTTTTATATATTGTACTTGAACTCTGGATCTAGCATGTTTCCAATAAGGACTTGGTAATCAGCATATGTTTAGGAGTACTGACATTTTCTTGTTATATAAATGGTTACCAAATTATTGCTACCTCTATCCACTGCTGCACTAATTGTGACTTATGTTGTGGTTTCAATTTAGCAATTATTTGGGAAAAATATGCCAGGCTTTTTTGATAAATATCTCTTTTGCAACCAATTTTGCTCATTTTTTGCATTGTAGATTTTTTTGTCCTACTTCTATCCCTTATGTATATAGTGATATATGTATACTGAGCTACACTTAGGAGTATCCAGTGGTTCTAAATTTTCATTTTCAGAGTGTTTATACATATTTTTTTTTAAATAAATTAAAATAAAATTTTCCAATTTAAAACTTTTTTTATACAAATAAAACAGAGGCAACAAAAAAATGTGATTGATTATATAGGAATACAAAAATATATAAAATTGGCAACCCAACTAAGTGTCATCCTGTATATCTTACCGCAGAGTAATAGCCCTGGCTACAGGGTCATTACTGTGAATAACAGAGAAGATCCTTTTCACAAACTCGTCCACATTTAGAATCTTCTCCAAGTGTTTCTCACTCTGCTGAGTCACTTTCAGCACACACAAGCGAAGAAAGTTGTTCCTAATGCAAAAACAGATTTTAGACAAGGATTGTAGCTTAATACCCCATTATCACTTAAAGACAATTCCCTGAAGATGCTTACAAGTCCCCAATCCTCTATCCACTTATTTATAATCTTCAGAATTAACCTTACCGTTCCCAAATCCATCCCTCATTACTACACTGCATTTTTTTCCCCAATTAAAGTTCATCTCATTCACACCAACTTAAAACCCAATAAGTGGCTGAACCAAACTTAAACCCACTTATAAGAAAGACTGGAGAGCTATCAGTCACTAGAGCAAAAGCTCTCTTCAGCAGGGCTTTACAGATATGTTTCAATGTTATTGGAGTTTGCAAGTACTATACAGAACTACACAGAAGTACAATGAATATTTAGGCTTTTTCTTTAATTATGTTATTATACCACATAAACAAAAATAGTGGAAAGATCTATTCAAGAAATTGAGAGCACAAGAAAAATGTGAACTAATAATGTGGAGCAACAAGATTGTTTAATTATCTCATAGGTAAACAAGTCCCTAATAGCATAAATAAGAATGAGCATTAAATTTCATTAGGACATAGCAAAGACGGTAGAAAATAGATTAAAAACAGACAATGCAACAGTTTCAATAGTAACATAGGTGTATATTCAATATGGCCATGCAGTTTAACCAGATTATAGTAGTCAATAGCTCCGGTAGTCAATTCTAGAGGTAATAGCAGCAAAAGTAAAACCCATATGGCTGGTGAAGCCACACTAGTGAAAGAAGAGGACAGGGGTTCCCGATACAAACTCAGAGGATGCAGAAAGAAGAAATTGATGGGCTATCCGTTATTAGCAACAATTTTAACAAAGTTTTAAAGTCCAGAGATTATGAGAAGTCATGAAGGACTAAATGTGAAATGTGGTGGGGGCAACTGAAAAATTATTTATTGAGAAGGCACAAATGCGATGAGGAGTAGCAGGAAGGTTTACAAAATTACACACTTATAAGGTTCAATAGTATAGAGACATTCACAAGAAAGGGCAATATCTGACCAATTGGCACATTATGACAAGGATTTTAAGTATGATTCCAGAAGACGTATGGAGATGCTTTACATATTGAAAGAGAAAAGGAACAGGTGCGCCGACATAGCATGAAGGTCCGATCGCCAATGCAGAATGCACTTACCCAACTCTGAACACATCTGCTAGCTTGAGGAAAGCAGAGTTGATGAGTATTGGAAATGGATACTTCTGAAACAGTCTCGGAAAACGGACCACAGCTTCACACTGCTCTCCCAGCTTGCCAGATCGTAACCCTGTGAGAAAGATGTAAATTTGATGAGTGAGCCAACATTTACTATTCAACTGTAATGAGCATGAACTTGATGGATCTCAGAGGGGCAGTGGCTGACAGATGCGCATGGTGTCCTGCGATCCATAAGGTCACAGGGAGTCGGACGCAACTCAACAGGTAAATAACCATACAAATCATTTACTTTACCAGTAATTTCCTATGGTTGTGGAAAAATAACACCAACTTCTACGGTACATTATATTGCCTCCAAGTATCAAGAACAAAACACAACAATAATTATATCAACACACTGCAATGTTCATAATATTAATCACTATTTAAACAGCTATGTGAAAGACACAAACCGCTACATCAGTTAAACGTATTTGAGAGTAACTTGATTTTACTGTATCTTTACGACCATCGTTAGAAATTATATTATACCATTATTTATCTCAGGAAAGCTCAATACGCCTATAAACGCTGTTCACTGCAACCAAAATGCCAGATTATTATTTTGGGGTTCTATAGACATACCAATCACAGATTTTAATTTGCAATTTATGGGACCATGTCTCAAAAACCTAAGAACCTATCCTATTATATGTACGCATGGTAAAGCAAGCGCTGGGAAGCCGCCAAGGTCCCGATGTAGCTGTCTCTAAGTGGCCGGTAAGTGGGTTAGGGGTTTTCAGGTTAGGAAGTTAGTTTTCCGGGGTTAGCCTGAGAGGGTTAGGGTCAGTAAGTGGTATAGGGCGTTAGGGACGGTAAGTGGTATAGGGCGTTAGGGACGGTAAGTGGTATAGGGCGTTAGGGTTAGGGCAGGTAACTGGTGTAGGGGGTTAGTGTTATGAGGGTTAGTACAGGGCAGCACAGCATCTCACAGTATGTGACTGGCAATAAAATGTAAAGCCATGGCAATGCTGTTTGACACACAATGTAAAGCTTTTTGTACTGCGAGGACCTTTGGCGCCCATTGCAAGCCTCTTGTCTTGTGTACTTTTGCTCCTCTGAGCACCTTCGGCGCTCATTGCTCCCCTCGTGTTTTTCTAGTTTTGTGCTTTGCAACGATCATCTTTGGCAATCGTCACAAAGACAGATTATATAATATATATATATTTTTTTATAATATTAGTTACTTAATAAATGAATATACTTGACCCATTTCTAATTAATATATCCAGCAATCAGTAGCCTGAAGAGCTAACAATCTATTTTTATTTTCCTGCAGGATACAATGTACAGTTGCACTGTTGCTACCCTGCGGAGAAATGGTCATCAATGTGCCAATTGTGCAGAATAAATAGGCTGCGTGCGCGAGGGCAAACCATTGGTTTAGTCATGTAAAGCGCCATTTTAGATTCATAATGTCATTAGTTGCAAGTTAGTGTTGTAAAATGGCATTGATTGTCTATGTGTTACGTGGCTTATAAGCATTTTCCGTCCTTTCTCATAGTGTATTTTTTACCTTGTACGTCCCTGGGTAATAGTTTTACGCGTCTGGTGGCGTTTTGCGCGATTCAGGTTCGTGTAGCCTCGTTTTCATTTTTTTCGAGCGACATGGCAACGATTTGCAATTTGACAACTATTTTATATATATATATATATATATATATATATATATATATACACACACATACATAGCATTGTGTAATTATGTACAATCACTATACCCAGCCTCGCTTCCTGACAGTTGTTTACCTTTATCCAGCTCCATTAGAGCAGAGTTAGCGTCTAGTTCCTGCTCTCCATAACCGGCATCTGCCAGGAAGGCTCTACTACTCCCTGTACCCGCCGCCATGCCTGCTCCTGCCTGTGTAACCTCCCAACACAAACACAAGTCTTACTATCAGCCTCACAGTACCCTAAGCCGCCATGACAGTGGGTCGCGCATGCGCCGTTCAAACAACGATTGTACTGTCGTATACTATTTTTAATGGAGACAGTAAAGACAGATGTGATTGGTTGGTTCTTGGGCTTTGGCGCGCTGCCAGTAGTACAGGGCTGTGGTTGGTTGGTACATCACCCAATCATATTCGACTGCTGTGTTTCGCGGGAGATTCTTCGGTTGGCGCGCTGCCTCGGTAGTCCATTGATTCGCGCGTATTGTGAGCAGGTCCTACCGGAGCAGAGCGGACACACCGGGACAGGAGCCCAGGAGAGTACGGTGGAAGCTGCCAGCATTCATAGCACTGAGTCATGCTGTTCCAATCCATTGTGAGCAGGACTAGAGTGGGCTGGAGGGGTCATGGTGAGTTATAATGGAGGGCAGTGGGAGCCACCATTACAGGGGCAGCTACTGCCTGGGTGAGTTTATCATATGTGTTCATTAGATTTTAAAATTAAGTTTTTATTTAAATTAGCACTACTCATTACAAATGTGCATATAATTATTTAGGAGCCAGCAGTACACATTTAGTAGTCCAGACCCACTGGAAATGTCCACCCCATAAGTTTATATAAACCCAGTGCTACCAAATCCAGGAAGCCTGATCTGCTAACATATTGTTTCTGGCTTCTTTAATGCATCAGAATATATTCCCTGTCTCCTTTAAAATCTTGTTTTTATTTTCATCATTGGGTGACTGTATATAATATGTGCATACATGGTTGTGTATGTGTGTGTATATATATATATATATATATATATATATATATATATATATATATATATATATATATATATATATATATACACCCACACACACAGTGTTGTTGTTCAGTCGTGACCATATGGACTGCAGTACCCAAGCACATTTGTCATTATGTCTCTGGTTGTGCTTATACATAAGGTTTTCTTGGTAAAGATACCGGAGTGGGTTGCCAGATCCTTCTCCAGTGCACTGTGTTTTCTGTCCTCTCTACTATGACCTCCCCATCTTGGGTGAGCCTATGTGGTATATAGCTCATGGTTTCATTGAAGTACACAAGCCCTCTCACCACAAGGAGTGTACTTGTTTCCTGCTCAGAATTTTAAGAAATACCATTATAACACTGCATTCTGGGAAGCTGGCCGGGAGCATGCGAATGTATTCATAAATATATTAACTTTGATTTGCAACGCGCCAACATATTCTGTAGTGCTGTACAGTGGATGTGAGCAAGGAAAAATACAATATTAACAAACTGTAGAAGATGGGGGGTTCTATCCTGTTATGTGCTCGCAAATGGAAGCACGCTGGTAAGTGGCTTAGGTTTAGGGTAGCTAACTGGTGGTGGGGCTTAGGGTTAGACTCAGTAACTTGTGGAAGGGGTTAGGCCCGCCAAGGGGTGTATGGGATCGGAGTTGGTAACTGCTGTAGGGGTTTAGGGTTAGGGGTGGTAACTGCTGTAGGGGGTTAGGGCCGTCAAGGGGTGTAGGGAGTTAGGGGGAGTACAATGGGAGGCAAGCGTGGCACCAGGAGGCTTGCGTGCACATAACAGGATAGATCCAATGGAGGGAGGGCCCTATTTTGAGCTTAGCATCTTTGTAGAAAGTTTTTTTTACCAAAGCACAAGTTTACAGTACTCCTGTATATCATGTATATTCTTCACCCCTGTGTGTAAATATATCAATTTTATATATGAAAACGGTGTACAATACTTTACATAAGGCTTGTTTACTGCAGGGAGCTTACCCATGGCCTCTCCTATTCCCCCACACTAGCTATTACCCAGCTGACCTTGCTTATTGTGAAGGCATTCATTCACTCATTACATTATTTTACCACAACCATCTTGTAGCTTGGCAGCAAAGTTTGTGTGTCTTCTGATATGGTTTGTGAGATCTAATTTCAGTGACCCCTTGACTGTTTCAAGAATTGACAACTTGTAAATCTCTACAAATCCAGCGTTTCTCCAGTAAATGCATATAAGCTTTTCAATTGTGTTGACTTAAAGGGACAGTCGCCAGCAATAATTGGTTCCCTTTCACCCTTTTGTTTAGAAGCACAGCAGGACCTAGCACACACTGTGCTCTAACATGGGCGTGGGAAACTGCAAGAGCATGTAAAACTAAACTCTAGTGGCTGTAACTTTAAGTGAGGTTTTAACACTCCCTGGAGGAAGTTCCCCCATACAAGGAGAGCTCACCAGTTTGTATGATCAGTCATGTATAATAAAATATAGTAATGTCATTTTAGCCCTAGTGTGTTCATCTGTTCTTTTGTCAATGGTATAAGCATCTTCTGTCTATCTTGATTTATTGGGTAATGTGTCTGCATATTTTATATAAACATACTTATTTTTTACTCTAGTCTTCTCATATGGTCTGCATGATCTAGTTTATCCCAAACTGGTTCCGTGTCCATTATTGTCACTGTCTCTCCCAACACAGGGCCCTCATCTCGATACCCCCTACATTCTCTCTTGCAATGTTACCAGTGTCTTAGAGAGGATGAACATATTTCCTTTGGAGATCTGGGATCACCAGTACCACCATTTGGATGCTCTTTTTGTACAGGTAAGATTTTCTGCATTTGGCTGTGTACAAGTTTTTTATGCATTTATCATTTGGGGTATTTCTATTTTTTTAAACATGTCATGTACGGATACTGATTGCAGGTCAACCCTGTTTCCAAAATAGTTGAGAATAATCACAAGACAAGAACATGAAAGCATTTGATGGGGGTGGGGGGGGGGGTATTTTTAGATAATGGATTGTGTCATGGGTATATCCATGTTAGACTGGTAGTCGGTCTGTTACCCTATGTCGCCTTATTCAACCACTGAATATTATTATTGAGGGGCTATTTTATGAGGATAGTCGGTACAGGTATTATCTGCTTCTACTGTCCTTCCAAATCTTCCTAGGGTTCTAATCGTTTTACAAAGACAAAGTCCATCATCATGAAAGTGTAATTGAATTCAAGAGTTGGAACAAAATACATTGGGGAGGGGGGGGATCCATGATACAATGGGTGACTCCAGTGGAAGGTGTGTGTGTGTTGCATTGTTAGTTTAGTGCATACTTGACAAGCGAGTCTTTTCTTGGACTGCAGTGGTCCTTTGAATGATTTGATTGTTTATACTACTGAGAGTTAAACACTATTTCCTGAATGCTGTGTATACCAAGGCTAGCAATCTTTTTTTATTATGGATTTTGTTCTTTGGTTTTATTTAGTTGTAATCACAAACTTTATTTCCTTTTTTGAAATCCTTTTAATGCTTGTCTTTTAGCACCGAACATGAATCAAGTTCTTGTAGTGGCTAATGAAGAGGGTATGGTTAGGCTGTATGACACTGAATGCCGAAACGTGCAAAGGCAGATTGTGAAAGGTGAGTTTAATTTGTCCAACATTTTAAAGTAAGTGTCATGTCCTGTATGACCAGCAGGGTATTCTGTTGCCTTTTGGAAAATACCATTTTGTCGCTATTTGTGTCTAAAAAAATTTCTTTTATTTTTAACTTGTAGAATGGATGGCCCACACCAATGCAGTCTTTGATATCGCCTGGGTACCTGGAGAACACAAACTGGTGAGCCACAAAAACCTTTGAATTTTATTATGCTTTTTTTCATGATCACTGTAAGGCATTAATCATTAGCATAACTCCTATTGAATTTATAATAGCAATAACAATCAGATGAGCATAAGCAATGATTCATAGGCTGTAACAAACACATTGACCTTATAGTGGATACCAGCAGCAGCTGAGTCTTAACTTTCCAAGTACGATTTATGTTGAATATTGCCTTTTTTTTTTTTTTTTTTTTTTTTTTTATATATATATATATTTATTTATTTTAAATCTCAGTGCCTAACATTTGGATCATGTTAGGACATTACAGTGGTCCTTAATGTGAAGAATCTCCTTTTTAATCACATTGCTGTGCATATGAGCACCGATTCCATTTGTTAACATGCTACTGTTTGGATCATTTGCAAGCTCACTAAACAATGTACTATGGCTTAAAGTAAAGCACAATGGTTTCCTATTGAACTTTTTGTTTTAATGTATCTAGATAATTTTGTCAAGTGCCACTCATTCTCCATATAAGGAATTGTACCGCTCCCTTTTGTATAAAGTAATTTTTGTCTGCAGGTTACAGCTTCAGGGGATCAGACTGCTAAGCTGTGGGATGTTAAGGCTGGTGAACTCATTGGCGTGTGCAAAGGGCATCAGTGCAGTGTGAAGTCTGTTGCTTTCTCAAAATTTCAGAAAGGTATGTTTTTTTTTAATTTTTTTGGCAGCAAATATAAATAAAACTAGCTTATGTTTTTTTTTTTTTTTTTTTTTTTTTTTACATTTTAGCATAGGATTTTATTTCGAGATCCTGCCTAAATTTGACTGTAGGACTGTTCAGTGTAACGCATGGTTCTAGGTTAGGTTTACATTTATTTGGCAATGTTTATACAAGACATTGTGCTAGATCAGTTTTAAAACTCCAGCATTTTCTGCAAGGAATAAAGTAAAAGTTAAGAGGACTTTTAACTAACATTTGTGTGTTTACACAGCTGTATTCTGCACCGGAGGAAGAGACGGGAACATCATGCTCTGGGATACTAGGTGCAGTAAGAAAGGTAATGAACATTTTCTACATGGAAATATACTTTTTTTTTTTTTTTGGATTATATGAATGATGAAAACCGTTCAGTGTTATCTCCCAAAGCTGGTCTTGAGCAACGTTGTTAAAAATATCAATATGGAGTAAAATCTGTACTCTATATTAATATTGGATTTGTTTGATATGTACGCAGTGTACGATTTCACAACTTGCTTGAAGGGAACTCTATAAATTGCATTATTGGGAAAATAAGTATCTTATACTTATTTTGTCAGTACGATCACTTCCTGGATTAGTGCAAAATTTTCTCTTTAATCTATCCTGCCACTGTCCCATCACTACCATGTTAAATATTGTATACAGCTTTAGATAACATGTACAAGGAAATGTTTCTAGTTTGACTCTTGTATCAAAATGGTTTTAAATTGCAAATGGGGGGGGGTCAAGCTTAAAGAGTGGCTTGTTATTTCTATTGTTGCTTGCATACAGTAAAACACAACAGTCTGCATAAGTTGAAAGAAAAGGTTTTCTGTAGAAAAATAAGATACTTAAAGGGTCATTTACTTCACTGTAACTTGTTCATGCTGTGACAGCACAAGCTTGCATGTTAAAATGATCTATTTGTTTTTTATACTCCAACAGTGAAAGCAATTTACAAATGATTTTGTTTTCTTGCACTTTGTATATCAGACACTTCATATAATATGACAGAATGGCAGTCACTACAAAGTAATATTACATAACTACAATGTTTTCCCCCTTCAGATGGTTTTTACAGGCAAGTGAACCAGATCTCCGGTGCACACAATGCACTTGACAAGCAAACCCCTTCAAAAATCAAGAAGAGGAAACCTGTTGCCAAAGGTCTTGCTCCCGCTGTGGTAATTTGCAAAGCTTTATAC
This sequence comes from Discoglossus pictus, assembly GCA_027410445.1. NCBI lineage: Eukaryota > Metazoa > Chordata > Amphibia > Anura > Alytidae > Discoglossus > Discoglossus pictus. The sequence continues at coordinate 38,916,650 of CM050165.1, read as the reverse complement.
TCCTATCTAGATAATAATTACTTTTAATTGCCACCTACGTTTATTAAATAAATAAAAGCTTCATTATTATTATTGTTATTATTGTTGTATTTAATAATACTTTCATTGTCCTTTTAATCTACTTAAATTTAGTGCAACAATATATGCATTTACAGTATTTTTATTTGTAATCAGAATAGTTCTATGGACAGTTGAGATGCATACGTCCCATAGAAAATAATTGTCATCCTGGTATGTTCCCAATTCATTTATAGAGTGCTAAACATCATCCTCCATCATAGTTATATAGTATTTGAGGTTGAATAAAGACTGTTAGTCCATCAAGTTAAAACTTTTATCATGTTACTGCGTTAAGTAGCAACTTGTTATCCCTTTCCATTCAAGTCTTGAGTTGGTGATCAGTTTGAGATGCCATAATTTGAATACCTTTCACATTTTGACTTTTTTTTTATTTTATTTTATTATTATTTAACAAAAAGAAAACTGCTTTTTAACCTCTTTGGCATCAAACACATTTTCTGAGTACCATTTATTGGATAACAAAGTTCTCAAAGCTTTCCAAACTGGGACAATTGGTTTACAGTGACTAAATCCTTTCATATAGTTAACACAAATAGGGGAAAAATTAGCGGATGCATCATTACGTTGGAGATATTGGCTTGTGTGTTAGACTATATCTCTAGACATAAATAGGTCAACCATATCTACTAACAATGTATATTTTAATATGAATACACAGCTTGGTATAAATACTGCTTTTTGCACCTCTTGCTTAGTTTATATGATTTGTGTTTTCAGGCATAATTTTACATGCATTTCCCACTTTAAGTTTAGAGTCTGAGGAAAATATAGTAGTGATTTCTCAACCAACTTCCCAACGCTTCCTTTTTTTTTTTTTTTTTTTCTAATCTAGGATTCCCAGCAAAGTGTAACTGTGGTGATCTTTCAGGATGAACACACCGTAATCTCTGCAGGAGCTGTGGATGGGTAAGCAGCATCTGTCAGTTTATCCATTTCAAAAAGGTGTACTTAGAGGTTCTCATCAAGTTGGTTATCTTGAGCTTTTGAGGTTCATTTGATCAAAATGCTGCTGTAGATATGGACTCGGACTATATCACTAGTGAGAGAAAATGCAGTAAAATGATCTATCCATGCTGAAATATTTCATACAGTGATGTAGGTATTTAGTATTTTTCCCTTTCCCACTGAGACTGCAACCCTAACGTGTGTGTGTGTGAATTTATATATCTTTGCAAATAATTACAACACTTTGTTTGTTTCCAGCATTGTAAAAATGTGGGACTTAAGGAAAAATTATACGTCATATCGTCAGGATCCTGTGCCAGTTAAAATGTTTCCTTATGCAGGAAGCAGCACACGTAAACTTGGTAAGTGGCATAAAAATAAATAGTACATTTGTGTTCACATTTGAATGTCTAAAATAAGTTTGAAAAAAACTTGTTTGATGCCCAGAATTCTGATAAATACATGCAAATATGCCCACAAAGGCTACGCTTTTGCAATCCATAATAATTTCAAAACTTGGCTTCCTTTAAGGATATGCCGTTGTATGAAACGGCTTTGAGCAAAGCTAAGGCTTGATTACTTGCACGCACGCGTGCGCTAGGTATCCCACCCATGTACAGCTGTTTCAAGACTACTGTCTCATCAGTTTGGGGCCAGTTCCTTAGCTTGTGTAGTGGATCTTTTGAGGAGGTAGTTCACCAAAGCAATAATTTAATTTATGGTGGGCAAAATAGTGATAGAAGACCTCCACCATACAGTAAATAAATAGTAGTAATAACAGAAGTCTTACAAAGTGATGCAAGATATTTGTTAGGCTCTCCAATCCATTAGGAATAACTTTCTAGCTTTTGGAATATATATATATATATATATATATATATATATATATATATATATATATATATATATTAATGTTACATATTCAGATGACAATACATTTCACTCTTCATTTTTCCAGGTTATTCCAGCCTTGTGTTAGATTCCGCAGGTACCAACCTGTTTGCCAACTGTACTGATGATAATATCTATATGTTCAATGTAACTGGAATAAAGACTGATCCAGGTAAGAGTATGCAATGTTTGCTTTTTTTATGACTTTGGTGAAATGGCATCGTAAACGATTGGCAATGTGTGTTGGGATATGAGGCACCTATGTAAATACATAGAGAACAGAAATATTTGTGCTTGTGTAGAATTGGACAGTAGAGGGCACCCAGTGTTAAACATACCCATTTGGTGTGTAGAAGCTGACTTATGAAAAGTACACAAATGCATAAAGCGTGAAGAACATGCCTAGATGGTATAAAAAAGAACAAGACTTTAACACTGAAAAAACAGTGTAGTTTGGTAAAAGCTTCACATGCCTGTGAAGGAAGTAGCAAAGTAACATTAGCAGGTAATCAACGCTTAAAACTGATTGTGTCATGGGAGATTTTTTATTTATTTATTTTTTTAGACTTAAGTAGGAAGATTATCCTATGGGGCCTTATTCTGCTACTTCTATTTCCAAGGGGCTTTTTGATCTGGACATTTTTAAGACGTGTATACAATTATCAGAATCCAGTTCCTCTCATCTAATCATATTAGTAACAGTATAAAAGGTCAACATTATGTAAGGAAACTGAATATAATAGTTAAAAATTAAAGGATATAATTATTTTAGGCTGTGTGAAAAGTTTGCAAGTTGTCAAGTAAAGTTTTTTAAAAACGTTATACTTTAAATATGACCCTTCAGTGAACATTTTAAGTGTTTGACTAATTTATCCAACCAGTCATGCTCTTGCAGGTTATCACCCTCCACTTAGGGGGGAATCGCACCAACTAGTCATAGGATGAGCGGGAGGATCTTTTTTTGTAACCTTCATGCTTTTAGAATACCCAAGTTCTATTATTTTACTTATAAATTTTTATAACAAAGTGCAGTTTATATTTTCACCTCAGTGTATTATCCTTTTTCAGTTTCTATCTTTAATGGACATGAAAATTCAACTTTCTATGTGAAGTCCAGTGTCAGTCCATATGGCCAGTTCTTACTTAGTGGCTCAAGTGATCATAATGCCTACATCTGGCAGGTGAGGATTGTCTTCATTATTTTTCTTTTCTTCCGCTGTTTGTGTACATATATTATAAGCTATAGATTGTTCTAAAACAAAAATTTGACTGTTTTTTAGTAACCATTTTTTGCTCTTTATCCATTAAGATCATCTCTGCTATTTTCATTATTTACCAAATAACAGCTCACATCTCTGTACAGTACAGGATCCACAATAAGTTATTTGCTTTGTCACATTGTGGGCAGATGCACTAAATTGAGTTGGTGTTACATTTAACAGCAGCGAGTGGTAACAAATGTTTTCACAGACTGGTTACTTTCCTTTGCATTTCTAGCTCCACTGTTAAACCATAGTAGTTGTACAATAGGATCGCATATAATAGTTGTCAAACTGAGACGTCGTCACGCTTTGCGTAGTACACACGACTTAGGCGAAACGAGGCGAGCAGTGAAGGCAATACACCAAACACCTAGACAACGTGGGATCACCAGCCTACAAGCAGTTGACCAACGTGGGACTTGTAATTTATTTTTTTCTGAAATGCGGGACTTTGGAAAAATAAATACGAGATAGTAAAAATACAAGCAATGGCCGAACCGCGCAAAGCAAAAACCAATAAAAACACACAACATACAAAACAAATACAACAAAAAAACATCACACAGAATGGTTTGAAAATCGCCTAAGCAAGAAAATGGCTGCCCAAAAAAAAATGAACGACCACGGACCGCGCAAAACACTGCCAACCGCGTAGCACTTTCACACAGGAACGTACAAAATACACTATTACAAATGACAGAAAATGCTTGCGAGCCGTGTAACACATTAATAACATTACGAATCTACAATGGCGCTAACAAAATATAGATAAATATATATCTGTCTTTGTGATGAGTGACTAAGGTGCTCAGAGGAGCAAAAGTACACGAGAGGATCGCAATGAGCGCCGAAGGTCTTCAGAGTAGAAAAAGCTTAACATTGTGTGGCAAACAGCATTGCCATGGCTTCAAATTTTATTGCCCCGTTATTTTTGACGGACAAGTAGCTAGGTTCATATATTTAGCAATAAAATCCATATTAGAAGAAAATAAAATCGGTGTAGCTTCTAAAACTGACGTCTGAAATTGGCATTTTTGCTACCAGGAGGTGAGAGGAACTGCCGAGAAGGCTATCCTAAATGTTTTTTAACCTGTGTCTGCTTGCCTACAATAGATCTAATAAATAATACCAGGACAACAAAAAGTTGCTTCTAAAGACAGACCCTAGACAACTTTAAAAAGGGATTAGATATATTTTTAAATAAAGAGCATTCAGGGCTATTCTGGATAATTAGAGAGGGACTATTGATCCAGCGAGGATTGATCCTCCTCCTCATCAACCCCATCCTCCTCCTCATCAACCCCATCCTCCTCCTCATCAACCCCATCCTCCTCCTCATCAACCCCATCCTCACTGTCTCCCCTCTAAATATCTCCCCCTCACTTACCTGCTTCTGACTCGAGTATAAGCCGAGGGGGCCCTTTTTTAGCCTTAAAAAAAGGGCTGAAAAACTCTGCTTATACTCTAGTATATACGGTACTAGGTAACTAGTATTTGAGTCCTCAGAGATTAATAGCAGGAGTCTTACAAAGTGATGCAAGATATTTGGCTCTCCAATCCATTAGGAATAACTTTCTAGCTTTTGGAATATATATATATCACACAAATAATTTTAGTAAACTATAAGTTATTATCTTACAGATCCAGTCTTAATCACACTTTTTTTTTTTTTCTGATACACAAACTTCCTTAACACAACTTTACAGGAAAGGTTGTGATGATTCTGTCGGATATCATGATCCTTATGCATAGGGTAATGAGAAGTTTCCTGTTGACACAGTTCTCTGGGGTTTTGTGGTTTGTGTTCAGTGTGTTTGCACGTGTAAATGGCTTGTCAATGTCAGATTAGTCTATTTGTGGCCTGCATGTTGCCTAAGTTTCTTCACAGGCTTTATCCTGTTTCTTGCACTTTTTTGGCTGTTGAGCCCTGTTAAAAGTGATTGTAGAACAAAGTATATTCTAAAAAGTGGCTGGGACCAAAGTATATAAACCTAAAGACTCGGTCAAACAAGGGCTATCAAATTCCTTATACTATTTTTTGTTGTTTTTATTTATTTTTCAATATTTAAGAATGATTTGATAATGAAGCTGCAAAGTTTTACACCCCTGGATTTATGTATTCCTACTGTACTTGTAGAGCCAAGCATATTTCTTTTCTCTATAATTGCGGAATTGATAAGGTGATAATTTGTCTTCCTCTTTCAGGTGTCTGATCCTCAGGTTCCTCCTTTTACCCTGCAGGGACATTCCCAAGAGGTCACCTCGGTTACTTGGTGCCCATCAGACTTCACCAAGGTCAGTATTTGTAGTTCTTCAAAATCGCAATCGTGTGTGTGTGTGTAAAAAATAAATAAATAACTGTAGATTTATTTATTTTATTATATTAAAACCTACTTATCCCACATCTAGATTGCCACTTGTTCTGATGACAATACAGTAAGGATATGGAGACTGAAGAGAAGCGGTAAAGAATCTGTAGAAAGTGACAAAACTAACTTGGTTGGTTGGACATGTCAGAAGAAATGTGACGAAAGCCTCATGGGTAAGAGTGATGTTTTCAGTGTGTTAAACTAATTGTGTGTTAAATATGATAAAGGCTTTCTCTCATTACAAAATAGGAAAGTGCAGCTCTTTATTTCTAGTATAGTAGACTTCACACTTCATGTGATTTTTAAATTAAAAGCCTGCAATAGAGTAGACTTACATCTTCTGGCAAGTTAACCACAATAACTTTATATTTTTTGTTGTGTTTTTTTTCCCTAACAGCTGTTAGACACTGCACACCCGGAAAACCTCCTAGGATACAAAGTAGTCTTCTAATGTCTTCCCCAACACCAGGTGCTTGTGCCCCAACCCATTCTGGGGACCTCCCAATGTCTTCTAGCACCCCAACAAGTAGTCCTTGGATGCTTGCGACAAAGTTACAGACTCCTAAAAGACCAAAGACAGAAGCCACTGAGGCATCCCCCAAACAGATGTCGAACACCAAAATATCAATCAAGGACTGGGTCACTCGCACTCCCAAATCTTGTACTCGAGGGATAGACACAAAGACTCCTTCTCCTCGGAAGGCGTTCACTCCTGTAGAGCAATACATGGATGCCTCCGGTTCTAGAGCACCATTACAGTTTGAGAAGCGGGCGAAGAGACGTCTAGAGACCAGCAGTGAAGATGCTGAGCATGAGTGCTGTAACAACTGCAACTGTGTGGTAGAACTAGAACCTGGATTAAAAAAAACAAAGCTAGATTTGTGCTCGAAGCCTGAGAGCGGTGTAAATAACCATAATAATGGTCTAATCCGTGAAGAATTGAGTAAGAGGTGTGAAAAAGAAACTACTTCCTGTCCTATGATTGTTACCTCTTTAGAGGTATCTGAAAATCCATCATCCTGTGGAATTAGAACTGAGCTTCTGGACAAAGAAAACAGCTCCCCTGATGAGAACTGGCTCTCTGCTTTGGGACACAAGCTAAAGGGTGATAAACCATATACTCCCAACAAAGTCAGCGGTAGCCCTTCTGCAAGAAGTGGGAGCTCTAAAAAGCCCCTGCCAAAGAATATTCCCAATTCACCTGTATCAGTAAGTATATTCTTTAATGGGACCTATAGATGCCTTTTTAATTAAGAAATAGTACTTGAGGCTGCTTTTAGAATAAAATAACAAAAATGCATCTGAATAAACCCAGAGCATTTCAACATTTTGAAATGTAATTTTCAAAAGCTACACAGACTATCCGTAATTAAATGAAACCTTATTGTATGAGGATGCCAGTGGTGTTTTCATTTATTTAATTACTGATAAGCGGAGTAGCATTTGAAATGTTTGCTTTTCATCATCCTCTTTTGAGGGGCGGGGGTTCTGCCCAGTGGGACTGTTCAGATATAATTCTCTGATTTCTTGTTAAAGTGCCTGCTTCCCTGTAGTGACTAATGCAGGCAAACTTAATGTGCTCAGAATGTTTACTGCCTCCTGAGCAAATCCTCCAACAGACCTTAATACTTAGTAGGAAGTTTAGAGAGAGATCTGGTTGACTCTGTACTGCTAATTTTATTTATATATATAGTAAGTCTGCGAGTTTCAATCCCACAAGGTGCTTTAGGGAAAGCACTATGGATTTGAGATTCAGACAGGGCCCTCCTTGCCTTGCTATATTGGAATTTGTATGTATCTTTGTCTTGAACTTCTCTTATGTACAGCGCTACCGAATATGTTGGCGCGTTATAAATAAACGATAATAATAATGTGTATGTATGTAAAAATTAGCAGTTCAGATTCGACCAGATCTCTCTTTAAACTTCCTACTAATATACAATTTCACCGACTGTTATACACTTCATGATTGACAGCGTCTACACAATAATTCAAACACTTAATACACATTACCCTATATATTCAATTACAATCACATTTCTGCCGGTCCTAATTTTTCCACAGCCAATAAATTGTAAGTTCACTGGTCATGACCAATTAAAGAGGGAAAACAATCTTTAGTCTTAATTACCTGTACTTATTGCTATATTAATGTCATGGTTCTAACAGTAGCTGAAAAAGGATAAGCCTGGCCCCTAATCAGCTTTTGAAATTGGCCACTTTAACTTAAAATGATATGAAATCCTATAATTGCTCCAAAGTCCTTTGTTTAAAATGTGTTTCCATGAATCCTCATTCCTAACAGAGCTTTCTATCTACACCAGGAACAGCACTCATTTTGGACTTAAGACTAAGCTTATACCATTTTGTTTATTATCCAATATTGCACCTTTCTGAGAAAATAACTGATTCTAGTGCATTGCCAACAGTGTATTGCATGACCACTAGATAAACTCTCTAACTGCACATTGGTGCACCATCTTTATAACCATGTTTACAAAGATAAAGGACATTTAGGCACCAGCCAAACATTTTTAGGAGCTATGATATGGATTATAGATGTGTTACAGCCTTACAGTCTTCTGATTAATGACACATCATGCTAATTAGTGGGCATTATGCTTAAGTTGGGGTGAGGGGCCCATCTGAAAGAAATGCACAACACTATATATTTATATATGTAGGTGTAGTATGCAATTACCATAATTCCTTTACGTATGTCTTGTGTTGTCAAATTGATATCAATATTTGGAGCAATCTGAGCCGAGAAGCCAGCAATGGCTGCATGCATGTAGAATATACACAGAATATAGTTAGGAGCCATAAATACATCCATGTATGAACTCTGACCACTATCATTGTACTAAAAACATTTTCTTGTTTCTTTTCTAGGTTACGACCACTCCAGGCTCCATGCGAAAAATCTGTTCTTACTTTCATAAAAAGTCAGAGTGAACGAATACCGAGAGACTTTCCACTTTACAAATGTTTCACAGAAGGCTTGTCATTTTAATTTTTTAAGATGCCTGCAATGATTTTTAATGTGTTTTTATGTTACTGTTTATATGGTTTTAAAATATTGCACTTTTATGATGTTGAACACTAGCTAACTTTAATGTCCTGCCATATTAACTCCTTGGGGGTTGTGCAGTTTAGAAATCCATGTTCTACTTTCTAGCAGAAAGAAGCTTACATGTTTTATAGCATTGTATTAATAGAAATGTATATGTTTCAATTAAACAAAGTGCTTTTTTTGAAGATTTGATCTTTTAAAAAAACCTTACTTGGGTATTTTTTTAGAAACTGTAACCAATGGCACGTCTTTCATTACATGAAAATTGATCATGTCTTTTTTTTTTATTTTAACGTAAAATGCTATGAAACTACATGTAAAAAGGCTTAATGTAATTGTTGTAAATACAGATATTATGCAAGTATTTTCCTGTTTCTGTATGTTCTTAAAATAAAGCTTTCACTACTTCAGGTTCTAGACCACAGCTGTTATAAGAAGGGATATTGTATCAACTGTAGTAAAAAAAAATGTTAGGACTTTGGCATTCAACAGTGCTGGAGCTGATAGAACTTACCTGTTATGGTAGCCCTTACAACATTTTTTTTTACTTTTAGCAATATAAGTGCATATAGAAATGTGCAGAATTCCTCCATTAGTTTTTCTTTTTTTTTTTTTTTTTTATTTATTTTTATTTACAGAAATGCATATGGTGTAAGTCCATGGTTTTCAACAACCGGTCCACAGAAATTTTCTATTGATCTGTAAAAAATGTTATTGCTGCTTAACACATGGTATCCAGGCCTCCATTGAAGCTTTTGGGCAAAGGCACACATAAGGCTGGCAGTCACTAGGTGGCGTCGCTTTGTCATGTCATGCGCCGTAGTTTGGCAGTGAGTCTTCTATCACAAATTGGGGGTTAGCGTGGAGAGTTATCAGCACAATCACTTTACTTCCACATTCTGTATAGTAATTTTATTTTATATTCTTTTATTTTTTTTACACTTTAGTCTTTTAAAAGCACCTTTTATGATGTTTTGCCTTAAACACAAGGTAGTTTGGTTTAATGTTGTATTAGATTTAAAAACTATAACACAATACTGTATTGATGTGTTTTATTTCTGCCTTGGCGGTCTGCAAAATTTCATCTATTTTCACCGGTCCGCAGATGTAAAAAGGTTGAAAACCACTGGTGTAGATTTCTCCTGAGATCAGACATATGCCTTATCAATGTTTTTTATTTTACATGGCAATCTGATTTCTTGTTTTGTGCCATTCACACAACACAAGAAGGTCTATTATATAGCCTCTAAGCCCTGACGAAGTCTCTAGACTAAACACTTAGTGAGATTAATTTCCATCCGCACAAAAGTCAATCACCAGTTGGGGGTTGAAGAAAACTGGAGTGTCTTTCCCAAAGATAAGAAATCTGGACCATGTGGCATGCTGATCATAACCAAATGGAAAGAACATGGCCCAACAGCAAACCTGTCAAGAGACGGACGCCCACCAAAACTCACGGACCGGGCAAGCAGGGCATTAATCAGAGAGGCAGCACAGAGACTTAAGGTAACCCTGGAGGAGCTGCAGAGTTCCACAGCAGAGACTGGAGTATCTATCTGTACATAGGACGACAATAAGCCGTACGCTCCATAGAGTTGGGCTTTATGGCAGAGTGGCCAGAAGAAAGCCATTACTTTCAGCAAAAAACAAAATGGCACGTTTTGAGTTTGCGAAAAGGCATGTGGAAGACTCCAAAATGTATGGAGGAAGGTGCTCTGGTCTGATGAGACTAAAATTTAACTTTTTGTCCGTCAAAGAAAACGCTATGTCTGGCGCAAACCCAACACATCACATCACCCAAAGAACACCATCCCTGGTGGTGGCAGCATCATGCTGTGGGGATGTTTTTCAGCAGCTAGGACTGGGAAACTGGTCAGAGTTGAGGGAAAGATGGATGGTGCTAAATACAGGGATATTCTTGAGCAAAACCTGTACCACTCTGCGTGATTTGAAGCTAGGACGGAGGTTCACCTTCCAGCAGGACAATGACCCCAAACACACTGCTAAAGCAATACTTGAGTGGGTTAAGGGGAAACATGTAAATGTGTTGGAATGGCCTAGTCAAAGCCCAGACCTCAATCCAATAGAAAATCTTTGGTCAGACTTAAAGATTGCTGTCCACAAGCGCAAACCATCCAACTTGAAGGAGCTAGAGCAGTTTTGCAAGGAGGAATGGGCAAAAATCCCAGTGGTAAGATGTTGCAAGCTCATAGAGACTTATCCAAAGCAACTTGGAGCTGTGATTGCTACAAAAGGTGGCTCTACAAAGTATTGACTTTAGGGGGGTGAATAGTTATGTACATTGACCTTTTCTGTTATTTTGTCCTATTTGTTGTTTGCTTCACAATAAAAAATAAAGAAACCTTCAAAGTTGTGGGCATGTTCTGGAAATGAAATGATGCAAATCCTCAAACAATCCATGTTAATTCCAGGTTGTGAGGCAACAAAACACAAATAATGCCAAGGGGGTGAATACTTTTGCAAGGCACTGTACCTATATATATATATATATATATATATATATATATATATTGTTACTATAATGGAGATTGCTAAATCTTGTTGACTGGAGTATCAATAGGCCATGGTGTGAGAATATCCCTGTTTGAGTATAAATCTGGCTTAGTGAGCCACCTGTACTCAAGCAGGTTATTACTGCCCTAAAAAATACTAATAATTGCATAAAATGTCATCTTATAGTATCCTGGGTTTGAAAAGGTCTCTGTTCTCACAGCATCAATGCTTTTCCAATTTTAAAACCACATACAAATCATAAAAATTACAGCCATTCTTAAAGATAAGAATACATTTGTAAGTTGATACAGCATAATATAAATAACTACACTAATTTTAAGGTGCAGTAGCTCTAGTAAATTAGAACAAAAACGAAATAATTTGATTTCTCCATGAATCTATGGAAATCTGATTATTTTGGCAATGATGTACCTGAAATGTAGAAAATGTCTTAACATGTGCCATTGTTTAGTCTGTCTACAATTATCCTAATTGAAATATACAGCCTTATTAAATTGCGATTCGGCAAATTGTAAAGTGCTCTATTTAAGCACATAGCATATATTTTTTCACGTAAGTTTTTAGTTAGTGAAAACCTCGCTTTTGTATAGAAGTTCACTAACTAAACACTTCTGTAAAAAAATATGCTGTGTGCTTAATTAGAGCCCTTTTAAATTTACTGAATCGCAATTTAATAAGGCTGACAATCGTGTGCTAGGCCTTTCTTGTTGAAAAAAACAGCTATACAAGTTGACTGCCCCTAGTGGAAAAAAGTTGCAGTAATAAAGTATTTTTCCCCTTTTTATTGTGAGATCTACATTTGTGGTGTTGCAATAGTCGTCGAAATTGGTTTTGTAATGATTACCTAAGGAAAATCCTTACTCAATCCATAGTCACACCTAATGCAATAACATGTGCAATAGACATTCATATCTTGTAGATATGAACCCTAGCATCCCATCTGTTGTTAAAGTGCCGACACAAGAGTTGGCCATGTTCCATCTCTATCTTAATAGAAGTTGCTAATTGAAAATGAATGAACTAACCAATACAGTAATACTTTAAAAACGCTTGTTTGTGCAGATCCTAAGAGTTGAAGGGTCACTCTAATCCACAAATCACCGCCATGTTATAAATATCATATTTGAAACATAAGAAATGAGTATTTTGTATGAAAAATAAGTGGTCCATAACATTAAATTGGGACAGCATGGGTCAGGGTTCACCTTCTATCCTGGCATGTTACAGGAAACAAAGGAACCGTAAATAATGTGGAGGTCTAGACCGCAACTCGTACTTGTATTCCCATTCAATTGATGTGATAAAACAGAATGAACAGGTTTTCTCTGAAGCTTTATTTACACTTCCTGTCAAACCGCTGATCAAATTCATTTTTTTTACCTGTTTTGTTGGCAAACTTTACGAAAATGTTTTGTATGAAATGTATAAAATATGTTGTTTTAGATACAAGAGACATTTTTGGACAGCGGGTCTTTGCTGTGTATGAAATTGAGAGTTGAAATGCAATTGCAACAAAGAAATGACAACGTCATATCTTGTTAATAGTAATGGAAACCTTTAACGGACTAATTTCCAGTCTGCATGCCAAGAAATGCATGGTGTAACGTCCAGCAGTGAAACGGTTAAGAACACGATTCAAGGGATTTCTTTTCTTCTTGCCATGTTAGTGTGTGGGTGTTGGATAATTGCTGATAATGATGTGGATTTGTGAATAGCAGGACATTTGTGTTGTGTGGTTGCAAATCTTTAGGCTGCCAAAAGATGTACCATTAGGATTCAGATCGTCAATTGGGCGGAAAAAAGCGTCATACAGGCTGGGGTAAGCTGAACTCGGCCAAGTGCCAAAATGTTTCCGTAATTTTTTTATTTTTATTTTTTTTTATTATTTTCAAGTTGCATACACACAGGGTTATCCACTATAAAGTAAAGGGGCTTTGTAACACTTCCCCTATAATCAGTAAATAATTCTAAAAAGACAATGTAGGAATTAAAGAAAAAGAAACACTTTTAGAAATGACAGAGGAAAGGTCCCAGTAACTGCAGAAATTAAACGTGCACACCTAAATGTGATTGGTTATTACAATTTTAACGTGAATAGTGCTTTTATACCAAAACCTGAAAGTTAGATATTTTAAGCAAAAGATATCCAAAAAAATAAAAAAAAGATCCTTTATTAGCAGACTGACCATATAATGAGAATTGAACAGAAAAAAAAGATTTTTTTTTTTTTTTTTATTGTTTTATTTTTATTCCATGTGACTCCATTTGCAGCTCTGATCAAGCAGTAACATCTCCCTTTACAATCCATTTTAATTCATAACACATATGGAAGGGAATGTGTTTGTACAGGCTTTGCTTTCTTTTCGAAATGCTAGAATGTCTCTAATGTGAATAAAATAACCAGGTCCATATTGTGTCCCACAATTTCAGGGTCCTGAATTATTCCAAATACGAGAGAAATGGCCTTTACTTACTACAAAAAAAAATCAATAAATACAATTAGATATACTACTACTATTACAAACAACCCATTTTCCCATAATGATATCCCCAAATACTTCCATTCTCATTTTTCAGAATTTTGCACAGCAACTAACCCCCAGAAACAATATACGGCCATCTGTATTTACAAACATTGCCACCCTTCAGGCTAAAAACTCCTGTTTACATAAAAATGGCAGGTTTCTAGGCGACATAAAATATACCAAAGCATCTCTAAATGCACCTCCCACTGAGTTTAAAGGTATATGCAAGTGAGCTGGATTATTAATGCATCTGATAGAGGAGAATTTATAGTGTCTGAGGTTTGCTGAATTTCTTGCTTTTGCAAACAATTTTCTCTCAATGTTGACACCGACAGAAATTCCCAGGGATAATTAGCATATCTTATACAATGTTTCTTTTTTTGCCCGGGGATTGTGCAGACATGCTCCATTAGCACCTGTAGTCTGCCCTACATGAGGTCAGACACTTTTCTTTCCTTTACATTTCTGTCCCTTCATTCACTTGATTGTTTTATCTACATCCCAGGTGATAGCCCCCCCAATACCCAGAGAATTGTCCCGTGACCTCTCCCAGCCCCAGAGCATTGCCCCCGTGACCATCCCTAGGGAATTGCCCCCCAACCTCAGAGAATTGCCCCGTGACTTCCCCCAGCCCCAGAGAATTGCCCCCCAACCCCAGTGAATTTCCTCCCAGCCCCAGAGACTTGCCCCATGACCTCCTCCGAACCACGAGGATAGCTCCCCCGCCCCAGAGAATTGCCCCTAACCCCAGAGAATTGCCCTGTGACCTCCCCCAAACCCAGAGAATTGCCCCCCCTGGCCCCAGAGAATTGCCCCGTGACCTCCCCCAGCCCCAGAGAATTGCACCCTGGCCCCAGAGAAATGCCCTGTAGCCTCCCCCAACTCCAGTGAATTGCCTCCCAGCCCCTAGAGAATTGCCCCGTGACCTCCCCCAGCCCCAGAGAATTGCTCTGTGACCTACCCAACCCCAGAGAATTGCCCCCCCAGCCCCAGTTAATTGCTCCACAGCCTCAGAATTACTTGTGACCTCCCCCAGCCCCAGAGAATTGCCCTGTGACCTCACCCAACCCCAGTGAATTGCCCCCCAGCCCCAGAGAATTGCCCCATCACCAGAGAATTCCCCTGCGACCTCCCCCAGCCCCAGTGAATTGCCCCCCAGCCCCAGAGAATTGCCCAGTGACCTCCCCCAAACCCAGTTTTTTGCCACCCAGCCCCAGATAATTGCCCCGTGACCTCCCACAACCCCAGTTTTTTGCCCCCAGCCCCCAAAAATTGACCTCCAGGCCCCAGAGATTTGCCCCTTGACATCCCTCAGCACCAGAGAATTGCCCCCAGCCTTAGAGAATTGCCCTGTGGCCTCCCTCAGCCCCAGTGAATTGCCCCCCAGTCCCAGAGAATTGCCCCGTGACCTCCCACAGCCCGTGATAGGGGTTTGGAGTTAGGGTTTGGGTAAATGTAAGGAGCTAGGGTAAGGGGGTAGACAGACACATGGACACACAGCGCACGGGGGGCCACAGGGGCCATGAACGACCGAGGGGGCCAAAAAAGGCGGTGGGTGGGCACAGGGGTCTGAGGGAGGCCACAGAGACTTGCGAGGGGTAACATAGGGGGCGGAGGGAGACCAGAGAGGTTTGCAAGGGGCCACAGTGGACCATAAGGGGCCGCAGGGGAAACACTGGAGGTCCCCGGTGGGCCACTGAATACCCACAGTCCCACATGGCCTGCAGTGTGGCCGCGGGGGCCACTTGACGGCTGCACGGGCCGCAGGAGGTCCGCAGGGGCCTCGCTGCCTTGCACTGCTGCACCAGCTGTGGCTGTAGCTCTGCCTTCTCCCTCCTCCTGCTGCTTGCTGATTGGCTCAAATGCTCGAATGTTTCGTTTTTTTCGATGCATACCGGAAAAAACAAAAACGAGTCTACAGCAGTATAAAGACGCAAAACACCACCAAACACCTACGGATTTTGCGAAAAAGACGTACAAGATTCAAAAACAAGGGCGCGACCCCAAAAACATTACAAACACAATAAATACACACAACAAACACATAAAAAGCTTACTCACAGCAAGGTGGTGCACCCAGGACCTCTGCAAGTAAAGTTACACCTCGATTTAAGTACCAATTTCGGAGTTTAGACACCCGAAAATCACCTAATCGAGAGAAAAAATGGCCGCCGAACAAAACGAAAACGAGGCTAAAGGACCCTAAACAGGCAAAACACCACAAAACAGCTACGGATATTCCGAAAAAGTCGGACGACATCCAAAACGAAGGATGCTAAATCAGCCACAGCCGCATACCACAAATTAGCCGCCATTTTATAACAATAACTTATACAATGCGGAAGTACAAAGCTACGCTAACGGATTTGCCTCGTGCACGCACACTATTACACTCCACACATTTATCACGCTTACAGAGCAGCTCCACAGCACTAATGCTGCAGCAACATCAAAACAGATTGTCAGCTCTTCAACAGAATGCTTCCTGCATATATTACTTCAAAATAGGTAAAGTATATTACTTTATTAATCTATTATTTAATTTATTATTATACACCAAACAGCATTAGCTCACTTACAATTTCATTGCCGTCATTTTTTGACGGGCAATATTCTAGTATATTTATATTATTCAATAAAGGAGCTGCTGTTTACCCCATACTTGGGGCCTCATTCTATAGCGATTTGGCCAATTCAATAGGGCTCTATATAAGCACATAACATATTTTATTTACTGAAGTTTTTAGTTAGTGAACTTCTATCCAAAATCATGGTCTTCACTAACTAAAAACTTCTGTAAAAAAATATGTTATGTGCTTATAAAGAGCCCTATTCAATTGGCCAAATCACAATTGAATGAGGCCCTTGGTGTCTGTGACATAAGTTCTGTTGCATGCATATTTAGGTTAAGTTGCCAGGCGTACGTAATTGACTATGCACCTGTCAAAGGTACAGAGAAGAGCAACAAAACTAATAATGGGAATGGAGGGGCTCAATTATGAAGAAAGACTAACCAAACTAAACGTATTTTCTCTAGAAAAAGGCGTCTAAGAGGGGATATGATTACCTTATATAAATACATCCAGGGTCAGTATAAAGATTTGTCAAGGGAGCTTTTTGTGCCAAGAGGTTTTTAACTGACAAGAGGTCATCGCTTGATGTTAGAAGTAAAAAGATCCCACTTAAAGAAAGAAAAGGGTTCTTCACAGTAAGGGTGGTTAATCTGTGGAATTCTCTACCAAGGGTGGTGAGACAGTGAATTCGATATATAACTTTAAAAAGGGATTGGATATATGTTTAAATAAAAAGGGCATTCAGGGTTATCCTGGATAATTAGAGGGAGTATTGATCTAGGGAGGAATCCGATCGCCAGTATCTGGGGTCAGGAAGGAATTAGGTGGCTGAGGGAGACCAGAGAGGTTTGCAAGGGGCCAAACCTCTCTGTTCTCTCTCTCGGTTAGAGGATTTTTGAGTGTCTTTTATTTTGAGTTAAATTGAGGTGTAACTTCAGTTTTCGAGGTCCTGGGTGCCCCCTCTTCCTGTAGGTAAGCTTTTAATGTATTTGTTGTGTGTATTTATTGTGTTTTTCATGTTTTGATGTGCGCGGATTTCGGGCGATTTTTGGGAGGTCGTAATGGGTCGTAATGTGTCTCGTATTTTCCTTTTGTAGCTACGTAAATGTTGCGAGGTCCGCAGTTGCTGGCAAGGAGCTCCTTCGCATGCTCACAACTATATATGTGATAACCATAAAACTATTAACTAGTATTAACAACATGGAGAGGTGTATTGCCCACTACTACCATGAAATGAAAGGGCCCCCGTGCCCTTCACTTATATCCATCACTGTTGTTCCCGGTAAACCAGCCATATGTGGGCAAGCACCCCCCGCCACGAGAGCACCACCCTAACCAGGTGCTCTTCATCCCACAAAGAGTGAGCCGCCATAGCTAGGCACACTCAACGGAACCAGAGACCCCCGTCCCTAATAGGGGGGACTCACACCCGTAGCTGCTGCGGCCTTGCAAATGCCCTCTATCAGGTCAAAATTGAATACTCGTCACCCAAACTCATCTAAGTGGACTACCCCCCCCCCCCTCCAATCTTCCTGACATGACTAGATACCATCTTATTAAGCTTCTTTTGTTTATGATTGGGCCCAATATCTGCGGTCTCCACTTAAGACACAATATCATGTCAGACCATAGAATAACTATATCAGGGAATAGGTGGCACCGCCTGTCAATGTCCCTTTTTGTCACAAGTATCAGGTCTTTCAAGGAATAAAACCCCAGGTCATTACCACCTGAATGAATGACCAATATGTCTGGGGGTGAAAACAAATGGGCACACTGGACTATTTTGGGGAGTAGGTCATTCCACCGCAACCCTCTAGTCCCAAACCATTTTATGACCATTTCTTAAATGTAACTGTAAATCCTTATCTTTAGTATCAGCCGTACATCGTGCCCAATAAATATATGAATGCCCGATTATCCAGGTTGCCACCAGCTTAGCACCTGAAATACACAACACAGACACCCATTAAGTATTATTAACTTTATTATGTCCTTTAAAACATAACATAAACCAGCAAAACAACATCCAGCCCAACTCCCTTGTAACGTAATAGCCTCCCCTTCTGCCTGATATTGATCATACGCCAGTGTGTGTCTTCAATGTGTGTGCCCCTACCCCACAGAGCCCTGTCTGCAACTATCCTACAGCCCCAAGCGATGTTTAGCTGTGTTTGTTCCCTTTTTTATTTTTTTATATTCCTAGGATCCCTGTGGGCATAATTGTCAAGGCAACATATGTTGAACACAGGCCTGTGCCTCCCTAACCTGTTCTTACCCATCCAGACCCAATTCCCAGGAAAGGGGGTAGCTTCTTTGCTTGCTCCTGGCGCTAACGCTCTAAACCTGTTCCACTGAGCCTGTGATAGCGCATCAGCGATAGAGCGATCTTACAACCTGGGATGTGGATGGCCCTACACAGGATGTTCTTTTCCAAACAGGCCAGAACCAGGTGTCTGAGGAGACGTGCCATCGGTAGTGAGGATGCTAACAATGAGTTTATTGCAGAGACTACAGCTAGGTTGTCACAGTGGAATATCACATGTCGATCCCTCAGCTGATCCCCTCACAAGTGTATTGCTACTACTATAGGGAACAACTCCAAGAATGCAATATTCTTAATGAACCCAGACTGCCCCCATTGCCCTGGCCAAGACTGCTGACACCATTGCCCCCTGAAATAAGCCCCAAAACCTGTGGACCCCGCAGCATCCGTGAACAAATCTATGTCGCCACTGCTAACCCGGTCTGCCATAAAAAACGCCCTACCATTATACTGCTCAAGGAATGTTTTCCAGACTCCAAGGTTGGCTCTCATTGAACCATTGATTCTGATCATATGATGAGGTTTCTTAACTCCCGCCGTGGCTAATGATAAGCGTCTGCTGAAAATCCTACCCATCGGTATTATTCTACAAACAAAGCCCAGCCTACCTAGAAAAGCTTGAAACTCACTAAGCGAGGCCTTCCTTTTGCTCAGAAACTCACCAATATTCTTCACTAGCTCATGCACCTTGCCCACGGGAAGAGAGCTCCTAAAACCCATGGTATCTATATTTCTACCCAAAATATCAAGATTAGTGGCAGGACCCATCGATTTATTGGCTGCCAAAGGAATTACAAAGTCACTGGCCACTTTAAGAAAGCACTCCATAACATATCTGGCCTGAGACAAGGAGGACCCCACTATCAAGAAGTTGTCAATTGAATAAAGGTGCTAAAGACCTTTAGGTAGGCGCAAGAAATTGAGCAACCCATAGGTAAGCAAAGGTCCACATAAAACCCGCTCTTGAAACAGCACCCTAAAAGATAACGCGAGTCTGGGTGAACTGGAAGCAACCTAAAAGCCGATTCTACGTCAAACTTTGACAACCACACTCCCCTCCCTTCCCTGTGGACTAGCTTAATGGCCTTGTCCACGGACGCATACTTGACTGACACTAAATTCCTATCTATCCTGTCATTGACTGACCCTCACTTTGGGTAAGAAAAGTGATGGATTAGCCTGAATTTACCAGCCTCCTTTTTAGGCACTAAAGTTAGAGGTGAGATAACTAGATTTTTAAACGAAGGTTGACTAAAAGGGCCTACCATTCTACCCAGAGCGACCTCCTTTTAATTTGAAAGAAATAATGGACGGATACTGCTTGGCTGATAGCAAATTGCTTGGGAACCGCACCACCGGTAATCGAAGAGTACTAGGAATACGGAAACCTAACAGAAAACCTTTAAATAAAAGATCTGCCTTTTTGGCGAATCCTCTTTTCTTAGCGTACTGCCCTAACCACGGAAGCATCCCTCCTAACCAAATTGGCGTTGACACCTTTTTCAGACGCCTCTGTGGTAGCTCTAAGCTTCTTGAATCATTTAAACAGCTTACTACACTCAAAGCACTCGTGTCTGAATCTACAATTTGCTCCCCATTTGCACGTACTCTCATTAAACTGGAAGCAATAGCCTTTCTTGACCTCGGTGGACTGAGGACCTGACTTGGTATTTGTGGATGAACCCCGAAAGGAATTACCTAAGGGGGGTAACAATTTTCATCCAAGTGCAATGTCAGCAACCGCCACTGGAGGTTATAAGTGCATCAGCCGTCCAGGTGACCCCTCCTTCCCCTTGGAAATTTAAACTGGTGACAACTGATCCATCAAATACTCCTCAACCACCTCCTCTTCTCCAGGCCCTGTCCTAGGGGGGCTATCACCCAACCTTTGGGGGAATACAGGTCTCTGTATACTGCTGATGTGAACATATTTTGGGGATACCCCCATAAAATCTACCACCCTGGAACTACCCTCCTCTGGCCCCACATTTTTACCTTGCCTAACCCTGCCTTTAGATTAAACATTACCCGTGGCCTCCAAAGGAGCAGCCCTACCAACCTCCATACTAGACTCCCTGATAACCCCAGGGGATATGTGGCTGGTACCAGGAGGGGAAACCCTACCTGCCTAAAAGGTACTACCCTACTGGACCCCTTTGCTCTGGCCACCTTAGCAACTGCTGCAGCCTGACTGTGAGTTTCATTGCTAAGAGTGTAAAAAGATGCTGCAGGATGTGTCCGGGCACCTTTTGCAGCCCTGGTGCCGTTAACCCCGCCCCCCACCAACTCATTTAGGCTACATAGGCCCCATACGAGTGGTAGGCCCAGTTTGCGGCCTAGTCCGACGTTCGGTGACATCATTACGTTGTGCGTGGCCTACGCGCACTGTTGCAGAGACCACACGGACGGATCCCTTGCGCAGAGGCTGCTCAGCTGGGCCTATATGCTCAGTTTGGGCAGAAATATACTGTTGGCACCTCTGTCGGAACCCAGCACTGGGAGGAGTCCCCGAAACCATGGAAGAAGAGGGGGAGCGTGATGCAGGCTTGTTGCGACAGGTACTCCTGGGAGAAGCTGGGGGTGAATTTGATGAAGGAGGGTAGGTTACTACAGGGTTAGCTAAATCAAGACCCCCCCCCCCTATCCCTACACATTATCCCATGGTGGTCCCTAACAGACAGCTTCCACTTACCTGCATCCTATGAATACTCCTATAACCAAATAAATAATTATGTACACTCTCTCCCAAAAGCATATTTCTCAGTTCAAATAGCCAACAGAAAATGTGTGCCCTTCTCATCAAATCCTCACAAGTAATTGTCATCTGATTTGGCCTTCATTTTATATAAAAAAAATACCTATGGTGTGATACCAGTAAAAGCACATTATATAAATCAAATAAATGGAGCATTTTATTTGCCATTTTATTAATGCAGTTCCATTATCCATTTGTAAGCTCTCGACCTATGTCCTGTTTTCAATAAGAAATATGTTTTCTCTCTGATATTATAGAGTGTATTTATGATAGTACTCTGTGCAATCAGGAATGAACAAAGCAGAACATATTGATGATGTTCGGCTCTTCTTTGGTTTCCTTGTGTTGAATTCTCCTCCTATTTTGTTTGTTTTTTGACTCAGTGTCATTTCTCAACTTTTACTGTATTACTTTCTTTCTGTAAAAAATATGTTGCATATTCATATTATACTAGAGTCCATTTGAATAAAAATGAAAGAGGAAATTATAAATATTTCTCATATATTTCTTTTTCTACTTATGCCCCAAGTTGCATTGCAGACCATGTGCCAGCACTCTCCAGATCTTCTGTCCCAGGTCAGGAACTCCCCTATTCTCCATTGCAGCCTGAGGCCCTTCATTCTTAAGCAGAGCAGGCACTTGACGTGTCTTGTGATCCACAGTCTGCACAAGTCTGCCTTTCTTTTGGCAGAGCTGTAGCAGGCCAGACATAGACATGTCTTGGAATGTGTTTCCAATCCTGGTAGTTTTGAAACTTTCAAAGAGAGAGGTTTCTCAACTTAGTCCATGGAGCAAGTGACACTAAAAATGATAAAACAAAATCAATGAAATGTATTAAATGCAGTAGAAAGAAATGCCAAGATGATTATAGAGTCATTATTTTTAAGGATACTACTAGAAAGAAGCATAATGCATTAACTAGGTTTAAAAAAAAATCATTAGGTTTTCCACAAAGATGATCAACATTATTCAAATGTTGATTGTAAGGTTGAGAGTTTTAAATCTTGCGCGGTGCTTTGGATTCTAAGCTCAAAGACAGGGCCCTCCATCCTTTGCAATGTGTTAATATTGCTATGGTTTTTGCCTTGATCGCAACCCATATATTACTAGGGAATATGTTGGCGTGCTATATATAAATGATAATAATAATAATAATCTACCAATAATTTTTAAGCAGTTCTTCAAAGAAGTTTCAAAACCTCTACTATAAATCTTACCCATTGGGCAGGACTGGCACAGACACACATACAGCAGCTCAATGTTTACACCACCCAGTCAAGTTCTTACCTAAGCATTATTAACCAACCACAACCATAAACCACCCACAGCAGGTCAGTGTTTTTTTCTATTTATTCAAATTTATAACATTCAGAGATTTATAGAAAGCAGTTTTGTGTATTATAGGTCCAATATCCATTTACAAAAGGGCCCCTTATCAGCAGCTTTAATTTGACTCATAGGCTTCTGTTCTGTAAACACAATGCATCACAATCATTATTAGTTTTTAGACACCTGAAGCCCCATTAAATTCCAAGCCCATATCAGCAAAGGCACACCTGCAAAGCCTGCGGGCTTGAAATTCTGCTGCGTTACAGAGCTGTTACATTCAACCATATCGCGAGCTACGGGCCGTAGATGCAAGCCCATAAACCCTTTCTGCACAAGCTGCTAAGGGGCCGGACAAGCAACGATCGTCTGTTACTATCGAGGTATAATGTAATGCGACACAGGCCTCTCAGCCAATAGAAAGCTGTCTAGCCGAAGATAATTGACAGCGGGAGATTATAAATTTGCGTTCCACCCACACATGCGTTGACTATGTTGTATTTTCTGTCAAAGTAGTATGCAGGTCAGCAGTATGCTCAGTGCCAAGGGATGTGAGGACTGTCCATCACCAGTTTGATGACATCTGGGCCAATGTTAGGAGGATGACGGCTAAGGAGGACAAGAACCAGACTGTGACCTATAATGAGTGGGAGTGCGTCGCCAAGGACCTTCTGAGACAGGTGTCCGCCACTGGAGCTTCAGGCCTGGTGGCCCAGCAGGACCCAGCCTCCATGTTAGATGAATATCACATACACCAACATACCACATGTACATCACACACACTACACATGTACACGATGTCCGCATGTACACCACACACACTACACATGTACATGATGACCAAAAAGGACCTGACTTGTCAGCTCTATGAAATTAACAAGGCATAGATGGATGCGTCATTAAATCCATGAAGCTGACAGATCACTGCCATTCCTGGGCACAACAACAGTAATCAACCAATAGATAGTCCATGTATTGGTGTGCCCACTGCAGCCTATGCAGTTACAGACCGCAGCCAGAATCAAGATAGCGTTAGGAGACAAGAACGATCAAGACCACGAGCCAAAGAATAGATCACATCTAGCAAATGATAGCTAATCTGAGTTGCAATTAGGAGTATCATCCAGGTTCAAGCCTAGATGTCAAATAGTTAGGAATGCACACATAACAATATAATATTCATCATACTAATGACATATACCTTTCTTTTCTCTCTTTCAGCATCAAGGAGGTTTGGGCCCAACGGCGAGACCATTCGGCGGCGTCGGCTCCATCGGAGCAGGAAGTCGAGGATCAAGCCCCACCCAGCAGGATCCGGCGCAGGGGGAGGAGGAGACAAGCAGAGCTGAGGGCCCTGGTTCGGAGGAGTAGGATTTAATATGGCTGGTGCGGTCACCATCCGGACCTCCGACCACACAGCCGGGATTCAACCCCACTATACCCCTTCTCCAGAGACTGATGCTATCACCAGAGCACTCCAGTG
The DNA here is from genome assembly GCA_027410445.1 of Discoglossus pictus. NCBI lineage: Eukaryota > Metazoa > Chordata > Amphibia > Anura > Alytidae > Discoglossus > Discoglossus pictus. The sequence goes on along the minus strand of CM050165.1, from coordinate 38,892,506 downwards.
AGGACACAAGCCAGCCACCACCTCCTCCCCCCACAGCAGTGCGCTAGACTGGCCGCCACCACCACCACCGGGCCCAACCACTTAACCGCCCATACTGCAACACCCTACAGCCGGGCCCCAGTCCCTCCCCACACCGCCACCTCCTCACCACACCACGACCCCAGGGACCAACCAGGCTGCGCAGGCGGAGATGCTGGCCCTCCTGCGTCAGCAGGTGGACTGTCTTTGGCGGATCCAGGTATCTCCGACAATCATGTGGAGGTAATGTGCAGCCTGGCAAGGCGCAATAGGGAGTCGTACCTGACCACGTTGCTAAGGATTGGGGCAAACCAGAGCACATTCCAGGGAGTCACTGCAGAGGCCCTGCAATGCGCTTTGGTCCCCAGCCCTGCCTCATCCACCCCAGAGGCATCCCCCAGCCATTTGAAGTCTGGCCCCTTCTCTCCTCCCACCATGCCTCCACCACTGCCTCCTGGGGGTTTGCCTCCCCCTTCCCCCCCCACCACCACCAGCAGGGAGACAGCGGCCAGCCACAGAGGATTGTGGCCCTGTGCCTAGGCAGAGGAGGACCTTCTCAACAGCACTCCTCAGTGACAATCTATTGGTCACAATGTTAACCTAATCTAGCCTGGCTACAGAATATTGGATCTTGGCCTATGTGATGGTGGTATTTTGTATGCAGATGGCTACCTCCCAAGATCCTCTTCTCTGTGGACACGTATGGTTCTGTTTAACATGTCACCAATTGATGGTCACTGAAGAATACTATTGAGAAGAGATGCTGAAGTTGCAATATTTTTTTCAAGGCCTTATTTTGTAGGTTTTTTCTTTTTTTTCTTTTAGGTACAATTCTGGTCCAAGCATTGTGAAGGACAAGTATGAGGTGTAAAGTTTTGCCAGTGCCTCCCAGGGAGACATTCCTTCAATGACAGCCCCCCCCCCCCCCTTAACATGTAGCTCCCACAATCTTAAAGCTATCATATAGCCAGATATCTAAGACATAATTGTTGTTAGCTGAAATGTAGACTAATACCGCTATGGCGGTGGAATTACAAAGTCTCACAATGGCATGTTAATGACCGCCAACATTGATATATGCACTAGTGAAGCATGTGATCCTGACCTCAATATAGTCTGAGAACAGATCCTTGGGTCTGAAGTAAGTAACGTTGAACCTGGCTGCTGACCTTTGTGTCCTCTCTGTATTAATGGGTATTTTTCCATATTGCTCATTATCCAGAGACCTAGCTCATAGTTAGTAATGCTTGCAGATGGGAATCAGGTTGGTATATTGTTCCAGTATTTAGTACTGTACATGCATGTTGATTAGTTGTTTTATCCTCCTCCACCTTTGTTTAGTTGACCACTTTTTTTCAGATTTTGTTTTTGTCACCACACTGTATGTGTGAAACTGGATTGGATTACACAGTCCAGAGGTTGAATCATCTGTTTCATTGAGCAGATCTAGACAGGTTGTAAGTGCTATGCACATTAATGGTTTCTTCAAAGGAAATATAGTGATTTCTGATCTTTTTTTTTCCATCAGATTCCGATTGTAGTGACCACATGTGACCCTGGTAGGTGCTATGCATCATGCTTATTCTAGACTATGACATTACCCCCTTTAGGTAAGACCCTTTTTACCACAAGCCTCTTGCTCTCCCAGGATCTGCCCACACCACACCCATGATATTAATGCATATGACCAATTCTGATTGTGCTCTGTGTAGGAAAAAATATCTTTGTTATACTGTTCTAACTGTGTCAGTTTGTTTTCAATGGTTGGGGTTATGGGACATCCACATGCATCACATATGTGTCCCATTCCTATATATGTAAACTAATGAGCACTAGTTACTATGCAATAGATCAATACATATGACAATAATAATAATCATAATAGCATTAGATATCATATATAATAATTATAATAATAATAAAGGGTTAATACATTTGCAAAGTCCAATTAGTGATACTGTGAAGTATCAAAATTCCCCTGAGGGCCTGATAGAAATATGACAGGTGATACTAGAGGGAATTGCCATTTCCTTCTCTAGTGGACTGTGATTTGTCTGACCTCTCTGCAATGACCTGCCAACCTACAGTGGCCCTGCATGGTAAAGCTCACAGCTTCATTCAGGTACACAAGCCCCCTCACCACCACCACTTTGCAATCCTAAAGGGTACCAGGGGAACATACATCACAATAATATAAGCCAGGGGTGAGGAACCTTTTTTTCTGCCGAGGGACATTTGAATATTTATAAAATCATTCGAGGGCCGTACAAAATTATCAACTTAAAAATGTGTCTGCTATATTTGATCAAACATTGAATTAACTCATCCCTAATGTGATGGCTAGAACTGCTATCATCTGTCTCTTTTTCATCAGCTCTTCCTACCTCATTCTCTGTGTCATTAGCACTTTTTTATTATCTTTCTCATTGGCTATGGAATAAGGAGAAGGGCCACATCAGATGACTCCAGGGGCCTTATATGGTTTTTGGGTCTGACGTTCCCCATCCCTGCTATAACCCATCAGGAAGGGCTGCAAAAACACACCTCCATCTCCGTTACGCCCATACTGTAGACTCCCACGCCAGAGTCAGACATGACTGAAGGATTGAACAACAAATAATAAAATGTTCCCCTGGTACTTTATATATTTGATGTGGCAGTGTAATTTGGCCACTATTTGTTTTCCTAATGTAGATGTGATGAGCGAGATGTAATCATATCTATATTCCAGGGTACACTTTAGAGCCTCTGTGAGTGAGAAAGGGTTAATATGGCATCAGTTTCATGTTTTTGTGTTGCAATTTAATCAAGTAGTGTATCTTTAATTGCTTTATTCATGTTGCAGCATGGCTTTTCATATTGGCATATGCATGACCATTACAACATATGAAATAAAATATTTGTTAAATGCCTATTTTTTTATTGGGGGATTGTTGTGCAAGTAATTGTGATGCCTTTCAATGCTTTCCCCATATTTAAAGTCCAGCGGTGTGTTTATATTGTCTTTTACAGTGTTGAGAAATTGTCTGTAAACCCTTTGCGGGACCTATTTGGAGGCCGTAATATTTTTGCCTCCATTTGCGTGTTAAGGGCTTGAACGCCAGGGCGTCTTAGGGAATTCGTAGCAATTTTATAACTATTTTAGAATGTAACAGTTACGTGCTTGACAGATCAAAGGTTTTGCGGCAATGGAGTTCAGATTTCGACGTCCTGTAGGGTTTTTCCACCTTTAACCCTCAGGTCGCTTGTGGGTAGCTTTAAGAAGCTAATTTAATAGCCATAAGTCTTGCAATCTCCATTACGGGCTACAGTTTTACACGTTGGTGGAATTTAATGGGTCTGTTAGTCTCATTATACAATGTTCATAATCAATGTATAGGTTGTGAGGAAATGACGCCTTGGGCGGGTATTGTGTTTTTGTTCACATGCAAATGTTTACAATCTAACACAAAACAACCAAGAGAAATCCCAAAAAACTAAATGCAGATGGTTTTATTCAATACAGGAGCATATATTGCGTTAATCTAACTCACATAAAAAAATGCAGGCCTGTTGACTGAAATACAGCCTGGTGTTAAGGTCTAGAGTACCGGCCAATTATAATTATACCATGGGGATCTCAGTCCTGGTTTATTTTAGTGTCTGCACTTGCTTTGGATCCTGATGGTAGAAAAGAAAGATACAATTATTTTTTGGGTGCTTACCACCAAAAAAGAACTCGAACACCCTGAATTAAGCTATCCAAGCCTAAACGCGTTTCATCATTCAACTTTCAGCTTGCAACGACTTTCAACAGAAAATACAAATATATCTGGATATGTGCACGCTAACCACACATTTTCCAATCAATTGTGGAAGAGAGCAATGCTGTTTTGGAAAATCTGTGTATCAATTTGCTTTTTGTGTGATGTTTTTCAGCTTGTTTATCACAAGTATCATCTGCACTCAATAGGAACTGTGAGTTATTTCTAAAGCACAGTTGGACAGCAGAGAACAGAATGTGACAAGAATAAGACAGGCCAACTGTTACTATTTATAAGAGATTTCATCCAGTGCTTTTATGCATTCATTGTCAACCTCTATGTAAACATAATTACCTCAGTTATGCCCCTGTCCTAATATAGAAAGAAGCAATTTTATCTTTAGTTCACCAACTGGAAGGAAGATTAATTTAATGTGGCATCTTGTTGTTGACAGGTCAGTGGTGCACTAATTTACTTTTGCAGATCACAGATGGGACTAAATGCGAAAATCAAGTTTGTTCTATAAATTAAAATTGAAAAATAGACTACTTGGAGGCGAATATCAACTGTATTTAATTTTTTAGTAAAGTGTTATATGTAAAAAAAACACTTCATTCATTTAAATTCCAGGGTGGGTTCAGATGTTGCTATTTATCACATGATTTTTACGGGTATATTTCACAAACACATACAGTACATAGCATTTTGCTTGGCGAACCTTTGACGTGGACTCCTTGCTCCAGACGTGGTCTCCTTTTTCACTGAACCTTAGGGCATGCAGCTAAACCTCCCTGACGAGGCTCAAGAACAGCTGAAACGTACTTCTGGGGTTTGCTATTTTCAGGGTAGAATTGGCTGGTATTTTTCGGTGCTGGATCACTCTATTGAATGAGACCACACTGAAATACTACATGATATTTCTCCCTTGATTATACAAAGCTGGCTACAAGAGATAATTATAAATACATCCATAGGACACTAAAAAAGTCAACAGGTTTCATCAATAAAATCAGTACTGTAGGAGAAAAAACACAATGTAGCATTTTGAACTTACATATGAACATTAGTACTTCTAGGTCTAGCATAGTCTTATGTGTTGAGAGATTGAGAGAGGATTTGCCCTGGAGACTGCTATATATTAAGTTATGGACCATCTTGGTCTATCAATAGTGGTTACTAAAGGGAAGGAGGCAGATGAAGCCAGAACAGCCTCCTATGCAGAATATCCTCCACCTCCTTGGTACCTGATGGGGGTGGAGAGAAACAGTTCTGCTGACGTATGAAATGTTGAAGGTCAAATGTAAGTTTTAAATGCTACATTTGAATTCTTGTCTGACCATGACAGTATGTGATGAAATATTTTTATTAAGTGTGAAAACATAAATGTTGATGTTTTTTCTAAGCTTTAAAACAAAACACAGCAGTAGTAATTACTGTACTGTGCAGCAACAATGTATACAGATAGCTGTCATGATCTCCCTGGCCACAGCCCCTTTGGCCTTATATGATCCAGCCAGGATGGAACAAGATTTTTAAAACAGGCCATTACTGTGACCAAATAATGACTTGAGAGAGTTACAAATATCTGGACTCTTATTTATGTGATTTTAAGATGAGGAAATTGTACCTTGTCTGACCCACCCATGTAGGAACTGGGCTCAGTAGTTGTTTTATAATTATTTAATATTTTTTTATGTTATGTTGTTTACCCTATGTATGTTTGCCTCGTGATAGATTCCATGTCCACTCTCCCTGATGCAGTTTATATTGAAACTGAAAGTTACATTGCTAGTCAGTAACTGCCATGTATAGAGTTAGTTGTCTCTGCCTCTAACTGGATAAATATTTATATGGAACAAGATATCTAGAAGATATATGTGTCAAAATCCTTAGAGAAGATAAAAGCTGGCCAGAGTAATGGCCTATTTTAAAAATATTGATCATATGAATCCAAAGGGGCTGGTGGTGAGTGAGATTATGACAGTAGCGAATGTTAATACATTGTTGCTCTTTAGAAATAAGAATTCATGATGAGGGGAGAAGAGAAATCGATTTTTCATCCATGTAGGATAAAAGCCTTTGTCCATTTGACCTCACACTAAAGCCTGACAAGGTTGGTCAGGTAGATAACATCAGCATACTTTTAGTCACCTGCAAACAGGGAGAAACATAATAGCCCTAAACTCATGACAGTCAATCAGTATCACGTGGGGGAGGTCACATCTGAGAGGATTGACTTCCTTGGTCTTTTCAAGCCCACTGAAGAGCAGATGGTACTGACTAGGTCGATCCTATGTTCCTGATTTCCTGCTAGCGTTCCTGATTTGCATGCTGGGTACCAAGAATCCCAAATCCTTACAGTCCTGGGCTGAGTTCCTATGACAGAAGGCAGGAGGTTTTGGGGTTAGCGTGGCCCCCTCTTGGGTTGTGACAAGAAGTGGCAGCGGCAGGGTCTCAGCACATGAATCAGCAGCCAGGATGGCGGGTTATGAGGACCTGACTGTTACTGAGATTCAAGAAGAGTTCAGGGCAAGAAGTATTTCGAGGCTAGGAGCTAAAATCAAGCCAGCCATGATCGAGGAACTCCAGTTGGACGATGAGTTCCGCCTCATGGAGGGGGCGCAGGACACAGGGGATCTCTCCCCTGGGGATACCCCCGCAACAATTACTTCACCCAGCATGGTACAAGATGAAGCATTAGAGAGGGCTACCCAACAGGAGAAGGGACCTTCGGTGGAGGAATATGTCTAGGAACAGTTGCTGTTGTACCGGGTTACTCCTACCAGGTGGGGGGAGAAACCTAAACAAGTGACAAAACAGCTAGTGGTCCCTTTAGGGGTTGTCTATTGGAATTGGCCCACTAGGTACCCCTCACTGGCCACCTGGGAAGCAAGAACTCCCACCATTGCCTTACTTGAGTGTTCTACTGGCCCAGAGTTTACAGGGATGTAAACCCACTACTGTGCTTCCTGTGATGCCTCGCAGTGGTATAGACAACCAGGGAGGGGTACATAGGTAGGGTTCCCTCAAGAAATCCTGTCTGATAAGGGTGACCAATTCACAGTGAACTAAATGAGATTCTGCAGTTAGGGGTAATCGAACTCTCAAGTAGCCCCTAGGCCTCCCATTAAATCTGGTTCTTAAGAAGGATATGACAACCCGCTTCTTCATGGGCTATCTTAAGCTAAATGAGAGAATTAAGACAGATGCAAACCCTATTCCCTGCATGGTCAAGTTGCTTGACAGCTTAGGGACTACTACATACTTGACAACCTTGATCCCTCCAAGGGGTATTGGCAGATTCCCCTTGCCAAAGTCATCTAGGGAAAGGTTCGCTTTTAACATTCTCTTTGGCCTCTACCAGTTTAAGGTGATATCAATTGAGATGAAGAATGACCCTTTTACCTTCCAGAGACTGGTAAATCAATTATGACAAGGAAACCAGTGTTTTACCAAGGCCTACTTGGATTATAGAGTCATTTATAGTCCTGAACAGGAAGAGCACCTCCAGCATGTATAGACTATTCTGAATGCAATTAGGGAAGCTAAGCTCACCATTCGCCCAAATGCCAGTGCCAGTGGGCTAGGTCAGAAGTAAAGTACCTGGAGTGCTGGGGAGGTAGCGGACAGATTAGAAATGAACCAGCCAAGGTAGAAGGAAGACTGTAGTGGTCCACCCCCCAAACCAAAAACAGGTAATAACTTTCCTGGGGACTGCATAATATTACCACAAATTTGTTCCCTGTTACAGTGCTATCACCAAGCCATTAAGGGACCTGACTCGAAGAAAAGATGCCCTGGATGGTGGACTGGACACCCGCCTCTGAGTCTGCATTCTGAGGCCTACAAGCCGCCCTCATCTGTTCCCCTATTTTGGCTGCACCCAACTACCAGCTTCCCTTTATTTTTCAAACTGATGCTTGCACTTATGGTCAGGGGACTGTGCTCAGCCAGAAGGATGAGCAAGGATGTGAGCACCCCATCACCTACCTCAGTTGAAAGCTCCTGCCTAGGTAGGTGGCCTATGCTGCATTATCTCCAGGATTATCTGTATGGGAGGGAATTCACCATGGTCACTGACCAAGTCCCTGTGCTGTTATCCAGGGTGGCTGAGGACAATGGGTGATTACTGCACTGGAGGTTAGAGCCTCAATCTTATAGCTTTAATATTCAACATTGGCGGGGCAAAGTCCAACAGAATAAGGATGGACTTTCTCGGCAGGAGGACAAATAGGAGGTGTATCTAGAGGACCATCTGACAGGATCATTTCCTAGGTCCTAAACTCATGACAACTCAACTCAATATCATGTGGGGTAGATCAAACAGAAGGAATTGGCCTGAATTGTTTGCCCAAGGAGGGGGCTAATGTTGATTGGTTAATGTGCTGTTTAAATATGTGTGTGAACAATAAAGCGTGGTTCTGTTTTGAAGGCACATCAGCAAAGTGTGTTTTCATTCTTCAAAAATTGTCTTTCCTAAATCTATTGGATTGAGGAAAGGGTTTTATTATTTTAAATAAGCTATTAACCCTTGGTATGCTGAATCTCTGCTGCTGTCCTAAAGAAAGATACCGGGAGCCAGATACATTTGAGCGAAGGACTGACATTCTTGGTCTTTTCAAACCCCCTGAGGGGCATTTGGTACTCGCTAGGTTGATCCTGTGTTCCTGATTTGCAGGATGAGTACCGAGAAATCCAAATTGTTACGATCCTGGAGTGTACTCATGTAACAGAAGGCAGGAGGTTTGGGGGTTAACATGGCCCCTCACCCCTTGGTTATGACTTCATTGATCTATCTATTTATGTAATTATTAATTCAGTTATTATTTATATACCACAGAAGGAAAGTAGACCTTCAGCGATACTACATTAACATATTGCTTTCATATGGTATATTTGTGTGTGTTACAGTGGTTCTGTATATGTGTATTTTAGTATGGGTATCAGTTTGTTAGGTTGAAGGAGTACCAATCGTTTGATTAATTATAAAAGCTTAACTATTGATTCATTTTCTACATGGGGATCAGATTAGTCATTTTGATTGGCATCCGCGTAGTACAAAAATAATTAAACAAACCATAGAATACCTCCTTAAATGATGATTGTTATGCTCCAGCAATTTGTTGCAGTCTACAGTGAGGTAGATAAACATCTTTGCAATATCATAGGACATAGCTGGCGGAGCAGTGCCATGAAATCTGTGGGAGGCTTGTTAAGGAAAATTACACGATGGCTAATTCAAGATGACCTCTTCTCATTAAACTCTAATAAAAGCTTTGATAAGACCATAGAGAATTTTGAAACTATTAATAAAATATTCATCAACCAATAGACTTTTCAGGGATAACATGACATTGTGCCACTAATGATACAGTATATACATTGATAAAACAATACAAAATATGTCTAACAGCTTATTTAGAATTATCTTACTTAAATGGACTTTTACATATATTTTATAATTAATTTTGGGTAATTTTTTACTTTGGATAATTACCATATAACATGTTTTCTTCACTTATTTTTAAGTAATAATAAGCAAACAAAATGGCAACCTGTCAGCTATTGGAATTTACAGCTTTCTCCCTGTTTGCTCTAAGGCACACTGCCATCTTTGACATCTGTGATCTGACATTGTAGGATATATATAGGATATATAAAGTATAGTTTAAGCCACATCAACAGGAGCTGAGCTCCACACTACCATTGTCTGCTGCAAGGACAGTTTATATTGACAGAGTTTTCTTTTTTCAAACAGAAAATAAACTGTGAGGAGAAATTTAAGAGCTATGGAAATGTTAAGTTTTTACATCCTGTTCCTGCAATGTTTTATTATAACAAATAATGAAATCATATGACTAAAATGAGGGAAATATATTACTGGGGAACAACAGAAGGCAAATACAGGTAGCCCCAGATTTTATTACATTGCTGGAACAAACCTAAACAGATGGCTAGGTGCAGATGGTTTTGGAGGCAAATGAAAAGGCTTGGTGTTGTAAAGAACGATGCACCATAGGAACCTGGAACTTACGAACAATGAACCAGGGCAAACTCATAGTGGTTAAGACTAAACATGGACATGTGGGGAATAAGTGAACTAAAATGTACCAGGATGAACCACTTCACATCAAATGATCATCAGATAATCGCTGGCTGACATGAATCCTGCAGAACAAATGGATTAGCTATTTTGGGGCCATATTAAATTCCAGCCTTGTAAGTCCAACGTGTAGCACGTAAGGGCTGAGTGCTTCAAACTTGGCCGTTTTATGTCGCTATTAATTTAGAATGGGATGCGAGCTACAAGCGAAAAACACTATTTTGTAAACCAGTTCTCGGCTGTCAGACTTACATGCTTGAACGCAAACAATTAAGCAAGCGCGTAGTTACGGGTTCAGATGGAGCCAATGGAAAAAGAGATTGTTAGCGTTACGTCACTGAAAAAGGGGAGGGTCGATTCCCAAGTCCTACATGCTTCAATTACAGTTTGCGATCGGACCCACAGTCCAGATATGATGCAATATTAATAAAGCTGTAAATATGATATTCTAAAACATGCAAGTTACAGTATATGTCGTAACACATTGATTGCAGGGATCGATATAACACAAAATATAAACATGAAATAAAGTATTTTTCGCTGATGTTTTGCGGGCTTGAGAATGTTGTGCTATTAATTCTAAGACCTAACATCGCTTTCCCTTTAATATAAGTACAGTAGTGCGTTTTGATTTGATTTTGGACTTTACCCCCCTTGCGGGCGCTCCCGAACACACGTTGGCCTTTGGGCTCCATTTGCGTGTGACGTGCTTGCTCCCGAGTGACCACGTTGCAATTGAATAGCTGAATTGAACAAGTAGCGGTTAAGGGCTCTTTGGATCAAAGGATTTACTTTCGGGGCAAGCCGAATTAAAGAAGCAGGTCATGACAGTATGCAAAGAATAACTTCTGATATTGTCCCCACAAATCTTGTCAGTATAAGCAGACTTTGCAGTGTGAGACACTAGTAGTATGAAGACCCTGTGAGTGCTGCCTTAGTTGATAACCCAGAATGCAGTGTGACATATAATAGAGGCGGCAAGAAACTGAAAAACTGTTAGTGTGTTGTATTTTTTAAAATAAATGTAAATATAAAATGTATATGATAATTACATGGAGAAAAAAAAAACTTTATCAGAAGTCTTGTGTAAGCCTGTTTCAAGTTATATCTATTTTTAGTTCACCGTTAATTAATATTATAATACATGAACAAACAGCAAAAAATGTCTGTTATTAGAAAATATAATATAAAAAACTTTAAAAAAAATTCCCCTCAATCATGGCCACCACTGCAATCCTCCCCAACCTACCTCCTTGTCCTGGATACTATTGTCCAGATAAGAATCATAATCACCACAGTTTGCATTAATTATGCAGACCAGATTACCTACAGCATGCTCACTGCTGTGGGGTTACAGATTATGGGCCATAACCCTCCTTCTCCTACAGAGCATATTCCATGCAATCTATGGTGATTGAAAATGTCATCTGGACAGTAGTGTACAGATAGGGAGGGAGTTTGGGGAAGGCAGTGCAGCAATGACCATTATTGAGGGGATCTATGGGCCATATTCAATTCGAAGCCCGTAAATCGATCGCAGACAGCCGAATATCTGCGAGTGAGTTGCTGGCTCCTGTTGGTCTCCGATTACAATACTATTCAGTTGCTGAAGGGCGCGAGTTACGGATCACAAGCCAAAACCGTAAACCATGCACTGGTTCTGAGCACTTCTGGGCAGAACCCTGATCAATTCAGGCAGCCCGTAACCACCCGTTTTGAATCGGCCAAAAGAAAATGAGACATTATTACGGCAGTAAAACACGGAGGTTACATGTCAATCAATTAGGTTTGGGAGTCCAATATGCTATCAGACTCACAAAACTTGCAAAATAAAGAATTATGAAAATTATTGCCAATACTGTTCTAGTCCATATGGGTGTCCTGATATGTATTAACTCATTGATACCCGAGAACGATAATTTTATTTCCTGACGATTTGCGGGCTTGAGACTGTTGTGCAATTAATTCTAATGTCTATCATCGCTTTCCCTGTTATTTACCATGCAGTATTGTTTTTTATTTGCATTTACAGTGCTATGAATGTGTGTTTAACCTCCTTGCGGGTCCTCCTTCATTTACCGTTTACGGGTGTGAAAACATTTGCGGGCTTGGGGAAATTGAACAGTTGAATAACGATTTGCGATTTTAGCCTTGCAAAAGTGACAGATCAAAGGCTTCTGGAGACTGTAAGTTCTGAGTTTACAGCCTTATTAAATTGCAATTTGGCCAATTGAATAGGGCTCTATATAAGCACATAGCATATTGCTTTTGGCTAGAAGTTCACTAACTAAAAACTTCTGTAAAAAAATATGCTATGTGCTTAAATAGAGTCCTATTCAATTGGCCGAATTGGAATTTAATAAAGCTGTTGATCGGCAACACTTTTCCCAGGCCGTTACTCGTAATCTGTTCCAAACCCCACAAAAATACGCCAATTGAATAGCAAAATAGCTTTTGAGCTCACTTACGGTCTTCCGGGTCTCAAATTCGCTCAATTGAATATGGCCCTATGTTTTTAATTATATTTTTTGCTGCAGCCTTTCTTTGCTGCTGTTTGCACATGTATTTTTAATGTTAATTAATGGCAAACTAAAAACGTTGATTTATCTTGAAAAGTGCTTACAATGGTCCTTTAAACAAACCCAGTTAGAATATTTATATACACTACAAAATGCCTAAAGAGTCCCTTTAAATAGACTCTAACAGGTCTATCAGTCATATTTGTCTAATTTATTGTTGCTCCCTGACAATATTGATTCTACAAAAGCTTTCATGTTGATTGAGGAATACTTTATGTCTGGCTGCTTACTTTTATATGGCTTGCTATCTTCTAATCCTCTCCCTGGAGCGTATGTTAAAATGTACAGACATATTGCGATTAAATGGACTGTATAATGAAAATGTTTTCCAACAAAGAGGTATTGATTTTCAGTGGTTATCACATATGTAGTTGTCAGTGTATGTAACGTTTGCAATGTTGGTCAAGCTTTTGCGTCCCTCGCGAAGCAAGGCGACTCACGACTTAGGCTGCAATGACCACCGAAGGCGCTCATTGAACTGTGAGCCTCGCAAAGCGAGGCGAGCAGTTGAGGCATGCGACTGCGAGGGTCGCAACTGCGACCCAAGAAGGTAACTCTAACAACACGAAAAACAAGAAAAATAATTTAACAAAAATAATAACACACACAGCACAGGGGGAGAGCCAGGAAGCCTGGGAGTGAGGTTGCAAGTGATTTTGAGCCATATTTGCCATTTTTCATCAATACAAAATCAGCTAAACGAGAAAACAAATGGTGGCCAAAAAACGTAAAAAATCTGAAACAGGATGAAAACGAAGCTGAGGAAAGCCAGGTACGCAGGACTTAGAAAATACACAATGGCAAAGACAGTAACACACAAAAACAACATCGGGCACGCAGGACTTTGAAAATAAAACCAACGGCATTCAGCGCCTAACACACAAACATTCAGCAGACAGGGGGGAGAAACACACAGGGAAGGGGGGAGATGGTGGAAAGAGACAAATGGCATTCCCAAGCATAAAACTTGCAGCTTAACGAAACCTGCAATGAGCGGCCCGTACAGTAGGCGGGAGGAAAGGCTCGCAATGAGCACCTAGGGGTTGCAATTAGCGCTCATTACAAGCCCCACATTGAGGTGATCAGTGCAAAGCAGGAAAGTTGAAGTACACAGGGGGAGAGGCTCACAATGAGTGCCGAAAACATATTTTTGCATGAAAAAAATCCCAAAATAAACATTTAAAAACTTACCTTGAAGTTAGCAAAATGTCTTGTAATTTCTGAAAATTAGAATAAACTCCCCCTTCAAACCCTGGCCAAATAAACGTAAAATTCATAATTTGTTTTGGTCAATCAGGAGGAAGCAAAGGCTGAAACATTTGTATCAAACTCTGAAGCCTGGGATATGTAGTGTGGCACCACGTTAGAAGGTGTTATGTATTTTCATAGTCTCTCTAGTGCAGCACATTCACACTAGATTATCACCCCTGCAAGTTGTCCATTCCCTGCATCAACTATGGCTGCTGGTGTTTTATCTTTTCTTCCTTTCTCTGTTTGGCTGAGCTAAGCAGCAGCTGAGCATGCTTGTGCCGGAAGGGTCACATCCCTGCAGTCACTTAGTCACTTTGGGGCTGACACTAGTGCTCTCCTATTGGCTGAGGAAGACACAGCAGGTGAATAATGGGTTAAAATTGGTCCCCAAATGATCCATGCTGATTGGGGGGGGGGGGGGGGGGTACAGGTGCTTGTGTATACACTCCTGGGGGCATCAATATAATGATTAGAGGGATTTTTAGATATTAATAAAAATAAAATGTTTTGAAATGAAGGATGCTTCTTGCCTAAGGATTACAGAAATGTAATAATCCAGCTAACTTAGATATGCTTTTAAAGGACTATGTACTGATCATTCAATTAAATTGTATTTGTTTATCTGATAAATGATTAGCAATAGCAATAAAATGCATAGTAGCTATTAAAACAAAAAGCTGCACATCACTGATAAGCTCAAAGAGCTTACTCTCTGAGTAGGTAACCAGACCTATAGAGCAAATCTACTTAGGTATTGTTCGTTCTCAGACTGGGGTATGGTGTGGGCACTGATAAACAATGCGGCATAATGTCTAGATCAAAGATAAGAAGCATGTTGCACTGGAAGAGCATCCAGGTCATCAAAAAGTTCAGGGATTATCAAAGGTGCTTCTCTTCACACTCTGTCAAGTGTCCAGTGGTGGGAGATGTTCTAGCTATATCATTCTAGGTTTAATTACAGTGGCCACAGGAGAGGAAGCGGATCCTCTCCCACTCCTGCACATGGGCTAGAGCAGGGGTGAGCAATTAATTTCCCAAAAGGGCCGCATGAAACTCGGAATGTTGTGTGAACTTAATTCTGCTCAATATTAATTTTATAGCTTTATTTTATTATATTTTCTCACTGCCAGGAGCAGTATCTACAGAATGCTAACCATCCCAGTTAGTCACAACACTGCTGCTCACTAATTGCCCCCAATTGGCAGCGTTTTTTGTCCAGGAGACAAATTTGTATCCCAATGTAGGCCACTGTAGCAGGCCCCACAGGGACAGCCAAAGGGCCGGATGTGGCCCGCGGGCCGCACAATGCCCACGTCTGGGCTAGAGAGTAGTAGGCCTGCTAAAGTCTGAAACACTGAAGCTGTATTCATTGCCTTAGTATTTTCCACATGATATCTGCACTGCACAGATTGCTAGCTAAAGGGCTAAAATTCAATATGGTGCAGAAGGTCAGTGGTGTGGAAACAAAGATTGAAGGTAACACTGAATTGAAATTCAAATTAATTTTCAGATTGATTTTTTTCTCCCAATATATTTGCTGCATCATGCTCATATTTCCAAGGCAATGTGTTTAGTTAGTTATATGCAGCCTTATTAAATTGCAATTCCGCCAATTGAATAGGGCTCTTTATAAGCACATAGCATATTTTTTTTACTGAAGTTTTTAGTTAGTGAAGACCTTGCTGTTGGATAGAAGTTCACTAACCAAAAACTTCTGTAAAAAATTATGCTGTGTGCTTAGAGCCCTATTCAATTGGCCCGAATTGCAATTTAATAAGGCTGTTAATGTGTAAAAACATATGGTGACAGACAAATAAAAATAGACGTTTATACAAAATGCCAACCATTGTTCAAACTGCACTGTACACGTACCTTCTTCACCTGGTCGCATATGTAGTCCAGTGCTATCAGTAGCCCAGTTTGAAGGCAATGAACTCATACAACATTTAATTGACACCAGCCCGCAAACTAAAACTTTTAAACGACTTTCAAATTACGATAGTGATAATTGATTGTTTCACAAGTGCCATACATTTAATTAAGAATTATTCAATTAATAAAGGCGTCGTCAAGCCTCGGCAAGCTGTAATTATGTTTTAACAAATGTAAAAGCTTTGTTTCTCCAGCATGTTCTAGGCAAGACAGAACATGCAAATGTCACTCATGTGACGGGAGTGGAACAATACAAATACGTGTTCATGAACAATAAAACAAATCTTATTTTAACAAAATTGTAAACTGAAATCTTCAAAAGCTGTAGTTGATTATTCTGGCTAACTAAAGAATGTGGCTCATTATCAAACTTCGTTTTTCCAAAGACAATCTCCAAACAATGGGTTCACAGTGGTCCCTTATATATTTGATGTGATGGATAAAGAGGGGAAAAACTGATTGATTATTTTGGGGAGGGTCAGTGCTGCTAGGTCATGCTTAATGCTCAAATATTAGGGAACAGAATCCAAAAGGACATTATATAGTACAGACATCTTACTTAATTTGCTTTTTTTCTAATATGTTATACGCTTCACAGAATAATTGATCTTCTGTGTTCATTTATAAGGAACATGGTTACCAGGAGCCTGCCAACTCAGAGGATTTGCAAGTCAAATCTGGAATCTCAAATCAACCTAAAGATAAACTGTATGCAATCAATAAAGTACCATATGTGAGGAAACGGCATGCAAATGTAGCAACCACAATTAAAGGGACTCTGTCGTTTCAGAATCAAGTTGTGTTATTCTTAAAGAGCATGAAAAACTAGCTATAAATTGTGCTAGCCATTTGATTCTAAAGCAGGTCATTTTTGAGTAAATCAGTATTCTTGTGCAAATGTGTGACTCACAAATACTAATTAGTTGTTTCATGTGCTAGTTGTGTTTACAGTCTGATTGTCTTGTTGGTGGGAAATCAATGTCCCGCTAAGGTTATCATGTGTGTTAGTTTTCCTACCCCATCCTCTGAGTAAAGTAGCACATTGAGCCGCACAATACTATACAGCACAATGCTATAGAGATTTTTTCCTATGGAGATAAATAGCAAGTACAATGTATACACTGTTTTTAATGATCTTTAAATGAAACAAACTTCCTGTTGTGGTGACAGTGTCCCTTTAAAGAGCAATGATGGAAATTAATGTATATCCTCAAGTTTTAATGACATCCAGGGACAGGAGATACCCACCCCAAGAATCATCTCAAATATCTTAAACAATAAATAATCAGGAACAAAAAATTTTAACCACATAGTTATTTTCTTAAAAATAAGCAAGACTATCCATAGATCACTCAGTGTCTTATAGGACGTCTATACCAATTATGAGAGATTTTGTATAGCCTTGTACTATAGTAGTATTTTGAAGAAATCTTAAAGATACACCATTATAAGTAAGTGTATTTAAATGAAAGTGATCTACATGTACTCAAACAGGTTTTCCTTAAAGGCTCCTTGTATCATGCTCCCAATAATTAATGTTTGTCAAGCCTGATCGAGAACATCATAAAAGTGCACAGTGTGTTTCATTGTAGCTTTCTCAAGGATATGAAGATGATAGCAAACTAACATTACATTCTCAAAAAAAACTAGCAATGTGACAGTCTCTCCACATCATTAAAATAAAGCATATTTCATAATTATTATTTGATAATATACTAACGAATTGCCCGTCAAAAAATGACGGCAATGAAATTGTAAGTGAGCTAATGCTGTTTGGTGTGTAGTACTGAAATATATAATACATTAATAAATGAATATACTTAACCTATTTTGAAGCATTGTGTTGAAGAGCTGGCAATGTGTTTTGATGTTGCTGCAGCATTAGTGGTGTGGAGCTGCTGTGTAAGCATGCTGAATGTGTGCAGTGTAATAGTGTGCGTGCGCGAGACAAAACCATTAGCGTAGTTGTGTACCGCATTGGCGTAAAATGGAGGGTAATGTGTGGTATGCGTGTTAACGGAATATCCGTAGTTCGTTTGAGGTGTTTTGCGAGTTTCTTGTGGTGTTTTGCGTGTTTAGAGTGCTGTAGCCTCGTTTTCGTTTTGTTCGGTGGCCATTTTTTCTCTCGCTTAGCGAATTTTTTAGTGTTCAAAGTCTTTTATTTTTTGTTAAATGAAGGTGTAAGTTGTTTTTTGAGGTCCTGGATGCTTTCTCTTGCTGTAGGTAAGCTTTTTATGCATGTTCTGTGTGTATTTCTTGTGTTTTGAATTTTGTAATGTTCGCGAGTTGCGTCCGATTGTTGCGAGGTCGTAATGTGTGGTAACGTGTCTCGTATGTTGTTTGCGTTGCAAAGTAAAGTTTGCGAGGGTCGTAGTTGGTGTGCCGTGTTGTGTGCGTGGTCACGGTTGTTGTGTGGTTGTTTGCGTTTGAACGTAAATTTTGCGAGGGTCGCAGTTGCTGGCAAGGAGCACCTTTGGCGCTCCATGCCAGCAACTGAGGCCCTCGCTACGCAAGCCCGCAAGCGTTAGCAACAACTCGTACGCTCACAACTATATATGTGATACCAGCTTAAGCCAAAATTTGACATGGAGTTAAAATGTTAAAATGCTGAACCCAAACTTCCAAGTACACTGGGCACTACTAACACTGGACCCTATTCTATTGCCTAATTCATATATTAAAACACACTTAAAACTGCTCTTAATATTGCCACATATTCTATTAGCTACTCGCAATCCGATTACGAGTTTCCCGCCCACAATCTCTACGGGCCAGCCAAAGACGCAAACCCGGCATTAGAACTCCATTTGTTTTAGCACAGCTCAAATATAACAAGCGTGAAATAATTAAAGTTACACAAATTCAATATTCTATTAGACCCATAGCAATAGATCGCAAATAAAGCCTGGCCTGCAATTTTCTGTCAAAAAAATCACGAGGACGCGCAAGGGCTTTTTAAAACACTTATTAAAGCTGTAACAGCAATTAAATACACAATACTGTACTTTAAAAGCATGGAAAGGCACAGAAAGACATTAGAATTAATTGAACAACAGTCTCCAAAGAACGAATATGCCAATAATATTTTTTTATATTCTTTTTGGACTGGTTATGCATATGTTAATATTACAAGTGTTGAAGCAAGGTGCATAAATATATATGACTAAATTGCAAGAAAAAACATGTAACATCCTTACAAACGATATGTAACACTCACAGAGGCTCAATTGTAGTCTTTAAAAAAAAAAGTATATTAATTTACATATATCAATCATCATATCTATATTAAAGTTAAACTATTGACAATATTACATTGCAACACAACATATTTCAAGTACCAGGGGAACATACACCACACCACGCAATGCTGCTGGTAAAGGCAAAGGGACAAGGGGATTCAGTGACAAAGCAGCACAAGGGGGGTTGCACTAATCTGTTCAAGCTCTTCAGGAAGACCCACAACACACATGAAGACTATGGAGAAGCACATGGAGCAACAGCAAACTCACCACCATTAAGGCCAATTTTGGATACACTCATCCTGTATAGTTCCACACCATTGCTGTAAGCCATGTAGCAAGATGTATACCAATAATAATTCTGTGAAATTATATCAAGTGTTTTTGTATTAGTTAATAAGTAATATTACCTGCCATTTGGTTAAAAACCCTTCAGGGGAATTGTGATAATGAACATTACTACAATTAGGTGTTAGTTGTACCAGTGATGATATAAACATCATTGAAAGTGTAAACTGAAGATAAGTGACATGAAAACATATGTTTACAGGACTCAAGTGCATGAAGGGATGGGTGTAGAGGAAGATCATCCACCGTTCATCTACCTTTGCATAAATGTTATGTATGTTGATGTCCCAAAACTTTAACCATTGAAAACACATGGAAACAGTAATGGTATAACAAATATTTATTAGATAAACTTTGTGACTTTGCCAGTCCACCGCCATCGCTGTATTGGTCTAAATTTATGCTAACAACAATAATGTATCAGAAGTGGATTTTACTTTTTACAAGTAAAGGCTGATAAACTGCAGAGTGCACTAATTGTGCCCAGGTGAGAAGGCAGAAGTTAATATAAACAGGAGAAGGGGCAGACTTGTGAGCTTGCGAACATTTCTAGTAAAAGTGCAATTCTAGTAAAAGTGTAGGAGTTTAAATAAAAAGAGGGACTTCAAAGAAAAGAGGGGGGGGGGGGGAAATATATATATATATATATATATATTTTTTATATAAAACTTTATACAAATATATATTTTTTTATTCTTTTTTTTTTTTTTTTTAGTTTAGCTTGGCCTAGCATGGAGGGTGGAACTGGGACTAGTGAGGATGTCCAGGGAAGAAGCCAGGTTACAGTTAGAAGGGGAATCAGGGGGAACAGGAGGAGACAGGCCAGTTCTGAGTTGGCAAACACCAACAGATTTGCCAGATTGAGTGAAACTGTTGGGGATGTCCATTCAGGAATGGCAATGCCAGATAGAGCTGTTCCCTCTAACAGCTGGGAGAACAGTTCTACTGGAGGAGTGGGAGGGCAGAATAGGCAGACCAACAGACAGGTTCTGGTGGTAGGGGACTCTATTATTAGGAAGGTAGACAGGGTGATTTGTCACCCAGATCCCAGCAATCGAACAGTTTGCTGTCTCCCGGGTGCTCGGGTTCGGCATGTTGTGGATTGGGTAGACAAATTATTGGGAGGGGCTGGCAAAGAACCAGCGGTCTTGGTACACATTGGTACCAATGACAAAGTTAGTGGATGATGGAGTGTCCTAAAGAATGATTTTAGAGAACTAGGTAATAAGCTGAAGGAAAGGACCTCCAAGGTAGTATTTTCTGAGATACTACCAGTGCCACGTGCTAGCCCAGGGAGACAGAAGGACCTTAGGGAGGTTAATGCATGGCTAAAGATGTGATGCACTAAGGAGGGGTTTGGGCTTTTAGAGCACTGGGCTGACTTCTCACTTCAGTACAAACTCTACAGCAGGGATGGATTGCACCTTAATGATGAGGAAGCTTTTGTGCTAGGGGATAGGATGGTAGAAAGGCTGGATGAGATTTTAAACTAGTAGGTGCGGTAGAAAGTGTAGAGGGTATAAGGGATGGTGGAACTAGCAGTAATGTTGAATGTTTGTGGGTAGAGTTAAATAGCGGAGCAGCAAATTCCAAAATAATATTAGTAGGAGTATGGTATAAACCCCCAAATATAGCTGATAGTGAGAAAATACAATTCTTGTTTCAGATTGGAAATGCAGCTAAGCATGGGCAAGTTCGAATAATGGGAGATTTTAATTACCCTGAAATAAACTGGATAAATGAGGCCAGCAGTTCAGCTAAGGGGAGCAGGTTCTTGAGTACACTAAGGGATCATTATCTGGCCCAGATTATACAAGAGCTTACTAGAAATGAGGCTATCTTGGACTTGGAGTCTCATTTGAGATTGAATTAAAAAAACTAAATTTTAAGGGGCCAACAAAAACTCCTAATTTTAAAAGGGCTGATTTTAACGGTCTAAGGGCAGAAATACAAAGTATAGACTGGGACAAAGAACTGGCAGGTAAAAATACTAATCATAAATAGACAACATTTAAATCCTTACTAAATATACATACTTATCACCATATACCAAATGGTAATAAAAGTAAAAGGAGTTAATCACGACTCATGTGGCTTAACAATTATTTAAAGATCAAGAGATGGAGTAAAAAACAGGCATTTAAATTATACAAACAAGAGGGGACAGAGACTGCTTTTAAGAGTACAAGGAAATCAACAAGGCCGCAAAAGGGCGATTAGACTGGCTAAAATAGAAAATGAAAAATGAATTGCAAAAGAGAGTAAGACTAACCCTAAAAAAGACAGATGAGCTAAATAGGTTATTTTCTTCAGTATACACAAGGGAGGTACCAGTGGTAAGGGACACTGCAACATAATGGGGCTACACTACCTTCACCAAATAATTGGGTAACGCAGGGAGAAATCCAAAAAAGGGTTGGAAAAAAATGGAATACATCCAAGGGTACTGAGAGAACTGGGTTCTGTAATAGCCAAACCATTATATTTAATTTTTCAAGATTCACTCAACACGGGTCTCTACCAGATGACTGGAGAAAAGCAGATGTGATACCTATATTTAAAAAGGGAGCAAGAGCAAATCCGGGGAATTGTAGACCAGTGAGCCTCACATCTGTAGTGGGAAAGATTTTAGAAGGGTTAATAAGGGATATTATACAAGTAGGAGTCAACATGGATTTATGAGGGATAAGTCATGTCAAACAAATCCAATTAGTTTCTATGAGGAGGTTAGTCGGAACTTGGATCAAGGCAACTCAGTGGATGTAGTCTATTTGGATTTTGCAAAGGCTTTTGATAAAGTGCCACATGGGAGACTATTGTGCAAACTAAGGGATACAGGAAAAAATGTCTGCTCATGGATTGAGAGCTGGCTAAAAGACAGGAAGTAAAGGGTTGTTGTAAATGGAACATACTCCGATTGGACTAATGTGGTATTAGGTCCTCTCCTTTTTAACATATTTATTAATGACTTAGAGGTGGGACTGGAAAGTAGTGTCTCCATTTTCGCTGATGACACAAAGTTGTGCAAGGTAATTAAATCAGATAATGATGTGCTTTACCTTCAAAGAGATTTACATAAAATTGAGGAATGGGTATCTAAATGGCAGATGAGATTTAATACGAATAAATGTAAAGTTATGCATTTGGGAAGGAAAAATAGCCATGCAATTTATAATCTTAATGGAACAAATATAAGGGTATCGGATATTGAAAGGGATTTGGGAGTACTTGTGGACATCCACCTAGGTAACAGTTCTCAATGCCAAGCAGCAGCTGCAACGGCAAATAAAATATTAGCATGTATTAGGAAGGGTATAGAAGCAAGGGAAGCAAATATAATTCTGCCACTATACAAATCTCTAGTACGCCCTCATTTGGAATATGGAGTACAATTTTGGGCACCACTTCATAAAAAGGACATTTTAGAGCCGGACTAACCAAATTAGGCTTATTTTCTCTCGAAAAAAGGTGTCTGAGGAGATATGATTACCTTATATAAATACAACCAGGATCAGTATAAATGTTTGTCAAGGGTGTTTTTTGTGCCAAGAGGTTTTCAACTGACAAGAGGACACCCCTTGAGGTTAGAAGTAAAAAGATTCCACCTTAAAGAGAGAAAAGGGTTCTTCACAGTAAGGGTGGTTAATCTGTGGAATTCTCTACCAAAAGTGGATTGGATTTATTTCTAATTAAGAAGGGAATTCATTGTTGGATAATTAGAGAAAGTGTATTGATACAGGGAGAAATCCTGGGGTTAGGAGGGAATTATTTTTTTTTCACTTTGAGACGATTGGCTAAGTTTCACTTGGGTTTTTTTCTGTTTGCCTTCCTCTGCATTAATTACTAATTAAAATAATTAAATAAATAAATAAAAAGTTGATTAATAATTAATTAACAATTAACAACTAATTAATTAATAACTAATCCTCATATTGCAGATCAGAGGAGATCTTAAAAGGTTGAACTTGATGGACTAAAAGTATTTTTTCAACCTTAATTACTATGTAACTATGTAACTATATAAGAAAACTGGATATATGATTTAATTAAAATTGTGTGTGGTACATTTTCAGGAGGTGATGTCATTGATGGAATGTCTATCTATGAATAATTTCAATTACTTTATATTTTTAACAATGCTTGCAGATGAAGAATGTGCCTTCATGTACCTGAATTGTGCCTAAAATAAAAAAATAAAGGAAATAAAAAAAAAAGAAGAAGGCCTTTCAAGAATGTAGGGACTGCAGCATCTCTTCTTAATGGCATTCCTTGGCCACAGAGAAGTGGTTCATGGATCATGTGATGGGAGGTAGCCATCTGCATACAAAATATCACCATCAGATAGGCCACGATCCTCTACTCTGTAGCCTGGCTAGACCTCTGTGTTCCATCCAGTAAGAGGGACCGGGTGATGAATCAAGTTGTTAGAGGAGGGGGACAGTGGGGATAAATGCCACAGGTATGGCTGAAGGTCCAGCAGGTGACCCCACTGCCCAAATGAATAATTCCTCCTCCTCATATTCCAGGCCCTTGGATCCTCTTCATGACTACTTCTCCTGCGCTGCTATCTGTTGGACGAGGACACAGTCCTCCACATCCAGTCCCGAACTCTCCAAACAAGTAAGGGACAATGTTGTTGAGAAGTACAAGTCAGGATTAGGTTATAAGGTGGAGGCTCCAACGTCGGCTGTGTATGTCTGCAAATGCGGACCCTCGCGAAGCGAGGGGCCGCATTTTCGGTGGTGGAGGCTCCAACATCGGCTGTGTTGTTTATCCGCAAATGCGGACCCTCGCGAAGCAAGGGGCTGCATTTGCAGAGGTGTAGGCTCAAAGGCGCCTCACACGCGGTTAACACACACAACTGCGTCCTTTGCAAAAAAATACGGCCGCGCTACGACCCATTCCGAACACGCAAAAAACGGCCGAAAACGGAGCGCATGAAAACATCAGAAACACGATAAATAAACACAACAAACACATAAAAAGCTTACTTACAGCAAGGGGGGGGGGCATCCAGCACCTCGAAAAGTTAATTTACACGTCCATTTAAGTCCAAAAAAAGAGTTTAAACTGCCGAAAATCACCTAAGCGAGAGAAAAAATGGCCGCCAACAAAACGAAAACGAGGCTACAGACGCAACAATACTACAGTGACTCACAAAACTGAAACACATAATATGCGGCACGTACCACACTGATATTAACCACCATTTTCAAAACTACTATGCATAAAATGGGGGATGGAACGCAAATTGTAAGCTGGAACGCAATAACATTGCAACACAACATATTTCAAGTACCAGGGGAACATACACCACACCACGCAATGCTGCTGGTAAAGGCAAAGGGACAAGGGGATTCAGGGACAAAGCAGCACAAGGGGGGTTGCACTAATCTGTTCAAGCTCTTCAGGAAGACCCACAACACACATGAAGACTATGGAGAAGCACATGGAGCAACAGCAAACTCACCACCATTAAGGCCAATTTTGGATACACTCATCCTGTATAGTTCCACACCATTGCTGTAAGCCATGTAGCAAGATGTATACCAATAATAATTCTGTGAAATTATATCAAGTGTTTTTGTATTAGTTAATAAGTAATATTACCTGCCATTTGGTTAAAAACCCTTCAGGGGAATTGTGATAATGAACATTACTACAATTAGGTGTTAGTTGTACCAGTGATGATATAAACATCATTGAAAGTGTAAACTGAAGATAAGTGACATGAAAACATATGTTTACAGGACTCAAGTGCATGAAGGGATGGGTGTAGAGGAAGATCATCCACCGTTCATCTACCTTTGCATAAATGTTATGTATGTTGATGTCCCAAAACTTTAACCATTGAAAACACATGGAAACAGTAATGGTATAACAAATATTTATTAGATAAACTTTGTGACTTTGCCAGTCCACCGCCATCGCTGTATTGGTCTAAATTTATGCTAACAACAATAATGTATCAGAAGTGGATTTTACTTTTTACAAGTAAAGGCTGATAAACTGCAGAGTGCACTAATTGTGCCCAGGTGAGAAGGCAGAAGTTAATATAAACAGGAGAAGGGGCAGACTTGTGAGCTTGCGAACATTTCTAGTAAAAGTGCAATTCTAGTAAAAGTGTAGGAGTTTAAATAAAAAGAGGGACTTCAAAGAAAAGAGGGGGGGGGGAAATATATATATATATATATATTTTTTTTATATAAAACTTTATACAAATATATATTTTTTTATTCTTTTTTTTTTTTTTTTTAGTTTAGCTTGGCCTAGCATGGAGGGTGGAACTGGGACTAGTGAGGATGTCCAGGGAAGAAGCCAGGTTACAGTTAGAAGGGGAATCAGGGGGAACAGGAGGAGACAGGCCAGTTCTGAGTTGGCAAACACCAACAGATTTGCCAGATTGAGTGAAACTGTTGGGGATGTCCATTCAGGAATGGCAATGCCAGATAGAGCTGTTCCCTCTAACAGCTGGGAGAACAGTTCTACTGGAGGAGTGGGAGGGCAGAATAGGCAGACCAACAGACAGGTTCTGGTGGTAGGGGACTCTATTATTAGGAAGGTAGACAGGGTGATTTGTCACCCAGATCCCAGCAATCGAACAGTTTGCTGTCTCCCGGGTGCTCGGGTTCGGCATGTTGTGGATTGGGTAGACAAATTATTGGGAGGGGCTGGCAAAGAACCAGCGGTCTTGGTACACATTGGTACCAATGACAAAGTTAGTGGATGATGGAGTGTCCTAAAGAATGATTTTAGAGAACTAGGTAATAAGCTGAAGGAAAGGACCTCCAAGGTAGTATTTTCTGAGATACTACCAGTGCCACGTGCTAGCCCAGGGAGACAGAAGGACCTTAGGGAGGTTAATGCATGGCTAAAGATGTGATGCACTAAGGAGGGGTTTGGGCTTTTAGAGCACTGGGCTGACTTCTCACTTCAGTACAAACTCTACAGCAGGGATGGATTGCACCTTAATGATGAGGAAGCTTTTGTGCTAGGGGATAGGATGGTAGAAAGGCTGGATGAGATTTTAAACTAGTAGGTGCGGTAGAAAGTGTAGAGGGTATAAGGGATGGTGGAACTAGCAGTAATGTTGAATGTTTGTGGGTAGAGTTAAATAGCGGAGCAGCAAATTCCAAAATAATATTAGTAGGAGTATGGTATAAACCCCCAAATATAGCTGATAGTGAGAAAATACAATTCTTGTTTCAGATTGGAAATGCAGCTAAGCATGGGCAAGTTCGAATAATGGGAGATTTTAATTACCCTGAAATAAACTGGATAAATGAGGCCAGCAGTTCAGCTAAGGGGAGCAGGTTCTTGAGTACACTAAGGGATCATTATCTGGCCCAGATTATACAAGAGCTTACTAGAAATGAGGCTATCTTGGACTTGGAGTCTCATTTGAGATTGAATTAAAAAAACTAAATTTTAAGGGGCCAACAAAAACTCCTAATTTTAAAAGGGCTGATTTTAACGGTCTAAGGGCAGAAATACAAAGTATAGACTGGGACAAAGAACTGGCAGGTAAAAATACTAATCATAAATAGACAACATTTAAATCCTTACTAAATATACATACTTATCACCATATACCAAATGGTAATAAAAGTAAAAGGAGTTAATCACGACTCATGTGGCTTAACAATTATTTAAAGATCAAGAGATGGAGTAAAAAACAGGCATTTAAATTATACAAACAAGAGGGGACAGAGACTGCTTTTAAGAGTACAAGGAAATCAACAAGGCCGCAAAAGGGCGATTAGACTGGCTAAAATAGAAAATGAAAAATGAATTGCAAAAGAGAGTAAGACTAACCCTAAAAAAGACAGATGAGCTAAATAGGTTATTTTCTTCAGTATACACAAGGGAGGTACCAGTGGTAAGGGACACTGCAACATAATGGGGCTACACTACCTTCACCAAATAATTGGGTAACGCAGGGAGAAATCCAAAAAAGGGTTGGAAAAAAATGGAATACATCCAAGGGTACTGAGAGAACTGGGTTCTGTAATAGCCAAACCATTATATTTAATTTTTCAAGATTCACTCAACACGGGTCTCTACCAGATGACTGGAGAAAAGCAGATGTGATACCTATATTTAAAAAGGGAGCAAGAGCAAATCCGGGGAATTGTAGACCAGTGAGCCTCACATCTGTAGTGGGAAAGATTTTAGAAGGGTTAATAAGGGATATTATACAAGTAGGAGTCAACATGGATTTATGAGGGATTAGTCATGTCAAACAAATCCAATTAGTTTCTATGAGGAGGTTAGTCGGAACTTGGATCAAGGCAACTCAGTGGATGTAGTCTATTTGGATTTTGCAAAGGCTTTTGATAAAGTGCCACATGGGAGACTATTGTGCAAACTAAGGGATACAGGAAAAAATGTCTGCTCATGGATTGAGAGCTGGCTAAAAGACAGGAAGTAAAGGGTTGTTGTAAATGGAACATACTCCGATTGGACTAATGTGGTATTAGGTCCTCTCCTTTTTAACATATTTATTAATGACTTAGAGGTGGGACTGGAAAGTAGTGTCTCCATTTTCGCTGATGACACAAAGTTGTGCAAGGTAATTAAATCAGATAATGATGTGCTTTACCTTCAAAGAGATTTACATAAAATTGAGGAATGGGTATCTAAATGGCAGATGAGATTTAATACGAATAAATGTAAAGTTATGCATTTGGGAAGGAAAAATAGCCATGCAATTTATAATCTTAATGGAACAAATATAAGGGTATCGGATATTGAAAGGGATTTGGGAGTACTTGTGGACATCCACCTAGGTAACAGTTCTCAATGCCAAGCAGCAGCTGCAACGGCAAATAAAATATTAGCATGTATTAGGAAGGGTATAGAAGCAAGGGAAGCAAATATAATTCTGCCACTATACAAATCTCTAGTACGCCCTCATTTGGAATATGGAGTACAATTTTGGGCACCACTTCATAAAAAGGACATTTTAGAGCCGGACTAACCAAATTAGGCTTATTTTCTCTCGAAAAAAGGCGTCTAAGAGGAGATATGATTACCTTATATAAATACAACCAGGATCAGTATAAATGTTTGTCAAGGGTGTTTTTTGTGCCAAGAGGTTTTCAACTGACAAGAGGACACCCCTTGAGGTTAGAAGTAAAAAGATTCCACCTTAAAGAGAGAAAAGGGTTCTTCACAGTAAGGGTGGTTAATCTGTGGAATTCTCTACCAAAAGTGGATTGGATTTATTTCTAATTAAGAAGGGAATTCATTGTTGGATAATTAGAGAAAGTGTATTGATACAGGGAGAAATCCTGGGGTTAGGAGGGAATTATTTTTTTTTCACTTTGAGACGATTGGCTAAGTTTCACTTGGGTTTTTTTCTGTTTGCCTTCCTCTGCATTAATTACTAATTAAAATAATTAAATAAATAAATAAAAAGTTGATTAATAATTAATTAACAATTAACAACTAATTAATTAATAACTAATCCTCATATTGCAGATCAGAGGAGATCTTAAAAGGTTGAACTTGATGGACTAAAAGTATTTTTTCAACCTTAATTACTATGTAACTATGTAACTATATAAGAAAACTGGATATATGATTTAATTAAAATTGTGTGTGGTACATTTTCAGGAGGTGATGTCATTGATGGAATGTCTATCTATGAATAATTTCAATTACTTTATATTTTTAACAATGCTTGCAGATGAAGAATGTGCCTTCATGTACCTGAATTGTGCCTAAAATAAAAAAATAAAGGAAATAAAAAAAAAAGAAGAAGGCCTTTCAAGAATGTAGGGACTGCAGCATCTCTTCTTAATGGCATTCCTTGGCCACAGAGAAGAGGTTCATGGATCATGTGATGGGAGGTAGCCATCTGCATACAAAATATCACCATCAGATAGGCCACGATCCTCTACTCTGTAGCCTGGCTAGACCTCTGTGTTCCATCCAGTAAGAGGGACCGGGTGA
This sequence comes from Discoglossus pictus, assembly GCA_027410445.1. Taxonomy (NCBI): domain Eukaryota; kingdom Metazoa; phylum Chordata; class Amphibia; order Anura; family Alytidae; genus Discoglossus; species Discoglossus pictus. The sequence continues at coordinate 38,863,336 of CM050165.1, read as the reverse complement.
TGAATCAAGTTGTTAGAGGAGGGGGACAGTGGGGATAAATGCCACAGGTATGGCTGAAGGTCCAGCAGGTGACCCCACTGCCCAAATGAATAATTCCTCCTCCTCATATTCCAGGCCCTTGGATCCTCTTCATGACTACTTCTCCTGCGCTGCTATCTGTTGGACGAGGACACAGTCCTCCACATCCAGTCCCGAACTCTCCAAACAAGTAAGGGACAATGTTGTTGAGAAGTACAAGTCAGGATTAGGTTATAAGGTGGAGGCTCCAACGTCGGCTGTGTATGTCTGCAAATGCGGACCCTCGCGAAGCGAGGGGCCGCATTTTCGGTGGTGGAGGCTCCAACATCGGCTGTGTTGTTTATCCGCAAATGCGGACCCTCGCGAAGCAAGGGGCTGCATTTGCAGAGGTGTAGGCTCAAAGGCGCCTCACACGCGGTTAACACACACAACTGCGTCCTTTGCAAAAAAATACGGCCGCGCTACGACCCATTCCGAACACGCAAAAAACGGCCGAAAACGGAGCGCATGAAAACATCAGAAACACGATAAATAAACACAACAAACACATAAAAAGCTTACTTACAGCAAGGGGGGGGCATCCAGCACCTCGAAAAGTTAATTTACACGTCCATTTAAGTCCAAAAAAAGAGTTTAAACTGCCGAAAATCACCTAAGCGAGAGAAAAAATGGCCGCCAACAAAACGAAAACGAGGCTACAGACGCAACAATACTACAGTGACTCACAAAACTGAAACACATAATATGCGGCACGTACCACACTGATATTAACCACCATTTTCAAAACTACTATGCATAAAATGGGGGATGGAACGCAAATTGTAAGCTGGAACGCAATAACATTGCAACACAACATATTTCAAGTACCAGGGGAACATACACCACACCACGCAATGCTGCTGGTAAAGGCAAAGGGACAAGGGGATTCAGGGACAAAGCAGCACAAGGGGGGTTGCACTAATCTGTTCAAGCTCTTCAGGAAGACCCACAACACACATGAAGACTATGGAGAAGCACATGGAGCAACAGCAAACTCACCACCATTAAGGCCAATTTTGGATACACTCATCCTGTATAGTTCCACACCATTGCTGTAAGCCATGTAGCAAGATGTATACCAATAATAATTCTGTGAAATTATATCAAGTGTTTTTGTATTAGTTAATAAGTAATATTACCTGCCATTTGGTTAAAAACCCTTCAGGGGAATTGTGATAATGAACATTACTACAATTAGGTGTTAGTTGTACCAGTGATGATATAAACATCATTGAAAGTGTAAACTGAAGATAAGTGACATGAAAACATATGTTTACAGGACTCAAGTGCATGAAGGGATGGGTGTAGAGGAAGATCATCCACCGTTCATCTACCTTTGCATAAATGTTATGTATGTTGATGTCCCAAAACTTTAACCATTGAAAACACATGGAAACAGTAATGGTATAACAAATATTTATTAGATAAACTTTGTGACTTTGCCAGTCCACCGCCATCACTGTATTGGTCTAAATTTATGCTAACAACAATAATGTATCAGAAGTGGATTTTACTTTTTACAAGTAAAGGCTGATAAACTGCAGAGTGCACTAATTGTGCCCAGGTGAGAAGGCAGAAGTTAATATAAACAGGAGAAGGGGCAGACTTGTGAGCTTGCGAACATTTCTAGTAAAAGTGCAATTCTAGTAAAAGTGTAGGAGTTTAAATAAAAAGAGGGACTTCAAAGAAAAGAGGGGGGGGGGAATATATATATATATATATTTTATTTTTATATAAAACTTTATACAAATATATATTTTTTTATTCTTTTTTTTTTTTTTTTTAGTTTAGCTTGGCCTAGCATGGAGGGTGGAACTGGGACTAGTGAGGATGTCCAGGGAAGAAGCCAGGTTACAGTTAGAAGGGGAATCAGGGGGAACAGGAGGAGACAGGCCAGTTCTGAGTTGGCAAACACCAACAGATTTGCCAGATTGAGTGAAACTGTTGGGGATGTCCATTCAGGAATGGCAATGCCAGATAGAGCTGTTCCCTCTAACAGCTGGGAGAACAGTTCTACTGGAGGAGTGGGAGGGCAGAATAGGCAGACCAACAGACAGGTTCTGGTGGTAGGGGACTCTATTATTAGGAAGGTAGACAGGGTGATTTGTCACCCAGATCCCAGCAATCGAACAGTTTGCTGTCTCCCGGGTGCTCGGGTTCGGCATGTTGTGGATTGGGTAGACAAATTATTGGGAGGGGCTGGCAAAGAACCAGCGGTCTTGGTACACATTGGTACCAATGACAAAGTTAGTGGATGATGGAGTGTCCTAAAGAATGATTTTAGAGAACTAGGTAATAAGCTGAAGGAAAGGACCTCCAAGGTAGTATTTTCTGAGATACTACCAGTGCCACGTGCTAGCCCAGGGAGACAGAAGGACCTTAGGGAGGTTAATGCATGGCTAAAGATGTGATGCACTAAGGAGGGGTTTGGGCTTTTAGAGCACTGGGCTGACTTCTCACTTCAGTACAAACTCTACAGCAGGGATGGATTGCACCTTAATGATGAGGAAGCTTTTGTGCTAGGGGATAGGATGGTAGAAAGGCTGGATGAGATTTTAAACTAGTAGGTGCGGTAGAAAGTGTAGAGGGTATAAGGGATGGTGGAACTAGCAGTAATGTTGAATGTTTGTGGGTAGAGTTAAATAGCGGAGCAGCAAATTCCAAAATAATATTAGTAGGAGTATGGTATAAACCCCCAAATATAGCTGATAGTGAGAAAATACAATTCTTGTTTCAGATTGGAAATGCAGCTAAGCATGGGCAAGTTCGAATAATGGGAGATTTTAATTACCCTGAAATAAACTGGATAAATGAGGCCAGCAGTTCAGCTAAGGGGAGCAGGTTCTTGAGTACACTAAGGGATCATTATCTGGCCCAGATTATACAAGAGCTTACTAGAAATGAGGCTATCTTGGACTTGGAGTCTCATTTGAGATTGAATTAAAAAAACTAAATTTTAAGGGGCCAACAAAAACTCCTAATTTTAAAAGGGCTGATTTTAACGGTCTAAGGGCAGAAATACAAAGTATAGACTGGGACAAAGAACTGGCAGGTAAAAATACTAATCATAAATAGACAACATTTAAATCCTTACTAAATATACATACTTATCACCATATACCAAATGGTAATAAAAGTAAAAGGAGTTAATCACGACTCATGTGGCTTAACAATTATTTAAAGATCAAGAGATGGAGTAAAAAACAGGCATTTAAATTATACAAACAAGAGGGGACAGAGACTGCTTTTAAGAGTACAAGGAAATCAACAAGGCCGCAAAAGGGCGATTAGACTGGCTAAAATAGAAAATGAAAAATGAATTGCAAAAGAGAGTAAGACTAACCCTAAAAAAGACAGATGAGCTAAATAGGTTATTTTCTTCAGTATACACAAGGGAGGTACCAGTGGTAAGGGACACTGCAACATAATGGGGCTACACTACCTTCACCAAATAATTGGGTAACGCAGGGAGAAATCCAAAAAAGGGTTGGAAAAAAATGGAATACATCCAAGGGTACTGAGAGAACTGGGTTCTGTAATAGCCAAACCATTATATTTAATTTTTCAAGATTCACTCAACACGGGTCTCTACCAGATGACTGGAGAAAAGCAGATGTGATACCTATATTTAAAAAGGGAGCAAGAGCAAATCCGGGGAATTGTAGACCAGTGAGCCTCACATCTGTAGTGGGAAAGATTTTAGAAGGGTTAATAAGGGATATTATACAAGTAGGAGTCAACATGGATTTATGAGGGATAAGTCATGTCAAACAAATCCAATTAGTTTCTATGAGGAGGTTAGTCGGAACTTGGATCAAGGCAACTCAGTGGATGTAGTCTATTTGGATTTTGCAAAGGCTTTTGATAAAGTGCCACATGGGAGACTATTGTGCAAACTAAGGGATACAGGAAAAAATGTCTGCTCATGGATTGAGAGCTGGCTAAAAGACAGGAAGTAAAGGGTTGTTGTAAATGGAACATACTCCGATTGGACTAATGTGGTATTAGGTCCTCTCCTTTTTAACATATTTATTAATGACTTAGAGGTGGGACTGGAAAGTAGTGTCTCCATTTTCGCTGATGACACAAAGTTGTGCAAGGTAATTAAATCAGATAATGATGTGCTTTACCTTCAAAGAGATTTACATAAAATTGAGGAATGGGTATCTAAATGGCAGATGAGATTTAATACGAATAAATGTAAAGTTATGCATTTGGGAAGGAAAAATAGCCATGCAATTTATAATCTTAATGGAACAAATATAAGGGTATCGGATATTGAAAGGGATTTGGGAGTACTTGTGGACATCCACCTAGGTAACAGTTCTCAATGCCAAGCAGCAGCTGCAACGGCAAATAAAATATTAGCATGTATTAGGAAGGGTATAGAAGCAAGGGAAGCAAATATAATTCTGCCACTATACAAATCTCTAGTACGCCCTCATTTGGAATATGGAGTACAATTTTGGGCACCACTTCATAAAAAGGACATTTTAGAGCCGGACTAACCAAATTAGGCTTATTTTCTCTCGAAAAAAGGCGTCTAAGAGGAGATATGATTACCTTATATAAATACAACCAGGATCAGTATAAATGTTTGTCAAGGGTGTTTTTTGTGCCAAGAGGTTTTCAACTGACAAGAGGACACCCCTTGAGGTTAGAAGTAAAAAGATTCCACCTTAAAGAGAGAAAAGGGTTCTTCACAGTAAGGGTGGTTAATCTGTGGAATTCTCTACCAAAAGTGGATTGGATTTATTTCTAATTAAGAAGGGAATTCATTGTTGGATAATTAGAGAAAGTGTATTGATACAGGGAGAAATCCTGGGGTTAGGAGGGAATTATTTTTTTTTCACTTTGAGACGATTGGCTAAGTTTCACTTGGGTTTTTTTCTGTTTGCCTTCCTCTGCATTAATTACTAATTAAAATAATTAAATAAATAAATAAAAAGTTGATTAATAATTAATTAACAATTAACAACTAATTAATTAATAACTAATCCTCATATTGCAGATCAGAGGAGATCTTAAAAGGTTGAACTTGATGGACTAAAAGTATTTTTTCAACCTTAATTACTATGTAACTATGTAACTATATAAGAAAACTGGATATATGATTTAATTAAAATTGTGTGTGGTACATTTTCAGGAGGTGATGTCATTGATGGAATGTCTATCTATGAATAATTTCAATTACTTTATATTTTTAACAATGCTTGCAGATGAAGAATGTGCCTTCATGTACCTGAATTGTGCCTAAAATAAAAAAATAAAGGAAATAAAAAAAAAAGAAGAAGGCCTTTCAAGAATGTAGGGACTGCAGCATCTCTTCTTAATGGCATTCCTTGGCCACAGAGAAGAGGTTCATGGATCATGTGATGGGAGGTAGCCATCTGCATACAAAATATCACCATCAGATAGGCCACGATCCTCTACTCTGTAGCCTGGCTAGACCTCTGTGTTCCATCCAGTAAGAGGGACCGGGTGATGAATCAAGTTGTTAGAGGAGGGGGACAGTGGGGATAAATGCCACAGGTATGGCTGAAGGTCCAGCAGGTGACCCCACTGCCCAAATGAATAATTCCTCCTCCTCATATTCCAGGCCCTTGGATCCTCTTCATGACTACTTCTCCTGCGCTGCTATCTGTTGGACGAGGACACAGTCCTCCACATCCAGTCCCGAACTCTCCAAACAAGTAAGGGACAATGTTGTTGAGAAGTACAAGTCAGGATTAGGTTATAAGGTGGAGGCTCCAACGTCGGCTGTGTATGTCTGCAAATGCGGACCCTCGCGAAGCGAGGGGCCGCATTTTCGGTGGTGGAGGCTCCAACATCGGCTGTGTTGTTTATCCGCAAATGCGGACCCTCGCGAAGCAAGGGGCTGCATTTGCAGAGGTGTAGGCTCAAAGGCGCCTCACACGCGGTTAACACACACAACTGCGTCCTTTGCAAAAAAATACGGCCGCGCTACGACCCATTCCGAACACGCAAAAAACGGCCGAAAACGGAGCGCATGAAAACATCAGAAACACGATAAATAAACACAACAAACACATAAAAAGCTTACTTACAGCAAGGGGGGGGCATCCAGCACCTCGAAAAGTTAATTTACACGTCCATTTAAGTCCAAAAAAAGAGTTTAAACTGCCGAAAATCACCTAAGCGAGAGAAAAAATGGCCGCCAACAAAACGAAAACGAGGCTACAGACGCAACAATACTACAGTGACTCACAAAACTGAAACACATAATATGCGGCACGTACCACACTGATATTAACCACCATTTTCAAAACTACTATGCATAAAATGGGGGATGGAACGCAAATTGTAAGCTGGAACGCAATAACATTGCAACACAACATATTTCAAGTACCAGGGGAACATACACCACACCACGCAATGCTGCTGGTAAAGGCAAAGGGACACGGGGATTCAGGGACAAAGCAGCACAAGGGGGGTTGCACTAATCTGTTCAAGCTCTTCAGGAAGACCCACAACACACATGAAGACTATGGAGAAGCACATGGAGCAACAGCAAACTCACCACCATTAAGGCCAATTTTGGATACACTCATCCTGTATAGTTCCACACCATTGCTGTAAGCCATGTAGCAAGATGTATACCAATAATAATTCTGTGAAATTATATCAAGTGTTTTTGTATTAGTTAATAAGTAATATTACCTGCCATTTGGTTAAAAACCCTTCAGGGGAATTGTGATAATGAACATTACTACAATTAGGTGTTAGTTGTACCAGTGATGATATAAACATCATTGAAAGTGTAAACTGAAGATAAGTGACATGAAAACATATGTTTACAGGACTCAAGTGCATGAAGGGATGGGTGTAGAGGAAGATCATCCACCGTTCATCTACCTTTGCATAAATGTTATGTATGTTGATGTCCCAAAACTTTAACCATTGAAAACACATGGAAACAGTAATGGTATAACAAATATTTATTAGATAAACTTTGTGACTTTGCCAGTCCACCGCCATCACTGTATTGGTCTAAATTTATGCTAACAACAATAATGTATCAGAAGTGGATTTTACTTTTTACAAGTAAAGGCTGATAAACTGCAGAGTGCACTAATTGTGCCCAGGTGAGAAGGCAGAAGTTAATATAAACAGGAGAAGGGGCAGACTTGTGAGCTTGCGAACATTTCTAGTAAAAGTGCAATTCTAGTAAAAGTGTAGGAGTTTAAATAAAAAGAGGGACTTCAAAGAAAAGAGGGGGGGGGGAATATATATATATATATATTTTATTTTTATATAAAACTTTATACAAATATATATTTTTTTATTCTTTTTTTTTTTTTTTTTAGTTTAGCTTGGCCTAGCATGGAGGGTGGAACGGGGACTAGTGAGGATGTCCAGGGAAGAAGCCAGGTTACAGTTAGAAGGGGAATCAGGGGGAACAGGAGGAGACAGGCCAGTTCTGAGTTGGCAAACACCAACAGATTTGCCAGATTGAGTGAAACTGTTGGGGATGTCCATTCAGGAATGGCAATGCCAGATAGAGCTGTTCCCTCTAACAGCTGGGAGAACAGTTCTACTGGAGGAGTGGGAGGGCAGAATAGGCAGACCAACAGACAGGTTCTGGTGGTAGGGGACTCTATTATTAGGAAGGTAGACAGGGTGATTTGTCACCCAGATCCCAGCAATCGAACAGTTTGCTGTCTCCCGGGTGCTCGGGTTCGGCATGTTGTGGATTGGGTAGACAAATTATTGGGAGGGGCTGGCAAAGAACCAGCGGTCTTGGTACACATTGGTACCAATGACAAAGTTAGTGGATGATGGAGTGTCCTAAAGAATGATTTTAGAGAACTAGGTAATAAGCTGAAGGAAAGGACCTCCAAGGTAGTATTTTCTGAGATACTACCAGTGCCACGTGCTAGCCCAGGGAGACAGAAGGACCTTAGGGAGGTTAATGCATGGCTAAAGATGTGATGCACTAAGGAGGGGTTTGGGCTTTTAGAGCACTGGGCTGACTTCTCACTTCAGTACAAACTCTACAGCAGGGATGGATTGCACCTTAATGATGAGGAAGCTTTTGTGCTAGGGGATAGGATGGTAGAAAGGCTTGATGAGATTTTAAACTAGTAGGTGCGGTAGAAAGTGTAGAGGGTATAAGGGATGGTGGAACTAGCAGTAATGTTGAATGTTTGTGGGTAGAGTTAAATAGCGGAGCAGCAAATTCCAAAATAATATTAGTAGGAGTATGGTATAAACCCCCAAATATAGCTGATAGTGAGAAAATACAATTCTTGTTTCAGATTGGAAATGCAGCTAAGCATGGGCAAGTTCGAATAATGGGAGATTTTAATTACCCTGAAATAAACTGGATAAATGAGGCCAGCAGTTCAGCTAAGGGGAGCAGGTTCTTGAGTACACTAAGGGATCATTATCTGGCCCAGATTATACAAGAGCTTACTAGAAATGAGGCTATCTTGGACTTGGAGTCTCATTTGAGATTGAATTAAAAAAACTAAATTTTAAGGGGCCAACAAAAACTCCTAATTTTAAAAGGGCTGATTTTAACGGTCTAAGGGCAGAAATACAAAGTATAGACTGGGACAAAGAACTGGCAGGTAAAAATACTAATCATAAATAGACAACATTTAAATCCTTACTAAATATACATACTTATCACCATATACCAAATGGTAATAAAAGTAAAAGGAGTTAATCACGACTCATGTGGCTTAACAATTATTTAAAGATCAAGAGATGGAGTAAAAAACAGGCATTTAAATTATACAAACAAGAGGGGACAGAGACTGCTTTTAAGAGTACAAGGAAATCAACAAGGCCGCAAAAGGGCGATTAGACTGGCTAAAATAGAAAATGAAAAATGAATTGCAAAAGAGAGTAAGACTAACCCTAAAAAAGACAGATGAGCTAAATAGGTTATTTTCTTCAGTATACACAAGGGAGGTACCAGTGGTAAGGGACACTGCAACATAATGGGGCTACACTACCTTCACCAAATAATTGGGTAACGCAGGGAGAAATCCAAAAAAGGGTTGGAAAAAAATGGAATACATCCAAGGGTACTGAGAGAACTGGGTTCTGTAATAGCCAAACCATTATATTTAATTTTTCAAGATTCACTCAACACGGGTCTCTACCAGATGACTGGAGAAAAGCAGATGTGATACCTATATTTAAAAAGGGAGCAAGAGCAAATCCGGGGAATTGTAGACCAGTGAGCCTCACATCTGTAGTGGGAAAGATTTTAGAAGGGTTAATAAGGGATATTATACAAGTAGGAGTCAACATGGATTTATGAGGGATAAGTCATGTCAAACAAATCCAATTAGTTTCTATGAGGAGGTTAGTCGGAACTTGGATCAAGGCAACTCAGTGGATGTAGTCTATTTGGATTTTGCAAAGGCTTTTGATAAAGTGCCACATGGGAGACTATTGTGCAAACTAAGGGATACAGGAAAAAATGTCTGCTCATGGATTGAGAGCTGGCTAAAAGACAGGAAGTAAAGGGTTGTTGTAAATGGAACATACTCCGATTGGACTAATGTGGTATTAGGTCCTCTCCTTTTTAACATATTTATTAATGACTTAGAGGTGGGACTGGAAAGTAGTGTCTCCATTTTCGCTGATGACACAAAGTTGTGCAAGGTAATTAAATCAGATAATGATGTGCTTTACCTTCAAAGAGATTTACATAAAATTGAGGAATGGGTATCTAAATGGCAGATGAGATTTAATACGAATAAATGTAAAGTTATGCATTTGGGAAGGAAAAATAGCCATGCAATTTATAATCTTAATGGAACAAATATAAGGGTATCGGATATTGAAAGGGATTTGGGAGTACTTGTGGACATCCACCTAGGTAACAGTTCTCAATGCCAAGCAGCAGCTGCAACGGCAAATAAAATATTAGCATGTATTAGGAAGGGTATAGAAGCAAGGGAAGCAAATATAATTCTGCCACTATACAAATCTCTAGTACGCCCTCATTTGGAATATGGAGTACAATTTTGGGCACCACTTCATAAAAAGGACATTTTAGAGCCGGACTAACCAAATTAGGCTTATTTTCTCTCGAAAAAAGGCGTCTAAGAGGAGATATGATTACCTTATATAAATACAACCAGGATCAGTATAAATGTTTGTCAAGGGTGTTTTTTGTGCCAAGAGGTTTTCAACTGACAAGAGGACACCCCTTGAGGTTAGAAGTAAAAAGATTCCACCTTAAAGAGAGAAAAGGGTTCTTCACAGTAAGGGTGGTTAATCTGTGGAATTCTCTACCAAAAGTGGATTGGATTTATTTCTAATTAAGAAGGGAATTCATTGTTGGATAATTAGAGAAAGTGTATTGATACAGGGAGAAATCCTGGGGTTAGGAGGGAATTATTTTTTTTTCACTTTGAGACGATTGGCTAAGTTTCACTTGGGTTTTTTTCTGTTTGCCTTCCTCTGCATTAATTACTAATTAAAATAATTAAATAAATAAATAAAAAGTTGATTAATAATTAATTAACAATTAACAACTAATTAATTAATAACTAATCCTCATATTGCAGATCAGAGGAGATCTTAAAAGGTTGAACTTGATGGACTAAAAGTATTTTTTCAACCTTAATTACTATGTAACTATGTAACTATATAAGAAAACTGGATATATGATTTAATTAAAATTGTGTGTGGTACATTTTCAGGAGGTGATGTCATTGATGGAATGTCTATCTATGAATAATTTCAATTACTTTATATTTTTAACAATGCTTGCAGATGAAGAATGTGCCTTCATGTACCTGAATTGTGCCTAAAATAAAAAAATAAAGGAAATAAAAAAAAAAGAAGAAGGCCTTTCAAGAATGTAGGGACTGCAGCATCTCTTCTTAATGGCATTCCTTGGCCACAGAGAAGAGGTTCATGGATCATGTGATGGGAGGTAGCCATCTGCATACAAAATATCACCATCAGATAGGCCACGATCCTCTACTCTGTAGCCTGGCTAGACCTCTGTGTTCCATCCAGTAAGAGGGACCGGGTGATGAATCAAGTTGTTAGAGGAGGGGGACAGTGGGGATAAATGCCACAGGTATGGCTGAAGGTCCAGCAGGTGACCCCACTGCCCAAATGAATAATTCCTCCTCCTCATATTCCAGGCCCTTGGATCCTCTTCATGACTACTTCTCCTGCGCTGCTATCTGTTGGACGAGGACACAGTCCTCCACATCCAGTCCCGAACTCTCCAAACAAGTAAGGGACAATGTTGTTGAGAAGTACAAGTCAGGATTAGGTTATAAGGTGGAGGCTCCAACGTCGGCTGTGTATGTCTGCAAATGCGGACCCTCGCGAAGCGAGGGGCCGCATTTTCGGTGGTGGAGGCTCCAACATCGGCTGTGTTGTTTATCCGCAAATGCGGACCCTCGCGAAGCAAGGGGCTGCATTTGCAGAGGTGTAGGCTCAAAGGCGCCTCACACGCGGTTAACACACACAACTGCGTCCTTTGCAAAAAAATACGGCCGCGCTACGACCCATTCCGAACACGCAAAAAACGGCCGAAAACGGAGCGCATGAAAACATCAGAAACACGATAAATAAACACAACAAACACATAAAAAGCTTACTTACAGCAAGGGGGGGGGCATCCAGCACCTCGAAAAGTTAATTTACACGTCCATTTAAGTCCAAAAAAAGAGTTTAAACTGCCGAAAATCACCTAAGCGAGAGAAAAAATGGCCGCCAACAAAACGAAAACGAGGCTACAGACGCAACAATACTACAGTGACTCACAAAACTGAAACACATAATATGCGGCACGTACCACACTGATATTAACCACCATTTTCAAAACTACTATGCATAAAATGGGGGATGGAACGAAAATTGTAAGCTGGAACGCAAATAGCGTATGCGTATTGCGTTCTAACGGTCTGAGGCACTTGAAAGTTTATAAATACTGCCTACTTTCCAGAAAATTCTACATTTCTACTCAGGTGATGAACGGAGTAACTGGATAGTTAACTGCTGCTGTTACTTGAGAAGAGAATTATTTCCTAATTTCCTACTTTACACTGTGAAAATTACAACTGAGAGGTAAGCTATAATATATTACATTTTATTATCAAGACAGGAAAAAAAAAAAAAAACTTTAACTATGAAAATGTGATTCATGTATAGTGGCATGTCACACGCACATATATGTGTATCATCTATAGTGACATGTGACATGCACATTTACTGTATGTGTATAGGCCCTACAACAAACTAATGTTAACCGAAACTAATTAAACAAGTATATTTAAATGACATTAATTTACTGCAACTCATAGAAAAAAATAATATGAGACTAATACATATGGAACCTGAAGCTGAATCTTTGTCCTTTTTTTCACTATTCAAACAGACTCTGCATCAACAGCGTCACTCAAGAATTTGCACCATGCACTGTGAAAGAGAATCACTTTTAAAGAACACAAAGAAAGAAGAAGAGGTAAGATAGAAAAATACATTACATGCTGAAAAAGACCATGCTTTGCTAAATCAAAAAGAAGAAATATACAATTAGCCATTTAACTTTCTTTTTCAAACAGACACTACAAGAAGACTGGTGGATTAAGATTGGCAGGAGGGGATCCTCTGTCATTTGGACAAGAACAACACTTTAATCAAGGTATAGTATAACAAGTAGAAAAAAATAAAGGAACTATATATGTTTAATGGCCGCCAATATAACAATTTCAAGTAAAATAAAAAAAACAATACATATAAATTAAATAAAGAACAAAACACAGTTCAACAAACTTCACAAAGACCTATACAATTTAGGAAGACAGACAGTTTCACAGAAACCCCCCCAAAAAAAGAGGTGGCCACAAAACAGGATAGCATCTGAAACATTAGCAACATACATAAAACAAAACTATTCCTCCTCTTTACTGTAAAATAACCTCCAACCATCACCCACAAGCCAAATGCAGCAACCAAAAAGTGGTGAACGCAAAACAGGATAAAAATAAAAAGCACAACATGATATAGAAAAGGCAATTAACATTAATTTGTACTGTCCAACATGATTGATTACTCATAAAGAAGACTAATTGAACAAATAAAGTATGCAAGATATGGTGGACACAAAAGAGGATTGTACCAAAAATCACACAAACAGATAGAAAAGTTAAATAATATTCTTCTTTACTTTTTAAGAAACTATAAGCCTTACAAAGAAGCCTAAATAAGCATACCAAAAGTGGTGGACACAAAACAGGATAATGCTAAAAACATTGCGATCATATCCAAAATAGGAAAAACATTCATTTTCACAGTACAACAAGCGAAGCGAGGGCCTCAGTTGCTGGCATGGAGCGCCTTTGGCGCTCCTTGCCAGCGACTGCGACTTTCGCAAAATTTACGAGGGTCGCAGTTCCTGGCGCCTTTGGCACTCCTTGCCAGCAACTGCGACCCTTGCAAAATTTACGTTGTAATGCAAACAAAATACGAGACACGTTACGACCCATTCCGACCTCGCAAAAAACGGCCGCAACACTCGCACATCAAAACATGAAAAATACAACAAATACACACAACAAATACATAAAAAGCTTACTTACAGGAAGAGGGAGCATCCAGGACCTCGAAAACTAAAGTTACACCTCAATTTAACTCAAATTAAAAGAGTTTAGACACTAAAAAACTTTCTAAGCAAGATAAAAAATGGCCGCCGAAAAAACGAAAACGAGGCTACAGCAGTCTAAAGACGCAAAACACCACCAAACACCTACGTATTTGACGAAAAACACCAACAAGATTAGAAAACAAGGACGCAACCCGCGCAACCACAAAAACATTACAAACACAACAAATACAAACAACAAACACATATAAAGGTTACTCACAGCAAGGGGGGCATCAAGGACCTCTGCAAGTGAAGTTAAACCTCCATTTAACCACAAATTTCGGAGTTTAGAGACCTGAAAATCACCTAAGCAAGAGAAAAAATGCCCGCCAAACAAAACGAAAACGAGGCTAAAGGTCCCTAAACACGCAAAACACTACCATAAACACGCAAAACACCACCAAACAGCTACGGATATTCTGAAAAAAGCCCACCAAACAGCTACAGATATTCCGAAAAACTCGTACGACATAAAAAACGAAGATTACGAAAAACTCGCACGACATACAAAATGAACGACGCTACATCAGCCACATTATATACACCAAACACCCTTAGCTCACTTACAATTTCATTGCTGTAATTTTTTGATGGGCAATTCGCTAGTTTAAAATAAATACAATCTGTATGGGTTTGTTTGCTGAAAGCTAAATAATTGATTCTGTTTTGTGAATGCAGAGTTATCTACTGCTGATAAGTGAATGTGGACTGATCTATTGTTCTGTTTTTACAGTATATCTAGTTAGATCACTTGGTGTCAACAAATCAGGATAACCATCTTTGGTAAAGGCCAGGAATGTTACTGGAGCCGAATAGCAAGGGATGGTTCATTTTTCTAACAAGTACAGATTTGTGTCAATACAAACTGCCTGAAGGAATGGATAACTCAGGATTTTACACTCAGATATAAAACTTACAGAACAGGTTTCAGGACCTGGCTGCTCCTGTTTTTATCTGGCTCATTCCGCACAAAAATGTGACCAAGATAAGCACGAAAAGTAATTTGTTAACTAGACATTTTCAATATATATTCAGGGATGAGCTTGTAAAAAATCTCAGTGCTGAATAGAAATCAACATGTATATAGAATATATGTTCCAAATAGGCAATATTACATTATTTGCCTAGATCAACTGATATAGTGCAAATTATACTCTCTAGATCAGGGATGTCCAAGCTCGGTCCTGGAGGGCCTCACACAGGCCTGGATTTGAGGATTTCCTTTCTGTGCACAGGTGAGTCAATTGGGATGACTGAATAAGCAATTGTCTCACCTACTTGCAGCAAGGATATCCACAAATCCGGGCCTGTGTGCGGCCCAGCAGGACTGGGTTTGGACACCCCTGCTCTAGATGATCAGTTTTGAAAATTAGAAAGTAGACCTGTATAGTGTGGCAAAATGGCTCTTCTCTAACAGGAGCTCTCAGACAGACAGTCCAAAGGCTCAGTGAAAGTTTCAACAAACACTTTCAATTGAAAATTAAATTTACAGCTTGACTGCCATAGGGGGGAAACACAGCCTGATTCAGTAGGAATCCTGTCTTGTGGTTCCACTCTCTGGTTTGTACCTTTAAACTGTGCTGCTTACAGGTTTGCACACAAACTCCACTTCAGATCATGGGTGGAGCTACTGCCGGTGCAGGTGGTGCAATGCACCAGGGCACTATACACTCTAAGGCCCTCATTCAATTGCAATTTGGCCAATTGAATAGGGCTTTAAATAAGCACATAGCATATATTTTTTAAATAAGTTTTTAGTTAGTAAGCATCTATCCAAAAGCAAGGTTTTCACTAACTAAAAACTTCTATTTAGAGCCCTATTCAATTGGCCAAATTGCAATTGAATGAGGCCCTAAATGTGTATATATATATATATATATATATATATATATATATATATATATATATATATATATTTATATATTTTTGTCTTGCAGAGGCAGCAGGAGGTAAGGGGAGCACTTCTCGAACAAAGGCTCTTTATAGGGTTAACTTCTATCATTTAATATGGAAGTTTTTTGCAAGGTCTCCACATAAAGGATGGGATATACACATATATATATATATATATATATATATATATATATATATATATATAGTTGAATAATCAGAGTATTGCAGTGAATAGTGATACCTTTTTTATTGGACAAACGTATTCATAATAAAGAGACGAGCTTTCGAGAGATAAAGCCTCTCTTTATCAAGTCAAAAAGCGATACTGATACAAGTATGAACTAAAAACAGCAAACAGAAAGAGATGAAAAAAAAAAAAAAATTGGAAAAACAAGAAAGACTAAATTAATTGTATGGCTGGCAATGCTGTTTGCCACACAATGCGAGGCTATGGGCCCTCTGAGCACATTTCTCACCTTCCCCATTTCCCCTGTTATGATCGCCCATGTAGCTTCTCCCCCCTGTCCCTTCCATGTGTCTTTCTCCTCTGTGTGTGTGGCGACTGTTTGCGTGGCGCGCGTTGACTGCCGTTGGTTTTATTTTCAAAGTCCGGCATGCCTGGCCTTGTTCGTGTAAGTGTTACTGACTTCAGCATTGTGTGTTTTGTAAGTTTTGCGAGCCTAGCGTTGCTGTGCCTCATTTTCATGATGTTTCTGAAATTTTGCGTTTTTTTATTTTATTTTTGCGTCCGCCATCTTTTTCAGAGTGACGAAAAACGCCAAATATGGGTTTAATTCGCTTGCAACCTCACTCCCAGGCTTCCTGTGTCTCCCCCTGTGCTGTGTGTGTGTTATCATTTTTTGTACATGTTTTTTTTGTTCTGCTGTTTTTTTAGAGTTACTTGCTTGCAGCCTAAGTGCTACACGGCTGCTTCGCTTTGCTTCGTGAGGCTCGCATATGTGGCGGCGCCGCTGGCTGCAATGAGCACCTATGGAGCTCATTGCAGCCCAAGTACTACGCCGCTGCTTCGCCTCGCTTTGCAAGGCTCGCATGTGTGACAGCGCCGCAAGGGATGCAACTGTGTTACCAGCATCGTAAACGTCACCAACATTGCAAGATCCACAACTATATATATATATATATATATATATGATGATTACAATGTAGGGGGAGCTATAAGAAAACTTTCAATAACTCTACAAACTCTCATGTGCAGGGAGAGGTATATAATAATGTTGAAATACTGAAAGTCCCAATGAGATAACAAACCTGATTCTCCCAACCTTCCTTCCCCTCCCCAAATACACAAACGCTCAGGCTTCAAGTCAGCAAGGTGTGCTTAACACAGCATCATTGGGTTTTCTATTCGTATGAACAGTCTTTTAAATTAATTAATGTTTTCCTAAATTAAACTGGTTCTTAAAACTTTTTCACATGCCAAATAATTATATTCTATGAGCCTGATTCAATTCCAAGCCCTCATCTAGCCGTATGTCTGCGGGCATGCTGCAGACTCCCCTACGTGTACGATCCTGGAGCTATTCAATTTAGCAAGGGCGCAAGTTACAGGCTGAGGCCTCAAGCCCGTAAACTCCTCTCACAGCCGCAATCTGTTACTGGGCTGGCTGAGATGCGATCCGCTGTTACGATCCAATCATGGTATAACGTAGTGCGACACAGGCCTCTCAGCCAACAGAAAGTGGTCAAGCCGCAGATGATTGACAGAGGGAGATTATAAAGTTGCGTTCCATCCTCCCATGCGTTCACTGTGTTGTATTTTCTTCCGAAGTAGCACGCAGGTCCCCGAGTTGGAGGTTTTTCAGTGAGAGTGAGAGAGCAGGCAATTTGTGAGAGCAGTATTGTCACAATCTGCTTTTTCAAAGCTACCCCAGCAGAATCATGTAGTTCCTGTACTCTGTGACACAAAAGATGGCTTCTTAAGAGGGCAAGGCCCAAAAGGTACAGGCAGAGAATACTGCATACAGGTTACTAGTGGCCCAGTAACCCAGAAATAGTCTCACACTGTGGATATGTGAAAACTATCTCTCAACCTTTATTGAATCATCAAAACAACATATTTATACTCTTCAATACCACACCCTTGTGTACTTTTGTGTATGTGTGATGTCAGCCCATCTGGCTTGCAACCTTGGGCTATCAAAGCTCTTGAGATCAAATTAACCAGATATCTAAAGCTGGCTAGTGAAAAAACCTTTATGTTAAACTCAAGTGTTTGCTTAGGACTACTTGAAGTACATACATCTGTCTTGACCCTGTATGTGTGAGTGTGCAATGTTCTGCAGCTAACTTCTATGCAAAGCATTTTTACCAATTCCATATATGTTCTATATTAAAGTTTCTCTATTATAATATATTATAACTAGGATATATAATAACCATGTACAGGCAACATATAACCACACAATAACACATAATCCCAAAGCAACAATGTCATGCTCCCTTCGTCATATTCATAAATTACTGGCAGTATGAGTCCTTAAACAATTAAATCATGACAAGTATATTGCGGTTTTGTTTATTTATATTCATCTAATTACAATTTTACACTTAATCCTTGATTACACATATTTACAAATTGCACATAATAGCAATATATATATTTTAAAGAACACACATAGATATACATAGAGCTAGGTCACTCCTTACACATACCCCATCCCATCCCCAATCCCCCAACATTTAATAAATACACACATTTCTTTTTTTACTATATATATATATATATATATATATATATATATATATACAGAAAAACTTATTTTTATTTATCCTTATCTTATTTTTGGGATTGTAATGGCAGGAGGAGAGAGGAGGGGAGAATAGTGGAAAGGCGGGGAGGAGGAGATGAGGAGAGGTGAGGAGGAGAGAGAGGAGAGAGAGGTGGCCCTGGGGATTGGTGGTTTAGAGGAGGAGGAGAGGAGTAGGAGGTTGGGAGTGGTGGAGGAGAGGAGGAGAAGGTTGGGAGGTTGTGAGTGGTGTAGGAGAGGAGGAGGCGGTGGAAGTGGTGGAGGAGGAGGTGGGTGGTGTCAGGGCGGCCCTAGCAACCGGTACATGTAGACCAGGGACAGAGGGGGAGGGGCCTGATCCCAGGTGCAGTCATAGTTTGGGGGTGGGACAGGCCTCAGGGACAGGTCAGGGAGGCAACGTTCCCCGTCCACAGTCGGGAGGGCAAGAGGCTAAGGGCAAGCACAGGGCCCTGAGCTACATGTACCAGGAGGATGTGGTCCTTCTTGGTGCCATCTGTGGCCACCCTGTGATCCTTGCAGGGGGAGGGAAGTAAGGCCAGGGCCTAGGGCCCAGGCATGGAAGGAGGTAGCGGCTGAGGTAACAGCAGTGGGCACAGTGGAAAGGGATGTGAGGTAAGCACCGTTTTGATGACATCAGGGCCAAGGTGAGGAGGATGATGGCCAAGAAGGACAAGCAAGCTGCAGCATCAAGTGGTGGCCCCAAAGTGACTGTGTGCTACAACAAGTGGGATAGGGGGGCCAAGGACCTTCTCGGCCAGGTGCCTGCCGCTGGGGCATCAGGCCTGGTGGCCCAGCAAGATCCAGCCTCCATGTCAGGTGAATATGACATACACCAACATGCCACCACATGTACATCACACACAAAACACATGTACATGATTACCAACAAGGACACTGACACGTCAGCTCCATGGAATTAACAAGGGATAGATGCATCATTAAATCTTTGAAGCTGACAAATCAGTAATTCCTGGGAACAACAAGAGTAATCAACCAATAGAGAGTCCATGTATTGGTGTGCCTACTGCAGCCTATGCAGTTACAGACCGCAGCCAGAAACATTAGGAGCAAAGAACAATCAAGACCAAGAACCAAAGAATAGATCATATCTAGCAGCTAATCTGAGCTGCAATTAGGAGAATCATCCAGGTTCAAGTCTAGATGTCAGATAGTCAGGAATTAACACAAATTCATAACATATACCTTTCTTTTCTATCTTTCAGCATCAAGGATGTTTGGGTCCAGTGGCAAGCTGGAGGCGGGGGCGTAGGCTCCATCTGAGCAGGAAGTCGAGGAGCAAGACCCCGCCCAGCAGGAACCGGTGCAGGGGGAGGAGGAAAGAAGAGGAGCTGATGGCCCTGGTTTGGAGGAGGAGGATATCAACTGGCTAGTGTGGTCACCAGTAAGACCATCAGCTACACTGTCGGGATTTGACCTCACTATCCCCCTCCTCCAGAGACTAATTTTGCCAGGACCCTCTCACTGGAGAGACCAGCTAGACTTGACACCACCTCCTCCTCCCCTAAGCAGGGCATCCTACTGGCCACCACCACCAACTCCAGGCCCACCAACACCACCGCCCTTATTGAGCCTGGCTCCAGCTGGGCCCCAGACCTTCCCCACTGGGCCCACCGCTACCTCCTCACCATACCACGCCCTAGGGCCCTCCATCCCCAACACCAGGCCAGGCTGTGCAGGTGGAGATGTTGGCCCAAATGCGGCAGCAGATGGAGTGTCTCCAGGGGATCCACGCCAGGATCTCTGGCAAACATGCAGAGGTCATGCACAGCCTGGCCAGGCACAATAGGCATACCTGGCAGGGCTGCTCAGGAGGGGGGTGGACCAGAGTGCATTGCAGCAAGTGACTGCAGATGTCATCTGACGCACTCTGGTCCCCAGCCCCGCCGCCTCCACTCCGGAGGCATCCCCCGCCCTCCCTTAGACCGGCCCCTACTCTCCTCCCCCCATGCCTCCAGCACCACCACTGGAGGTACCGCTGCCTCCTGGGGGAATGCCTCCCACTGCAACCCCCCACCACCTTACCACCACCACCAGCGAGCCGGCGGCCCGCCACGAGGGATAGGGGCCCTGTGGCTAGGCCGAGGAAGACCTAGGGGCTACACATATGTTTGTGCCTTCTCAACAGCACTCCTCAGTGACAATCTATTGGTCCAAATGTTAACCTAATCTAGCCACACTAAAGAGTCTTGGATCATGGCCTATGTGATGGTGATATTTTGTATGCAGATGGCTACCTACAATCACATGGACCATGATCCTCTTCTCTGTGGACATGTAGGGTTCTGTTTAACATTTCACCAATTAATGGTCACTGAGGAATGCTGTTGAGAAGAGATCCCGCAGTTCCTATCTTTCTTAAGGCCTTATTTTGGTAGGTGTTATCTTTTTGTTTTGTTTTTGGTACAATTCAGGTCCATGAAGGCATATTCTGCATCTGCAAGCATTGTGAAGGTAATTTATGAGGTTTAAGGTTTTCACAGTGCCTTTCAGGTAGACATTCCTTCAATGACAGCCCCCCCTTAACATGTAGCTCCCACAATTTTAAAGCTATCACATAGCCACATATCTAAGACATGATTGTTGTTAGCTTCAATGTAGACTAATACTGCTATGGCGGTGGACTTGCAGAGTCTCACAATGGCATGTTTATGACAGCCAGCATTAATATATGCACTAGTGAAGCATGTGGTCCTGTCCTCAATATCAGTCTGAGAACAGATCCTGGTGTCTGATGTAAGCAACATTGAATCTGGCTGCTGACCTTTGTGTCCTCTCCGTATTAATGAGTTTTTTCTCCTATTGCTGATATTATGGTTATCCTTTAACATGAGCAAACAGCTGTATAGCTGATGGATTGATATCAATGTTGATGAACAATATCATATTGCAAAGGTGATAGTACACCCTGACCAAGGACGCTGGTCACAGCTAAGCATTTATTGTGAGATGACACATAATTATTAATGGTCATGTCCAGTGAGATATCCTGAGAACTAGCTAATAGTTAGTAATGCTTGCAGATGGGAATCAGGTGAGTTGGTATATTGGTACAGTTGCAGTATTTAGCACTGTTCTGTACATGCATGTTTGTTTATTTTTTTATCCTCCTCCTTTATTTACCATTTTTTCCGATTTTTGCTTTGTCAACACACTGTATGTGTGGAACAGGATTGGATTACACAGTCCTTAGGTTTAATCATCTGTTTCATTCAGCAGATCTAGACAAGTTGTAAGTGGTTTCTATAATTAAATTGAGTGATTTCTGATGATCTTTTTTTTCATCAGATTTAGGTTGCACTGGTGTAGTGACCACACATGACCCTGGTTGGTGCTATGCATCATGCTTATTCTAGACTATGACATTACTCCCTTTCGGTATCCCCTTTTTTCCAACAATAGCCTCTTTCCCTTCCGGGATCTGCCCACACCACACCCATGATATTAATGCACAGTCTTGTACATTTCTGATTGTGCTCTGTGTATGAAATAAAGCTTTGTTATACCGTTCTCACCATGTCAGGGTGTTTTCAATGGTTGGGGCTATGGGACATCCACATACATCACATTTGTGTCACATTCATATATGAGTAAACTAATGAGCTCTTGTTACTATGCAATGGGTTAATACATATAATAACAACAATAATAATAGTAATAATATAATGAGATATCATATAATAATGTATATATAATATTTGATAATGAAGGGTTAATACACATGCAAAGATGATTTTGTGATACTGTGGAGTATCTGTATCAACAATCCCCTGAAGTCCTTATAAGAATATGACAGGTGATAATGTGAATTGATTGATATCAAAACACTTAATGAGAGGTCACCAAATGATAATGGGTATACATCTTGGAACATGACCACCAGCAATGGCGTGGGACTCTCCAGGATGGGCATAGCGGAGATGGAGGTGAGTTGGCTGTTGCTCCACGTGCCTCTGCAAAGCCTTCATGTGTTTTTGCGCCCTTCCTGATGGGTTAGAGTAGATTAGTGTAGTGTATGTTCCCCTTGTCCCCTTCTGGATTGCTAACTGGTGGTGGTGAAGGGGCTTGTGTACCTGAATGAAGCTGTATCTTGTAGGGCCACTATAGGTGGGCAGGTCATAGCAGAGAGGTCAGACAAATCACAGTCCACTGGAGAAGGAAATGGCAACCCACACTCCAATATGTTTTCCATGTAAAGAATGGGAGACGCACAGACAGAGACATAAGTAAGTGTGCTGTAGTCCATTGGGACACAGAGAGTCAGACACAACAGAGGGACTCAACAACCAAATGTAAAATGTTCCCCTAGAACTTGATATATGCCATGTGGAGGTGTAATTTGGTCACTATTTGTTTTCCAAATGTAGATGTGATAAGTTAGATGTTTATAAGATGATATTTGTATTTTTAGGGTCCACATTAGAGCCTCTGAGAGAGAAAGTTTTAATATGTCAGCCATGTCCATGTATTTGTGTTGCAGTTTAATGAGGTAGTGCGTCTTTAATAGCTTTCAGCATGTTGCAGCATGACTTTTCATATTGGCATATGCATGACCATTACAACCTATGAGGAAAATAAAATTAGATTTGTTCCAATATTTGTTAGTTAGGAGTTGTGCATGTAATTGTAATGCCTTCCATTGGTATGCCCATATTTAAATTGCATTGGTGTCTTTATATTGTGATTTGCTGTGTTCCAAACTAGTCTGTAAACCCTTTGCTGGTCCTATTTGGAAGCCATAAGCTTTGGGCCAACATTTGCCGTTTGCGGGCTTGAATGCGGATGCGGTCTTGAGCAATTTTTGCAATTGAATAGCGATTTGTGATTTTATCAGACGAGAAAGATCAAAGGCTTCAGGAGGCTGTAAGTTCCAGGTTTAACCACTGCAAAGTTTTTCAAGACCATAACCTGTAACCCGTTCGGAGCCTGCAAAAAAGACGCCAATTGAATAGCAAAATAACTTGCGGCCTCACTTACGGGCTACAGTAACTTACGATTGCCCAATCTCAGCCGAAAACACCCTTTCTAATCAATCCAACAGACTCATTTATTTGATTTCTTGTTAAATATATATATATATATATATATATATATATATATATATATATGTATGTGTGTGTATATATATATATATATATATATATATATATATATATATTCTTATAAATAAAATCCTCACATGCAGATCTTCTCTTCCATAACTTTCTTCCCTACAAACTCTTCCATTGCCCATCTCTGGAATGTACTACAACATGGCCACTCGTTACAAGTTACAACATAGAATAACACATTCCAGTAACCAAGCAAGTAGCACATCATGACTCAAGAAAATCTGAACAATGCGCAGGATGACAACTCCTATCTAGATACCTATCAATTATTAACCTCTCTACAGCAGAGTGAAATATGAAAATATGTAAGGCACTATCTTTCCTTCCCACAAAAGCAAAAAGTAGAATTTCAGATTTTTCAAAATGTATTTTGTATCATGAAAAGCTACCGAAGTGATACATTTTGCTTATTGCTGGTATCTATTTGTTTGGACTTGTTATTTGCAAATAATGTTTTTTTTTTGTTGTTTTTTTTAAATCTGGACCTACCCACTGATATTCCAGAAAAATATATTCATTTTGTATACATAATTGCCTAGCCCTCTAAAGCTACATTAAAAAAGGATTGTCTTGTCCCTCTTTATATCAATTTGGGCCTATTAAAGACTCCAAAAATTGACCACTTATATCATTTTTTTAATGAGAAAAGGAAGTGATCCTGTGCAATACCATGAAAATGCCTTTTCTGCGTCGAGGCTCATAATCAAAGACTGATTTTGTAGGGCATCTGATTGATAGAGTCTATGGCTAGCTGTTGCTTTCTAAAATTTGTTCAGGCATTTCAATGTGCAGAAGTGAGATAGCAACCTGGCTCACATCTGTCTCTACTTCACTTATATATCACTTTGATAAGCACTTCACACAATTCTTTAGTTGGTTTATCGAATACATTTGTGGCTCTTAAAATGTAAAAACATGCCGCAGTCATGCCATTTGGTCCCAACATCTTATGATTCTTAAAAATCTTTGATAGCTAGGGATATTTCTTGGAGTGTTATCTGGGACTTTAAAATATATATTTTTTTTTGGGGGGGGGGGGGGGGGGGTGACATGGCCTGTGTACATCTGTTCCCTAAGGCTTTTTGTTTATTTTGCTCATGTTGAACACTTTCATCATTTAAGACTTCAGGTAATGTTCTCAGTAAATAATCAAATAGGATACAGGAGCCCAAGACACCTTTTTAACCAAAAGGTGCCACTTAGCCAATGTTCACAAAATAAAAAAAGTGTAATAGTGTAATGATCCAGTTCAGACAGGCCTAATGGCTGCTATATGTTTCTGTTTATAAGGAATAGTGTTTGGCACATAGCTTCATGGAGGTCTCAAAGTCTCATGAGGGCAATTGGAGTACAGTCAGTCCAATTTGCTGTCTTCATTGTCCAATGAGCCAAAGGTAAGGTGTGTCTTGTGTGGTTGATGTAATTTCTTCTTATTCCTGTCCAAACTTCCTCTTCCTTGCTGCCAGGAATGTAAATACTTCAATTCTGGCTATGTTAGGTGGTTTGTAGAGACCTTGGATTTCTCTTTGGAATATGCAGAGGCATACTGGGTATAGGAGAGAAACTTTAGTACCTGCTGCAGACAATTATTATTATCTTATATTATTACTATTATTATTATGTGCATTGGGGGTTGAATGCTTTACTGTATTTCAATGCTTCAGCCTTTCCTCGTTTATTATTCTTCCCTTTTTTCTTGTGTATTTGCATTGTAGTTTTTTAGAATTATTTTATTTTTATTATTTGTTCTTTTTCTGTCTTCAATAGTATTTTAACTTTTTTTGTTTTGGCTTTTATTCTTTTTTTATTTATATATTTTGTGCTTTTTGTTTTGTATTTTTTTGTTTGGAAGTACAGGTATTGCCGTTGATCAGTAGCCACTTAATAGCATTAGTTCACTGCAGATAGATTGCGGAGGAGAAAAGGGTTATAATTAGAGACAACAATGAGTGTAATTCACTGGTCTTTGCTTTTGTTATTATAGGGGTAGAGGCCCTCTGATGGTTTTCTGCATGACTTTTAGCCCCTATCTTGCCTGGAAGATCGACAACATTCCTTCCTAATATGTACAGTTTGTGATTAGAAGAAATTACTGTGAGAGTGAGGATCACATATTATAATTGTCTAACTACGATTCATCGTCACGCTGTGTTGCGTAGTGCGTACGACTTAGCGATGAGCGACGCAGGCGCTCATCGTGCGCGAGGCCGTTAAATCGTAGCACTTTGGCAAAGAGCGCCGCAGGCGCTCATTGCAGGTGAGCCTCGCACAGCGAGGCGAGCCGTTAAATTGTAGCACTTTGGCAATGAGCGCCACAGGCGCTCATTGCAGGCGAGCCTCGCGTAGCGAGGCGAGCCGTTATGTTAAATTGTAGCACTTTGGCAATGAGCGCCACAGGCGCTAATTGCAGGCGAGCCTCGCGTACCGAGGCGAGCCGTTAAACCGTTGCACTTCGAAAAAAAATACGAGATGACAAAAATTACGAGATAAGCGGCGGAACCAAAACACTAAAAAAAAAACACTAAATACACACAAAAAAATAAAATAAAGGACACTTACAGCATGGGGAACCAGGCAGGACGTCTGGAAGTGAGTTGGAACTCCAATTTACATCGATTTAGCCGAGTTACAAAGATCGAAAATCGGCTAAGCGAGAAAAAATTGGCCTCCGTAAAAAATGAAAACGAGGCTATACTACTACGAACTGCGTAAAACACAGCCACAGACGTATGTGTTTGAAAAACAACGAGATAAAGGATGCGGATTAACCGCGCAATGAGTAAAAAGACAGTAGCGAGTACATTTTACGAAACCCAATTACAGATTTACGCATTAACACAGATTTAACGCCTTTGTCTCGCGCAACATCGGATTTCCCGCCTAAACCAACGCATTTGATGAAATATAAGTTGCCAAGTTACAAAAATAAAAAAATAAATAAAAAAAAATTGTATTTATTTTAAGAAAAAAAAAAAGGGACAAATGTAGCGTCATGTTGTGTGGCAAACAAATTTCACAACATTTAATTTTTATTGACCGTCATTTGACCGTTTTACCATATTTACTGTTAAACGTAGTACTTTAGCGGGCTTAGAGATGAGCGCCGCAGGCGATCATAGGGCGACGAGCCTCGCGCAGCGAGGCGAGCCGTTAAACCGTAGTACTTTGGCAATGAGCGCCGCAGAAAAAATGCCGGACGAACAAAACGAAAACGAGGCTACAGCACTATCACCACGGAAAACACGTACCGATAATCCGCTAAGACGCATACCACACATTATCCGCCATTTTAGGTTAATGCGGAAGTACACAGCTACCTTAACGGTTTTGGATCGCGCATGCACACTATTACACTGCACACGTTCATCACGCTTACACAGCACCTCCACTCCACTAATGCTGCAGCAACATCAACACAGATTGCCAGCTCTTCAACACAATGCATAAAAATACGTAAATTCATTTATTAATTTGATTTCTATATTTCAGTAGTACACAGAAAACAACATTAGCTACCTTACAATTCCATGTGTATATTAATAACTAAACAACTTTTAAAACATACACATCTGATTGCCGTCATTTTTCTGACAGGCAATACGCTAGTGAATTTATATTTATGTATGCTGCAGTGTATGGCTAAGATGGCTGCCACAAAATGGTTGTGATTAATCAAGTTCAATGGGGGATGTGAGTAGATAGCTTAACACACCACTTAAAGTGTGTGGATTATGTATATTATTTATGTTATATATATTGTAAATGGGACTGTGTGGCAGTAATGGCAGGAAGGAGAGATGGACGGTAGCAGCTTATCGGTATAGTTTAACACTTCAGAAGGTTTGAAGAACATATCTCTGCTTCACTTGTCTTGGCTGCCCTTTGATGTGGAAGTTCCTTAGATGTTCAGGAGATTCATGGGACAGATCAGCCACCTCCAGAAGTTTGAAGTGCAGTATTGCTGTTACGTTTCACCTCTGTGGATGCTTTGCCGATCAGTAGATTATTTTTACTACAGTCTTACAAAATGGCTTATGGTGATCGCTTGAGTGTCTCTTCTTATTTGCATGTGGGTGTGAGTGCTGTTCCTTTCTGCTGCTGCCTAAGCTAGAAGATCTAAGTCTCTAGTGGGTGTGCTGTTGTAGCAGTTTTGTTTCATGGTTCAGAGATTTTATGGCATTAGTGTGT
The DNA here is from genome assembly GCA_027410445.1 of Discoglossus pictus. Taxonomy (NCBI): domain Eukaryota; kingdom Metazoa; phylum Chordata; class Amphibia; order Anura; family Alytidae; genus Discoglossus; species Discoglossus pictus. Next base: position 38,835,647 of record CM050165.1, on the reverse strand, counting down.
CCCTCAAGGTCTGGGTGCTCGGACCAATCCCTGGATTACCAATGGGGATCTGTTTTGTAAATTAAATATGCTGATTATTTATGAAGTCCACTTTAGAATGGCATTTTTGCCTTAGGTAGCCATAAGTCTCACTTCATAGTGTTAATAACAACCAACTGCAATTATATTTATTTATAGAACTTTTCATCTCTGCAATAACTGAGCCACTTGCTGTATACTTTTAAGATACAAACTTGTCAAAACTACAACTCCAACAATTTATTTCAGAAACTTTTATGACTTACAGCACATAAAGATTTCCTGTTCCACTGCAGTGGTCTCGCAATAGGGTTTAATTTGTTTTGTTTAGTTAGTTTTTCACCCTTCTGTACCACACCCAAAACCTCTAGGGCCACATTATATTCCAAGCCCGTAAATCGATCACAGATGTCTGCGAGTGAGTTGCGGGCTCCTGTTGGTCTCCGCTTGCGAGGCTATTTAATTGCTCAAGCTCGCAAGTTGCAGGCTTGAAGCGACAATCGTAAACCATGCACTGGTTTGGAGCAGTTGGGGCCATGAACATGATCAATTAAGTAAGCCTTAGTAACCTCCTATTTGAAATCAGCCAATAGGAAATGAGACTGTCAGAATTACGGCAGTAAAACATGGAGGTTATATGTCATTCAATGAGGTTCGGGGACTCGAATTACGATCAGACTCGCAAAAAAGAAAGAATTATTAACATGAATACTGTTCTAGTCCATATGGATGCCCTGATATGTATTAATTCATTGATACCCGAGATTGTTTTAACCCCCAAAATGTAACTTAAATGACACATAAAAATAACATTTATTTCCTGCTGATTTGTGGGTTTGAGACTGTATTGCAATTAATTCTAATGGCTATCATCTCTTTCCCCATTATTTACAGTGCAGTATTGATCTTATATTTGCATTTACAGTGCTACGAATGGGTGTTTAACCCATTCGTAGCGGGTCCCCTCTAGCACATGTGGGATTTCCTCCTCCATTTGCGGTTTACAAGTGTGGATATGTTTGTGAGCTTGGGGAAATTGTGCAATTGAATATCGATTTGCGATTTTAGAATTGCGAAAGTGAAAAATCAAAAGCTTTTGAAGGCTGTAAGTTACGAGTTTGACGGATGCAATATTTTCAAGCCCGTAACTCATAATTGATCAGAGCCTGCAAAAAGATGTCAATTGAATAGCAAATTTGCCTGGGACCTCACTTAAGGGCTCCCGGATCTCAAATTCGGCCAATTGAATGTGGCCCTTAGATTGTAAGTCTGCGAGTTTTCAATCTTGCAATGTGTTTTGGGGAAAGCACTTTGATCATTGGACTCTCCATCTTTTGTAATGTGTTAATATTGTTTTGCCTTGATCACAACGTATGTATATCCCTACGGAATATGTTGGCACGTTACAAATAAACAATAATAGTAATAATAGTTACTGGTTAGCAATAAGAAAAAAATCAATGTAGCTTTTAAAAGTTACATTTGAAATTAGCATTCCAGCAGACTCTCGGCAGGCATCCATGGGATAAAAGAGGATCTGCTGAGAGGTTTGTACTCATTTTTTTGTCTGGCTAAGACTTGTCTGCCATAGCAACTACAGGTTGAAGGCAGATACGCATTGTTATCAAGACAACAGATAAAGACTCAGATCAGGGAAGATCCTCTCCTACCCTATGGAAACCTTGTAGGGGGTGGAGAGTGATATGGATTTCTGCACAAATTGGTCATAAAATGTGATCTGATCTTCATCTAAGTCACAACAATAGACAATCACACTCTGCTTAAACTAATAACACACAAAGAATTAAATGTTACCATGTTGTTATTGAACACACCATGTAAACATTCACAGTGCAGGTGGAAAAAGTATGTGAACTCCTAGACTAATGACATCTCCAAAAGCTAATTGGAGTGAGGTGTCAGCCAACTGGAGTCCAATCAATGAGATGAGATTGGAGGTGTTGGTTACAGCTGCCCTGTCCTATAAAAAAACACACACCAGTTCTGGGTTTGCTTTTCACAAGAAGCATTGCCTGATGTAAATGATGCCTCACACAAAAGAGCTCTCAGAAGACCTACGATTAAGAATTGTTGACTTGCATAAAGCTGGAAAGGGTTATAAAAGTATCTCCAAAAGCCTTGCTATTCATCAGTCCACGGTAAGACAAATTGTCTATAAATGGAGAAAGTTCAGCACTGCTGCTACTCTCCCTAGGAGTGGCCGTCCTGTAAAGATGACTGCAAGAGCACAGCGCAGACTGCTCAATGAGGTGAAGAAGAATCCTAGAGTGTCAGCTAAAGACTTACAAAAGTCTCTGGCATATGCTAACATCCCTGTTAGCGAATCTACGATATGTAAAACACTAAACAAGAATGGATTTCATGGGAGGATACCACAGAGGAAGCCACTGCTATCCAAGCAAAACACACTATGTGTGGAGAAAAAGAGGCACAGCACACCAACATCAAAACCTCATCCCAACTGTGAAGTACGGTGGTGGGGGCATCATGGTTTGGGGCTGCTTTGCTGCGTCAGGGCCTGGAAATTGCTATCATCGAAGGAAAAATGAATTCCCAAGTTTATGAAGACATTTTGCAGGAGAACTTAAGGCCATCTGTCCACCAGCTGAAGCTCAACAGAAGATGGGTGTTACAACAGGACAACGACCCAAAGCATAGAAGTAAATCAACAACAGAATGGGTTAAACAGAAGAAAATACGCCTTCTGAAGTGGCCCAGTCAGAGTCCTGACCTCAACCCGATTGAGATGTTGTGGCATGACCTCAAGAAAGCGATTCACACCAGACATCCCAAGAATATTGCTGAACTGAAACAGTTCTGTAAAGAGAAATGGTCAAGAATTACTCCTGACCGTTGTGCACATCTGATCTGCAACTACAGGAAACGTTTGGTTGAAGTTATTGCTGCCAAAGGAGGTTCAACCAGTTATTAAATCCAAGGGTTCACATACTTTTTCCACCTGCACTGTGAATGTTTACATGGTGTGTTGAATAAAAACATGGCGACATTTAATACTTTGTGTGTTATTTGTTTAAGCAGACTGTGATTGTCTATTGTTGTGACTTAGATGAAGATCAGATCACATTTTTTGACCAATTTGTGCAGAAATCCATATCATTCCAAAGGATTCACATATTTTTGCTTGCAACTGTATTTTCCTCAATACCGATTTTATTGCTAAACAGTAACTAAATAAACACTATTGTACAAGTACTACAGTGGTCCTTTAAACTTGCAGTGGCTCCAAAACCTCTCCTCTGGGCTCCCACACAGGCCAGGATTCCAATGTAACACTATGTGAATCCCAGGTGAGTCGATAAGTATTCGTCAGGCAATATAGCCTCTAATTTCCTCACCTGTGTTCTCACACTGTTACATTGAAATCCTGGCCAGTCTGGGGAGCCCTGAGGAGAGGTTTTGGAACCACTTAAAGTTTAAAGGATAACAGAAAGTATGCATGTAAACTACAAGTAAACCCTGTAACTAAAACAATAGAGAATATAATTATTTTCTCCACAGTTTAAATATTACCAGCTTCAAGTCCTATATGGTGTTCTTAGTTTCAGAAATACCATACTCTCCATGCGCCATCTCTCTCTGTGCGCTCTTCTCTCTCTCTCTCTCTCTCTCTCTCTGCGCCCTCTCTCTCTGCGCTCTTTCTCTCTCTGTGCCCTCTGTGCGTGTGTATATGTGCACTCTCTCTCTCTCACCTCTTTCTCTCTCTGTGTCATCTCTCTGTGCTCTGTGTGCTCGCTGTCTCTATCCCTCCCCTCTCTCTCCCCTCTCCACTCCACCCCTTTCTCCCTCTCCCCCTCTCCCTCTCACCCCCTCCCTCTCTCTCTGTCTCTATCCCTCCCCTCTCTCTCCCCTCTCCACTCCACCCCTTTCTCCCTCTCCCCCTCTCCCTCTCACCCCCTCCCTCTCTCTCTCTCTCTCTCACTCCCCCTCCCTCTCTCCTCTCTCTCTGCCTCCTGCTCCCCCCTCCCTTTTACTCTTCCTCTCTCCCCTTCCCTCTCTCTCTGTCCCCCACTCTCTCTCTGTCCCCCTCTACTCACATGCTGTAAACTATTATAGTGGATAAGGTCTTTAACGTACTAACTCATTTCATTATGTGAAATTTTACTGCAGCTTTTGCCTACTACAGTTGAAAAGAGGCAATCCATATAATGAGTCCATCCAATAGGGCTAATGGAAATCTCATAAGACCATGGCTACCCATAGTAGTAATAATTTGTATTTGCATCTAAACAAAAATGTCAGTTATTAAGCATAGTTTTACTAAAAGAATATTGTAAATATAAGACCTTTAAATGTATTTGTTTTTGCATTCAACTTAGATTATCAATAGCAATCAGATAAGTTCCAAATTACCCTGGAGTCACGATCCTTAATGTCACCGCAACAAACAAACTGTCTTATAAGAAAAACAACCTATTTTTGGAATCTCTGTTCAAACATTATTGGAGAATCCTGCTTTTTAACAAATTTTTGTAATATTAAATTGACAATGTTTTTTTAGCCAGTCCTTTATCTCTTAAAATCCAAATAACAAGATATTATTGTGATGCCCAATAATATCATCTAATTTTAGATTTGCTGTTTTATTATTTGTCAGAACTGTAGACAAAAGGTTGTAATGTCAAATTATATTATTTTTATTATATTTTAGAGAGAACACTCATTGTTCAGATGGAAGAAGAAAGTATTGTTCCTTAATGTCATCTGTGCTGGAGGGACTTTATTTTCCAATATACCTTTGTAATAGTGTTAGCATTTTAATATATTACATTTAATGCTGCTCTCATTGTGATTCCAGTTCATTGTGAAATCGTGTACATATTACTATATACTGTTTAGAAAAGGTTATGGAAATGAATCATACTTTTTTTTTAGACTACAGAAATCTTGCTATTTTCAGTTTCTAGAGACACATTAAGTAATGAATGGAATGTTTGAAATTTATGAATAAATCAACTTGGAAATAAGCATAAAAATGAAATATATTACTGACTCACTCCTGTACAAGTGGGTAGTTGGAAAGAAGATGCAGCCCAGTTTATGTTGGAAAAACATAAACTGTACGTTGACTTTGACTTAACATGACTACTACTCTTTAAAGCAAATATATGCTTTTGAATTAAAAAACCAAACCAGGAAAAAATCAGTGAGTACACAAAGAAGAACAACTGTATAATTTGAAAATACATATCTTAAAATAATAATAATTATGATAATAACTTAGAGAATCATTCAATTTGAGACCTGTAAGTCACAAAAATACCAATTTTCAACTGAGTGCTTTTTCAGTAATGTCACACATGTATTCATTGTTCACATTACTGATCCCACTTGCAACTTGGAAACCCTTGTTGGTAAAGCACAGGACATAGGATTCAGCAAAATGCATAGATTGAGCAACATTACGTTGCTCAAACTCCACTGCCACCAATGAGATTCCCCAGGTGTTCCCTCCATCCACAGGATGAAGGCAATCCCCAGGGACCTTTGCAGCATCTAAAAATTAACCCCATACCATGGGAGTCCTTAAAGGACAGCTAGGGTATCACTATTAACCCTAAACATACCATGGGGGTCTATATAGACCACCATGGTATCCCTATTAAGCCTTTAACTACCATGGGAGTCCTTAAATTACTCCAATTGCACCTAAATGTCAATCCCCACCATAGGGGTACCTAACGGACCCCCGTGGCACAAAGAGTTAACCCCCAATGGCACGGAGGTCCTTTAAGGACCTCTGTGTCACTAAAAATGAACCCCTACCGTAAAGGTCCTTTAAGGACATTCGCAGCATCTAAAAATGAACCCAATACTATGGGAGTACCTAAAGAATCCTCATGGAATTACTATTAACCCCCAACATACAACGGGGGTCTATACAGATCCCCATGGTATCTCTATTAACTCTTTAACTATGTGGGGCCAATTATAGGAGATTGTTAAGCTTACAACACATATTTTAGCCAATCAGAAACGATAACATGAATATAGGCAATGGTGCAGTCAGAAAGTCCTTAGTCAGTTAATTATTTGTTTTTAGGTGGAAACTATCCCATGGGCCAAAGAGAGGAGGCAAAGGTCTTCAAACAATTTAGAAGAGGACTGATTTATACAAATGGATGTGCCTGCTTATCCAGTGAGGAAGATTGAGGACAAGGGTGTCCACTCTTACAGGCAGAGTTTATTGTAAAATCTAATTTTTTATTTTAGTATTTTTTAATTTATATGTCTTTTTTTTTTTTAGTTTTTTCTGTGATTTTTATTTTCCTGTGGTGGCAAGGACAATTAGGGGTCTTGTGGGATAAGGTTCATAAGAATGTCTATGGTAGTACTTAGGGTAACATAAGGTATCTGATGGTAATAGCATTTGTACCATGGGGGTCAATAGGGACCCCCATAGTAACTAAATTAATTTTAGGTACCGTGGAGTCAACAAAGGGTCTTCAGGATCCGCATGATAATAATTTAGATAACTAGGGGATTATTGATAGGCACTATGGTGTCCATAAAGAACCCCATGGATATACAGTGGATATAAAAAGTCTACACCCCCCCTGTTAAAATGTCAGGTTTCTGTGCTGTAAAAAAATGAGACAAAGATAAATCATTTCAGAACTTTTTCCGCCTTTAATGTGACCTATAAACTGTACAACTCAATTGGAAAACAAACTGAAATCTTTTAGGTAGAGGGAAGAAAAAATATAAAAATAAAATAATATGGTTGCATAAGTATGCACACCCTTAAACTAATACTTTGTTGAAGCACCTTTTGATTTTATTACAGCACTCAGTCTTTTTGGGTATGAGTCTATCAGCATTGCACATTTTGACTTGGCAAGATTTGCCCATTCTTCTTTGCAAAAACACTCCAAATCTGTCAGATTGCGAGGGCATCTCCTGTGCACAGCCCTCTTTAGATCACCCCACAGATTTTCAATCAGATTCAGGTCTGGGCTCTGGCTGGGCCATTCCAAAACTTTAATCTTCTTCTGGTGAAGCCATTCTTTTGTTCATTTGGATGTATGCTTTGGGTCGTTGTCATGCTGAATGATGAAGTTCCTCTTCATGTTCAGCTTTCTAGCAGAAGCCTGAAGGGTTTGTGCCAATATTGACTGGTATTTGTAACTGTTCATAATTCCCTCTATCATAACAAAGGCACAAAACAGACCCAAAGCATGATGTTGCCACCACCATGCTTCACTGTGGGTATGGTGTTCTTTTGGTGATGTGCAGTGTTGTTTTTGCGCCAAACATATCTTTTGGAATTATGGCCAAAAAGTTCAACCTTAGTTTCATCAGGCCATAACACCTTTTCCCACATGCTTTTGGGAGACTTCAGATGTGTTTTTGGAAAATGTAGCCTAGCTTGGATGTTTTTCTTCGTAAGAAAAGGCTTTCGTTTTGCCACTCTACCCCATAGCCCAGACATATGAAGAATACGGGAGATTGTTGTCACATGTACCACACAGCCAGTACTTGCCAGATATTCCTGCAGCTCCTTTAATATTGCTGTAGGCCTCTTGGTAGCTTCCCAGACCAGTTTTCTTCTCGTCTTTTCATCAATTTTGGAGGGAGCTCCAGTTCTTGGTAATGTCACTGTTGTGCCATATTTTCTCCACTTGATGATGACTGTCTTCACTGTGTTCCATGGTATATCTAATGTCTTGGAAATTCTTTTGTACCCTTCTCCTGACTGATACCTTTTAACAATGAGATCCCTCTGATGCTTTGGAAGCTCTCTGTGGACCATGGTTTTTGCTGTGGGATGCGACTAAGAAAATTTCAGGAAAGACCAACTAGAGCAGCTGAACTTTATTTGGGGTTAATCAGAGGCACTTTAAATGAGGGCAGGTGTATGCTGACTCCTATTTAACACGATTTGGAATGTGATTGCTCAATTCTGAACACAGCTACATCCCCAGTTATAAGAGGGTGTGCAGACTTATGAAACCACATTATTTTTCTTTTTTTTTTCTTCCCTCCACCTAAAAGATTTCAGTTTGTTTTTCAATTGAGTTGTACAGTTTATAGGTCACATTAAAGGTGGAAAAGTTCTGAAATGATTTATCTTTGTCTCATTTTTTACAGCACAGAAACCTGACATATTGAAAATTCCAACAGCCTTATTAAATTGCAATTCGGCAAATTCTAAAGGACTCTATATAAGCACATAGCATCATTTTTTACAGAAGTTTTTAGTCAGTGAACTTCTATCCAAAAGCAAGGTTTTTCTGTAAAGAAATATGCTATGTGCTTATAAAGAGTCCTTTAGAATTTGCCGAATTGCAATTTAATAAGGCTGCAAATGTCTTTCTCTACTAAAAGTTGATTGAGTTTTTTTATTTGTAAACAAGTAGATATTATTTCCTTCATATACTCTTGACACTAATGTATTTTATTCATCCTTTCAGTTTTCATTAATTTAATATTTAATTCTCTAAGAGATTGTCCTCTTTTCGTAATCAACTGGATCTTCCAAGCTGTCAATATGCCTCATACATAGGCTTTATGAGTATTCTAAACCAATACGTTGGAGTTTACAGATTCTTAATTTATCACAAAAAACACAATTAACTCTTTTTCAACCTTCTCTGTTTGCTAACTTTTTAATAAAGATAAATGAAGCTTCTTCAAAGGATTTTAAAATGTTTGTTTTTCATCTACCTGCATAATAATCATTGCATGGTCTGAGAAATTTGAACATTTAATTTCTATAGATTTAATCCTATCTATGATAGTCGCATCAACTAAAAAATAGTCTAGCCTAGAATACGAATTGTGTCTAAAAGAGAAATGGGTATAATCCCTTACTTTATCATGATAAGCTCTCCAAGCATCGTATAAATCAAAATTAATTAAACTTCTATGGAAATTATCCAATCTTCTTCTAGATTGTATATCAGGAATTGGCTTAACAGGTGAGTTTCTATCCAACTTATAGTCATGATACATATGTATCATGACTATAAGTTGGACTATGGTCCAATGTTAGAGGAAAAGAAAGGAAAGGAAAAAAAGGGAAGGAAAAAGGGAAAAGAAAGAAAAAGAGACCTTCTCCTCTCCCCTTCTCTGTGTGGAGAAAAAAAAGAAAAAGGAATAACATTTTTTTAGCTATCTAAATACAGTAGCATTTAAACAATTTAAAGTAGTTCCTTGCATAAAATGATCACTGATAATCACTATATTTCACTATATGTATATATAGTTTGGAGTTTTTGTTTTTTCTATTATTGTAACAAAGTTAAATTTAAGTAAATAAATATATACAATGATTTTCACGATTATAAGAATGGAACATCCTTTTCCCACATAAGTCACATTAAGTGTCCCCACAAATGATCAAGGATCCCCTTTTCAGTTTATTTACACGAGTTATCATTTTATTTAAGAATGCGTTTTGTTTTCTATTAGGGAAGTATGAGTTCGTTATATTATATAAATCTCTATTTACTTCACCTATCTATATGATATATCTACCTTCCAAGTTCAGTTCTCGATAACTTTCTACTAAGTTCAATTTTTGTTAAACCAAATTGAAATTCCTCTAGATTTGGACTTATAGTTGGAATTAATCATAATATCAAATATTGTATTGGACAGATTTGGCTCTCTTCCTGCTTTCCAATGTGTTTCCTGTATACAGGCTATATCAACATGTTCTCTTTGTAATTTCCATTATAACCCTTCTTTTATATGGAATGTTAAGTCCTTGTGAATTCTGTGAAATTACCCTTATACCCATAATTAAACTTTCACATGTTTATCTTTAGACCTGCCCTCTTTCTTCATTATTTGCCAACTCCATGTCACATTACAGTACAAAACACATATACAAATACATTTTAAAATATAATACAGTACAAACAGTAATTAAACAATTAAATACAATGCAGAGAAAATTAATCTCTACAATTTCTCCCGACAGAAAAACCAATCAGGTTCCTGGTTGATTTTAATCCTGTCGAGTAAAGAGAGCTATGTTGCTTATATTCTAAAGTATATAAATAAACCTTTATTTTTTCAAATGTAGACATTTAGTACCCAAATAGTTTAACCTTTCCAACAAAAGTATCCATTTCTTTTCCTTTCTCATTTTCTTTTCCCTTTCCCTTCTCTTCCCCTTTTCCCTCCCCTTTTCAATATTTCTGTAGATTTTTGTTCCCACTTTCTCCTCTTCCTCTTTCATTTTACAATCCTCATAGTCACCTTTTTATGTGTTGCAAATCAAACTGCTCTTATTATATACACATTTTTCATTTATGTGATAAAACACTTAATGTGGCTTATGTGGGAAAAGGATGTTCCATTCTTATAACCGTGAAAATCATTGTATATATTCATTTACTTAAATTTAACTTTGTTACAATAATAGAAAAAAGAAAAACTCCAAACTTATGTAATTTCAAAACACAATTTTTCTATTTACCATGTATTCCTATTATCTTTTATCTAAGTTTTATTTCTATATTGATCTCTACTACATATAGTGAAATATAGTGATTATCAGTGATCATTTTATGCAAGGAACTACTTTAAATTGTTTAAATGCTACTGTATTTAGATAGCTAAAAAAAATGTTATTCCTTTTTCTTTTTTTTCCTCCACACAGAGAAAAGGGGAGAGGAGAAGGTCTCTTTTTCTTTCTTTTCCCTTTTTCCTTCCCTTTTTTTCCTTTCCTTTCTTTTCCTCTAACATTGGACCATAGTCCATTCTCATTGTATGGATCTTAAATTGGTCCTCTTGTTTTAATGAAGATTCAAAGGGAATCTGACACTATTTTAGATATTTTTCTGCTATATTGGTGTAATGATTAATTTATTTCTCATGTTTAACTTCTACTTCCTCTGATCTATCTGCTAGGCTTTATATAGCCTTAGTATTATTATATATATATATATTTTTTATTATTATATATTTATATGAAATTCCCTGTGTTAGTTCGCACCTAAGAGAGATTTGAAATTCTCCAAGTATTCTCTTCATAACTGATAGAGTTAATAATTCTTCTTCTTCCCCTACAGTTAGTTTGGGGGGTTCTAATAAAGTTTTCTCTGCCAAGTCTGAACCAGACACAGAAACATTAATTTGTGAGAGCGTATTAGGTTGAGAAGAGTTAGTCTTTTTCTGTTTAGGAGAGAAACATTTTTTGGGTGTTTTGGGTTTCCTTTTTTGTCCTTCCCCTTGCTCTGAATCTTGGTCTTTATTCTTCATTTTTACAGTTTCAAATAGCTATTACCAAAAAATTTCACAATTTACCAGAAAATACAGTATATACCATTAACATTCTAGTTCAATAGACATAATATCATAAAACTGGGTCTAGTACCACCTTATATAAAAAAAGTTTTATTGTCTGCTTGAATATATAAATGGTGTATTCAGTACTGTGGCATAGTTTCTTTAATAGAGAGCTAATCCAGATTTTTGTTAAATTCCAATAGTCTAGTTTTAGTGGTCAAAAGTTTTGTAAAGCAGTAAGAAAAAAATAAATCTAGCCTTTAAAGATTTCCAGGTTTTTATACTTCTTAATTCTGGAATTTGAATAATTTGATTACTCCTTGTTTCAATACTCTCTTAATTCAGTTTTCATTTGTTAAAAAAGTGAGGAGTATTAAACAATAGGCTTATCTTATACGTCAAAAAGAGAAAAAATAATAAGAAAAAAAGTAAAAAGCCTATACCGATTATCTTTACTGATACTTATGCCATTTTATAAATTTATGCAACTTTATAGTTGAGTTCCGTAATGTCCATAAGCAATCAGTACTTTATTTTATTCAGTTGTTTTTAAGGCAGCTAAAGTTCCAGGTTGCTCTGTTATTATCTAATGCAGAATCACCCTTTTGATTGAAAAATATAGTCAAACACTTTTTAGAAAAGGTAGTTAAATCCGATAGATATATGTGACTCTTCTACTTGAGGGTTATTCCCCAGACTCACGTGTCTAGTTGAACAGCATCTTTATAAAAGCTGGTAGTTAGTGATGTCGCGAACCTAAAATTTTCGGTTCGCGAACCGCGAACGCAAACCTCCGCAAATGTTCGCGAACCGGCGAACATCGGCAAACCGCCATAGACTTCAATGGCAGGCGAATTTTAAAACCCACAGGGACTCTTTCTGGCCACAATAGTTTACGGAAAGTTGTTTCAAGGGGTCTAACAACTGGACTGTGGCATGCCGGAGGGGGATCCATGGCAAAACTCCCACGGAAAATTACATAGTTGATACAGAGTCTGGTTTTAAGCCATAAAGGGCATAAATTACCTAACATTCCTAAATTGTTTGGAATAACGTGCTTTAAAACATCAGGTATAATGTTGTATCGATCAGGTAGTGTAAGGGTTACACCTTACATGACTGGGGGTCTATAGCTGACATTAGTACTGACCTTTATCTGACTGGGTGTCTATAGAGTGACATTAGTACTGACCTTTATATGACTGGGGGTCTATAGGTGACATTAGTACTGACCTTTATCTGACTGGGTGTCTATAGAGGGACATTAGTAATGACCTTTATATGACTGGGGGTCTATAGAGGGACCTTTAGCTGACTGGGTGTCTATAGAGGGACATTAGTACTGACCTTTATATGACTGGGGGTCTATAGGTGACATTAGTACTGACCTTTATCTGACTGGGGGTCTATAGAGGGACATTAGTACTGACCTTTATCTGTCTGGGGGTCTATAGAGTGACATTAGTACTGACCTTTATATGACTGGGGGTCTATAGAGGGACATTAGTACTGACCTTTATATGACTGGGGGTCTATAGAGGGACATTAGTACTGACCTTTATCTGACTGGGTGTCTATAGAGTGACATTAGTACTGGCCTTTATATGACTGGGGGTCTATAGGTGACATTAGTACTGACCTTTATCTGACTGGGTGTCTATAGAGGGACATTAGTAATGACCTTTATCTGACTGGGTGTCTATAGAGGGACATTAGTAATGACCTTTATCTGACTGGGTGTCTATAGGTGATATTAGTACTGACCTTTATCTGACTGGGTGTCTATAGAGGGACATTAGTACTGACCTTTAGCTGACTGGGTGTCTATAGAGCGACATTAGTACTGACCTTTATATGACTGGGGGTCTATAGGTGACATTAGTACTGACCTTTATCTGACTGGGGGTCTATAGAGGGACATTAGTACTGACCTTTATCTGTCTGGGGGTCTATAGGTGACATTAGTCCTGACCTCCTGCTGCAGTATTATTACTCACAGTACTCCCAGGCTTGCTACTATTAGATATAATAACCTCAGTTTTGTTTCCTTATCTGTTGGTAATATCAAAATATGATTATTAAATATTTCATATTTGTTTGTTTTTTTCTCCCAAAGTGAACCCCTTTGTGTGTGTCCCACAGATGTGGAGTTTCTGCTCTGCGTATGTTGGATTTGCACCGCTCAAAAAGTATGAAAAGAGATCCCCCCCCTTGAAGCCCATTAATGACATCATCAGTAAATTGTATGTAACAGATTCCAGTGTTTAGGGTTTATGACCCAATACTGCGATCATATCACTTATGACAAAAATCCGTATTTGTCGTATTATTCAGACGCGCGTGCATCTTTGTGTTACATTTCCTGATACTTTTATTATCTTGATCTTTATATATTTACTAGCGACTTGCCCATCAAAAAATGGCGGCAATAAGATTGTAAGGCAGGTAATGGTTTGGACGAGACATTCATTTTGTTGGCGGTCGGAGATCCTTCGGCGCTCATTGCGAGGCTGTTGGTTGTATTTTTTTTCTGATAGGCGCATTTGCTGTTATTCTTTGGTCGGCGGTGATGTGTTTTTTGCGCTTATTGCAAGGCTTTGTATGCTAGGAGCAGCGTTGGCGCTCGTTGTGAGGCGCGCAGTGAATGGCTTTTATGTTTAATGTGATAATGTTTTTTTTGTGTATATGTATTTTTGTATGCTAATGAAATAATTACTAAATGAATATACTTTACCTATTAGTAAGTAATATATGCAGGAAGCATTGTGCTGAAAAGCTGACAATCTGTTTTCATGTTCCTGCAGCATACAATGTAGGTTTTCAGTGCTGTGGAGCTGCTGTGTAAGTGTCAGCAATGTGTGCAGTGTGTAGTGTAAATACGCTGCGTGCGCGAGGGGAAGCCGTTAGGGTAGCTGGGTACTTCCGCATTGTGTAAGTTAGTGTTGTAAAATAGCGGGGAATGTGTATGTGGTACGCGGGTGTGGATGATTTAGCGTCCTTGTTAATAGTGTATCTTTACCTCGTACGGCTTTTTAGGGAAATCCGTATGTGTTTTGCGTGTTTAGGGTCCTGTAGCCTCGTTTTCTTTTTTTCAAGGGCCATTTTTTCTCTCACTTAGGGGATTTTTGGGTGTCTAAACTCATGAATTTGGACTTAAATGGAGGTGTAACTTCACTTGCAGAGGTCCTCGGTGCCCGCCTTGCTGTGGGTAAGCTTTTTATGTGTTTGTTGTGTGTATTTATTGTGTTTTTAATGTTTTTAAGTGCGTTAAGTTCGAGCGTTAAGGTCGTATTTTTGTGAGCTCGTAATGTTTTTTTTTCTAAGTCCCGTATTTTTGGATGGTAAGTCCGTAAATTTGATGGTGTAAGTCCCGCCTGCGGCTCATTGCAGCCGACGTGGGAGCCTTCGGCGCTCCTTGCCAGCAACTCTGGCCCTCGCTTCGCAAGCCCGCAGCGTTAGCAACAACCCGCCTGCTCACAACTATATATGTGATATCTGTAACGTCTTCCCCAGTTGGCACTTGTAAATCGGCTAAGCGACAAAAAAAATGGCGTCCGGAAAAAATGAAAACGAGGCTACACGACCCCAAACCGCGCAAAACATCGCCAGCCATGTACGACTTTTACCTAGGAACAGACGAGGTACAAAATACACTATTATAAATAATGGAAACTGCTGGCGAGCCGCATAACACATACACAATCGCCGCCATTTTACAACACTAACTTGCAACTAATAACATTACAAATCTAAAATGGCGCGTTACACGACTATACAAGCGGTTTCCCCTCGTGCACTGCGCACATTGCTGACACTTACACCTCGGGTCACCAACAGTCCAAATGTACACTGTAAGCTGCAGGAAAATCAAAACTGATTGTTAGCTCTTCAGGTTATTGATCACTGGATATATTAATTACAAATAGGTAAAGTATTTTAGTAATTAATTAATTCATTATTATTAAAAAAAATATATATAAAAAAAATACGCTTAATAGCATATTTTACAGTGCGGTTACTTTACATACATTAACGCTTCGCACTTCCTAATACATTTGTTCATTCACAATAGTTATTATCGTGCATTCATTTAATAAGTATTAATTAGTAATGGAAAATAAAAATGTAGACTTTACACTACACTAAAATGTTTTACTTTTTACTCTGCAGTTATATCTCTGGATTACTCCTCATTGGCTGCCAGCGATAGCACTCTCAAAGCAGTTACAAATCTAAATCACTTTATTATGCTCTGAGACCTGAATACATTTTTTAATTTACACTGCACAAAAAAAATTATATATTTAACACTGTACTTATATATCTGTCTTTGCGATGAGCGCCGAAGATTGATCGTTGCAAAGCACGAAACATGAAGGACACGAGGGAAGAGACTCACAATGAGCGCCGAAGGTCCTCAGAGTTCAAAAAGCATCACATTGTGTGGCAAACAGCATTGCCATGGCTTCAAGCTTTATTGCCCCATCATTTGTGCCAGGCAAGTCGCTAGTGATATAATATAACATAATGCAATACAATATTATACAGTACACATGGGTGTTGGAACTGGGGGGGGGGGGTAAGGGGTAACCCCCCCCCCCCGCCCAGATTTCTTATCATTTGTATGTATGCGTATAGAAGCTAACAGGGGAGGAGAGAGGGGGAGGAAACACAGGGGAGAGGGAGAGGAAGACACAGGAGAGGGGAGAGGGGGAGGAAGACACAGTGGAGAGGGGGAGGAAGACACAGGGCAGAGTCGGGAAGAGAAACAGGGTAAGGGAGAGGTGAGGGGAAGAGAAACACATGGGAGGGGGGAGAGACACAGGAAAGAGTGGGGGGTAGAGACACAGGGGAGAGGGGGGAAGAGACTAATGGGAGGGAGTGGTGAGGAGACACCGGGGAGAGAAAAGGGGGTAAAGACACAGAGGAGGGGGGAAGAAACACAGGGGAAGGGAGAGGGGGTAGAGACACAGGGGAGAGGGGTTAGAGACAGAGGGGAGAAGGGGGAAGAGACACAGATGAGGGGGGAGAGACACGGGGAGAGGGAAGGGGGGAAAGACACAGGGGAGGGGGGAAAGAAACATGGGAAGGGAGAGGGGGGTAGAGACACAGGGAAGAGGGAAAAGACACAGGATAGGGAGGAAAGAAACACAGGCAAGGGGGAGAGAGACACATGGGAGGGAGTGGGGGGGAGACACAGGGTAGAGGGGGGAGAGAGACACATGGGAGGGAGTGGGGGGGGGGGAGACACAGGGGAGGTTTTCTGCTTTATTATTATTCTTATTATTTTTTACTATATAATGTGTAATACGGACCACTTTGGCAATGAGCGCCGCAGGCGCTCATTTCAGGCGAGCCTTGCATAGCGAGGCGAGACGTTAATACGGACCACTTTGGCAATATATATCATTCCTGGCTTATTCAGATATATGGAGGATGAATCCGTGGACAGCACCAAGTACACTGCCAAGTACACACAGACCCATAGCACCAAGTACACTGGCAGTACACACAGACTCACAGCACCAATTACACTGGCAGTGCACACAGACCTACAGCATCAAGCACACTGACAGTACACACAGACTCACAGCACCAAGCACACTGACAGTACACACAGATTAACAGCACCAAGTACACTGACAGTACACACAGACCTACAGCACCAAGCACACTGACAGTACACATAGACATATAGCACCAAGCACACTGACAGTACACACAGACCTAGAGCACCAAGCATACTGGCAGTGCACACAGACCCATAGCACCAAGTACACTGGCAGTGCACACAGACCTATAGCACAAAGCACACTGACAGTACACACAGACCTAGAGCACCAAGCACACTGGCAGTGCACACAGACCCATAGCACCAAGTACACTGTCAGTGCACACAGAACTACAGCACCAAGAACACTGACAGTACACACAGACCCATAGCACCAAGTACACTGGCAGTACACACAGACCTATAACACCAAGCACACTGACAGTACACACAGACCTACAGCACCAAGTACACTGCCAAGTACACACAGACCCATAGCACCAAGTACACTGGCAGTACACACAGACTCACAGCACCAAGCACACTGGCAGTGCACACAGACCCATAGCACCAAGTACACTGGCAGTGCACACAGAACTACAGCACCAAGTACACTGACAGTACACACAGACCCATAGCACCAAGTACACTGGCAGTGCACACAGACCTATAGCACCAAGCACACTGACAGTACACACAGACCCATAGCACCAAGTACACTGGCAGTGCACACAGACCTACAGCATCAAGCACACTGACAGTACACACAGACTCACAGCACCAAGCACACTGACAGTACACACAGGCGCTCATTGCAGGCGAGCCTCGCATAGCGAGGTGAGCCGTTAATACGGACCACTTTTTTATGTATATTAATAACTATACAACTTTCCAAACATACACATCTCATTGCAATACGCTAGTAATAATAATAATACACAAGAGTCCTTCAGCACTGCACTGGACACTGAATAAACTTGCCTAGCTATGGTTTGCCCTATTGAATTAGTATCACCTACACTGTCCCTCCTCTCAGTAAGACTGCAAGGTACTTATGATTCCAAAATGGCTGCTGTCCATGAGGTAGAAGGGTGTAGAAGGGAGTGTATGCTGCTGATTGGCTGGAATGTGTGTGTTGACTGTGACATGCAGGGTCAAAGTTTGCTCAATGATAAAGTATTGGGGGCGGGTCGAATCTTGCATATGTTCGCAGTTCGCCGCGAACGCGAACATGCTATGTTCGCCGAAAAAAGTCCGCCGGCAAACTATTCGCGACATCTCTACTGGTAGTCCCCGTTGTTCTAGAGCAATCTTTTACCTTCTTATATAGTTGCTTCTCCACTCTTTCTCTTGAGCTAAATGCTGATTTACTTGGCTATTATGGGCCAAGAACAGATCAGTCCCCAATCATTCATTCATATAGAGATAGCTGCGACATACTTGATCCTTTTCTGTATATCACTCCCATGAAGCTATAATATTATTGCCAATTTTGCTTGCTCCCGCTTCCTCCATTATCTCCAGTGCTTCTCGTTTCATTGTTAATATCTGGATTTTGCATTTATAACAAGTCTGAATTTGAAACTTAGGCAAAGCAAATATAAACTATTTTTCAGGTATGTTGTGGGTAATGACAAAGGAAATGGAGGTTAAGTCAGAAGGACATTACCACAGAGAGAAGACGTATGAGAAGACTGTCACTTAGTAAACATTTACAATAAAAAAATACATTCTTCAATTATTTAAGTTATTAGATCAAAACAATTAGGTCATGGCAGAATTTTAAACCTGAAACATAAATATTCAGGACAGAAATATTAGTAATATGCTAAAACAATAAGACTGTATATTTTAGTTGCTAATTGGATCCCAGACATCTGGATCAAGGTCGAGTAAAGAATGGTTCATTATATAGGCTAAGGTCAGGGCAGGTGAACAAACAGAAAGTTAGGGGAGAATTAGCAATAGAGAGTTAAAGTGACACAGTGGAGGTTAAAACTATAGGTAACAAGTACTTTATCGGTTAGATGTTTTAAAAAAAATAATTTTCCTATACCAAATTAACATTGAAAATGTATATTTTTGGCTTCCAGTCAACTTTTCTGGTCAAAACAAACATAAATATTCTAATATCTTGTTAATTTAATATTATTACTAATAATTACTGATTATCACCTGTGGCTTTTGGGTCCATTTAATGCAAGTCTCAACTGGGCATGCTCAGCACCTTCACTCTCCTGGTGCACATCACCATCCAAGTTTTATTTATTTTAAGCCAGATTTTATGTGTTGTTAGTACCTAAATGAGAGTTATTGAACATGGATGCTGTGATGATCCGGGGGTAGGGCTATTACTGCCCAGGGCCACCTGCTATAGACTACAGGTTAACTACCCACAAGGACCGTTTTGGTTCTTGGGAATCTCGGCACCAGCATCCTGATATCTGGCTGCTGTATCAGTCAGGATCTCTCCATCAGGAATCAGCGCTTCCAGAAGTCTTAGTAACCTCCCTGTGGTAGTGACCAGAACAATTTATTTGCCGGGTAGAGATAGGTTCAGTATCACAGCCACCAGGAGCAAATAAGAGAACATACCATTTCTATATGTCTCAGAAGTGAAATGATTTATTTTTGGAAGTCAACAATATTTATAGCGGTCTGATACAGTTAGGTGTGTACAATACAAAAATGACAGGGGATTGGCAGACAAACACAGGAGACAGACTCCACATTAGTATCTTGTCTGCACATGAGGACAATAGGGCAACCTTCTAATACACATCCTGCCGTCTCTTTAAATAGAGTACATGGCAGATGTGATTAACTTAATTTGCTAACAATGGGCCAGAACAGATAACAGTACAAGAGAGGTGTCTGCTCACTGCAGACTCAGCACACCCTGTTTTAACCCTATCATGATCACAGTTTAAACATAACACAGAATACAGTAATATTACATGGGGAATTACATAGAGTATACAGGATAAGCCAGATACATACTGTATGTCATAAGACCACATGAAACATTGTGGTACACTATAACACTGTGTTTTGGGGCTATTCACCCCACCTGCATACATTTCCCATGTGCCAATAGAGTTCCCTTACCCATTTTCCAATGTAGCAGTCTGTCCTCTATGGTGTTTCAATGGACTAGGATCCAGGCCCTGGAAAGGGGTCCGTGACAGGTGTCTAAATGAGATAACATAATAGGTGTGTCAACGTGATGTTTAAGTAAACATACAATTCGAGACATTGAACTGTCAACAAATATATGTTAAAAAAAATCATAACTATATGTGATACTAGCGACTTGCCCGTCAAAAAATGACGCCAATAAGATTGTAAGGCAAGTAATGTTGTGTGCGAAATTAATTTTGTTGGTGTTTTAAGATCCTTTGGTGCTGATTGTGAGCCTTGTGCTGAGCGCCTTCGGCGCTCATTGCGAGGCTCTTGATTGTTTGTGTGCTATGAGCAGCGTTGGTGTTTTTTTTTGGTATGGCAATGAATAATTAATAAAATAAGAAATTAATATACTTTACCTATTGTGAAGCAATATATGCAGGAAGCATTGTGTTGAAGAACTGGCGATCTGTTTTCATGTTGC
Organism: Discoglossus pictus; assembly: GCA_027410445.1. Taxonomy (NCBI): domain Eukaryota; kingdom Metazoa; phylum Chordata; class Amphibia; order Anura; family Alytidae; genus Discoglossus; species Discoglossus pictus. The sequence goes on along the minus strand of CM050165.1, from coordinate 38,815,191 downwards.
TGCAGCATCAGTGCTGTGGAGCTGCTGTGTAAGCCTCATGAATGTGTGCAGTGTATAGTGTAATAGTGTGCGTTCGCGAGGCAAATCGGTTAGGGTAGCTGTGTACTTCCGCATTGTATAAGTTAGTGTTCTAAAATGGCGCCTAATGTGTAGTATGCGGCTGTGGCTGATTTTGCGTCCTTGTTTTCGGATGTTGCCAACTTTTTGGGAAAATCCGTAGGTGTTTGGTGGTGTTTTGCGTGTTTAGGGCCTGTTAGCCTCATTTTCGTTTTGTTCGGCTGCCATTTTTTCTCTCGCTTAGGTGATTTTCGGGTGTCTAAACTCAGAAATTTGGACTTAAATCAAGGTGTAACTTCACTTGCAGAGGTCCTGGGTGCCCCCCTTGCTGTGGGTAAGCTTTTTATGTGTTTGTTGTGTGTATTTATTGTCTTTTTCATGTTTTCATGTGCGCGCCTGTTTCGGGGCTTTTTTGGCGAAGTTGTAATGGGTTGTAACGCGTCTCGTATTTTTGTTTCGTAAGTCCATACATTTTGAGAGGTCCGCAGTTGCTGGCAAGGAGCGCCTATGCGAGCCTGCAGCGGTAGCAATGGCCAGCTTGCTCACAACTATATATGTGATGATGATTCCAATGGACCTCCATTAGATTCAAATTATTACTCAAGCCATGATACTTCCATATCCAGTATGCCTTAACACACGAGAGTTAGACAAAGTATGATCATTATACAAATATAAGATTATAACACAAATGTAATATATGTTTATGTCCCAAATGAGTAACCCTGAAAAACACAGGGACACACTCATAGACACACACACGATCACCTCCCACTCATGTGTATGAAATAAAAGAAGGTGTTTTATGCAAATATGTTTAAATAAAAAGTGTCTGTGCTATGTGAAAGGAAAGAGAGTAACAAAGGATGATTCAAACAAGAGCACGCATAGGAGTTCATAAAATAAATATTAATTAAAGCAAAGCAAGATTAACACTCCAGCAAAATATGGCTTGATATACAATGCTCAGTGTGTTTTATTGGAGAATAAAGCTTTGTTTGATGTTGGCCTCTTGTACTAATAAAGTACACAGGGATTCAATACATTTTATAACAAGTAAGTTATATAGTAAAATACACATTAAATAAAGCTTTCAGTTATTGTAATTTGAATCACAGCACCACACCTCAGCCTGGGAAAATGCATGATAAAGAGCAAAACTAATAGCTCCTGTGAATACAGACATACAAACAGCGTGGTACCTGCTTTTATTCAATATTTATAATTCACCACTCTACCCTGCAGTAAGTCTATTGAGAAATGCTTGGATATAATGCTCCTTTCATTATTCAATGACAAAAAGATTTTCAGTCAACATTACAACTGAACCGTCATGCATTACGAATAACAGTAACGATGTTGACAAAATAAATAAAACAGATATAGTCAATGTTCTCTGAAAGGCAAACAAAGATTAGTAAAGTACCTTTGTACAGTGAAAAAGATATGCATGTAGTCTACGAACATAATTAAGCAGGGAGAACATCATAAAGCTAGCGTTTAATGAGAAACAAATATATTTTACATTCATTATTGCTGCCTGCAGTGAGTGGGGTAGGTGTCAAATTCAAGATCATATTATTTAACAAATCCCCTACACCTCTCTCCATCCATCCACTGATAAAAAAGACACCCGTTCAGTCTTCAGCAATTAGGAAGTAATGAAACCAGACAAGAAGGAATCCATCCACTGATAAAAAAGACACCCCTTCAGTCTCCAGCTATTAGGTAGTAATGAAACCAGACAAGAAAGAATTTTTTTTTATATGAAAAAAAACAGATTTTTAACTAAAATTGCTTTTATGCTCATAGAATACACAGCTGCTAATGTTGTAAGTTTGTTACATAGTTCACAAACATGCAGTTTTTATTGAACTACAGTGGTGGTCCTTTGAGGCATTAGGGCTCATCTTTTTGATCTTGGATCTGGGTGGTTACCTTCCATTGCTCAAGGGGAATGTTTTTTAGATTCAGAACATTTTAAGTGGGTTATACTAAATGCTGCACATTACATTTTCATTTTTAAATAAAGTAAATTTGAACGCCCTTTGACAGATGAGATTTGAGGGACATTCAGCGGTGCTAAGACGGTCTATTGAAAATCAATTTTTAAGGAGCTCTGCCACGTATGCAATGGGAAGCAACTGTGCATAGCAGCTTGAATAAATCCAAACAAGAATCCATAGAACATACATCTACTATCTCCTGGTAAACAGTTCTAATCTATATGTCAATGTTATCAGGGAAGGGCTAATGCAGATTACAGTATCTTCTTAGTCAGAAGGTGTGATAAACTATGTAAATAATGTAAACTTCTTGGAAATATGGATTAGCCCAAGTTTATACACAGGATAGGGCAGGTGTTCCTAATCAAAAGGAGAACACCTAAACAATTAGAATAAAGATGTTTATTCTCAGTTTAACATGCAATAATAATTCACTATGTGAGACCAGACTGATATACTACAAGATATTTCTCCCTGTGATGGGCACAAGTGGCTAAAAGAGGCTGCTCTCTGAGTGGATTGTCATGTCCATAGAACTATTCTATTAAGGTTGGTTTCTTCTCTGATTGAGCGTCTCTGTTTTGCTTGATTTTTTTCTTAGAAACTAGACTTAAGTTATACTCTGCCATTGTCCAGGCTTCCTCTGTTATTATGGCTCCCCTACCCCTGTTACAGTATTTCTTCCAAACAAGCCTTTCTCACTCTTGCACCATATGGTAATAGACTCACTGAAAAACTGTGGTATACTGTCCAAGGCCCTCATTCAATTGCGATTTGGCCAATCGAATAGGGCTCTAAAAAAGCACATAGTATATATTTTTTAAAGAGGTTTTTAGTTAGTGAAAACCTTGCTTTTGGATAGATGTTTACTAACTAAAAACTTATTTTTAAAAAATGTGTTATGTGCTTATTTAGACCCCTATTCAATTGGCCAAATTGCAATTGAATGAGGGCCCAAGCGTTTAAAAAACATTAATTTTATTTGAATATTTTGCTAATACATGAAAAACAACACACAATAATTTGGGTGGGTTTAAGAACCCCTTTCTCACATCCTTATAAAATACCATACCAACATTTACACATTTCTCAGAAGCACTTCTAGAGGAAACTGCCCACCAACCTTTATGATGTAATTTTTTACCAAATATACACAAATTAACAGTATATGCGGCAAAATATCAAGTATAAAGGATGCTACTGCTTTTATCCAAGTTTATATCCGTTAAAACCTTATTTTTATTAGCAGATACAATGACAACAATGACATATATCTTTGTAATACACTCTAATGGTACTATTTAATAAACATTCATGCTTTCATGCATCCGCGCTTCTAACTGAGGCAACTTATACTGAAGTCCTCATTAAACCCATGAGGTAACCTAGGATCTCATTGTCAAATCCAATATGCTTTTGTTTTAAGCAATATTTTCTTAATTTTAAGATTGTCACAGTGAAAGGGCCACATATATTTATGTTTGAAAACTTTGAGTCTAAGAGTATAAAAAAAGCAGGGAAACATCATAAAACTAGCTTTAAGATACAAAAACATTTTGATGCCTCTGAGGGACCCCGATGGCATCTTTGAAATGTTGGTGAAGTGAGTCAGGGGGGTGTTTACATTTCTGAAGAGTAATACTTGCATCTATTGATTCAAGCAGCCTGCTTTTGGACATGTAAAGTGGTGTGTTGGTCATTTCAATCAGATCCAATTATTTAACAAAACCTCTTGACCTCTCACTGTTCTCTCCTCCCATTCTGGTCCACTAATAGATAAAGAATAACTCTTACTGTTCCCTCCTACTCACTCCTCCACTGAGACATAAAAGCACACCCTCACCCTATAACTTTTCTGGATTAACACCCTTCTTTGGTGTATTCCACCTTGCTGTTTATCTCTCTCTTTATATAATTCAGCTCTCAGGAAGTGAGGAAATAAGGATAAAATGCAATCTTCTACGCATAAACACTATAAATTTAGTTTTCTCTAAAAAAAATGTTTTTATGTCCATGGCTTACACGGCTGGTAATGCAATTAGTTTATAACCTATTTCACAAACAAGTGAACTACAGTGGTCCTTTACCTTGCTCAAGCCTACATAACCTCAGTTGAGACACAACATGGTGATATTCAAACAATGTGTATCTACTAATGTTTAATATTAAGGGTCTAATAAGTAATTATGGTCTGTTAACTTATCTATATTGGGTGGCTTGTCTGATTAAAATAGACCCTCCCACAAACACACTTTAAGAAATATTATAGGCATGTTGTCTATATATAGCAATATTTCTGCCTCTCATAAGATGTTGTACATTCCAACCTTTAATAATACCATAAAATGCAGAGAATTCGTACATGGTATTGTATCGTTGTTCAGTCGGTCACTTCTTTTGTTGTACCTACACCTGATGTTTACTGTGCACTAATTCCTCCTTCTCTATCCTTATCTTTTGTATTCTTAGGTATAAACAGCCTTTCATGGGCAGTATCTAAACATATACTGTTCTTATTGATATTCTTTTTAACTTTAGCATGTTGTTACTGTTGTAGGGGCCCAGCTTGAAATGGGGTCTAACGGAGGGAGTACTCTAATTAAAATGTATATGCTATGGAAAGATCAGAACCTTGGTCAGGGGCTTTAAACTTGTCTCCTCAGAAACAGCTGCCTCTTTCTTCTCCTCTCAGTTTATCTACTCCATCTTTGCTCCTCTCCTCTCTCTGTTTCCGTCTTCCTCTGATACTATGCTACTATACCTCTCTGCATTTATTTTCTCCACTCTTCTCCTCCTTCTGCCTCCTCTCTTCTCCAACTCATTTTATCTTCCTTCTCCCATTCACTCCGCAATCTTACAAGACACTTAAAGAGCCACGAGTGTCACAGTAGGAGAAAAATCCTAAAGTAGTATTTTTCAGGACGCATCCTAAGGAACAAAATAAGTATTTATAGTGATTAAACCAGCCCTTTACAACTAAACAATCAACTAAATCACAATGCCAATTACAAATACCTGCTCACGTAATTAAACTCTGACACCCAACTTATAGTCATGTTTGATTAATATCAATCCCCAGGGGTTAATACCTAACCCATCTGCACCCTGTGTCCCTTACCATTTAATACCATGTAATAATTTAGGAATTAACATATAATATGATGTTTGATCCTCAATGTTGGTGTGTGGGAATAATAATCCACATCAATATGTCAATGCTTGAGTGGTAAACATGTAGCTATAGACTTTACTTTATTGGGGTTACTATGGAAATTACTGTATTTCTGGGATCTGACTGGCAACTCACATCTGCTTAAGTACTGTAACTTGTAATGACCCTTGCAAGTAAGCTATTTTCCCGTACTTAACAAACACCCTGGTTGTGTATCAATAAGTTCTTACTTGAAATTACCTGTGCCAGCCATATAATAGCACTTAAATTGTATCGCCCCATAGCTATGAGACAGCCGTGCAGGAGATCCTATGGGAACCATGTAATCAAGCCATATACTCTTTTAGTTTTCAAATATATATATGTATTTTTAGCTATAAAGTGGTATCTTTAAATGAAATTGTAAAGTGTCCATCATTTTAAAAAGCTTTGTGAGAGATTATAAGCTTTTGGTCATAGAAAAATAATTTGTTAGAAGGCATCCCACATCATGTGTGATTGCGGTGTATCCTCATGACTTACTCATCTCTAGTCTATCCCCTTAGCAACTGATGGGTTAACAACATTCACTAGAGAAAAACATCACCCCTAAACAGGCCTGAACATGTAAGGTATTTGACCTTAAATGCCCCATAACTGTTTTCCAGCATAGAATTGTTTTGTTTATTCCTCCCCTATACCAATCAATCTGAAAGAAAAGATGGATCACCATAAGAATGAATACAATGTAGTGTTTGCATAGAGAATGGAGCATAACAGAAATACTGAAACAATGCCCCAAACACACATTTACAGTTTTAATTGACAGGAATAGGGTAATAAATATATGAAATAAATAAACAATTACTAACATAATATAATATAAATTTAAAGGACCACTGCGGTAATGGGTGTATTTAGAATTTATGCTGCCCTAGACCCACTCAGGTTTGTGTGCCCCCACGCTATATTACTCAACCTTTCAGCTTGCTATGCCCTTATTTGAAGACTGTTTTTTTTGCGTTGTTCACTTAATTCTGATTCTTTGTGACCTCATGGACTGTAACACACCAGGCACATCTTTATGTCCATGGCCATGCTGATCCACTTGGTATTCATATCAGAGATACTGGCGTGGGTTGCTATCTTACAGCACCTGGTATTCCTAGGTGGTCTTCCACCAAAGAACTGACCAGGCCCAATCCTGTTCGGCTTCAGGGTGGTGTGACCTCTTGGTTCCCGAACATGGAATTGGAACCAGGGAACCCTTATTTTTAAGATTACTAAATATATAAATTGATGTGCTGTATCAGCAATTTGAGGCAGGCTACTTCCCCTAATAATGTGCTGCCCTAGGCCTGGGCCTTGTTGGCATAGGTAGAAACACACCATTGGTCATATAATACAGCCTCCAATTTATTGTCTTTTAAATGTAATTATGATGCTGTGGAATCTACCACTTTGGTTTCAGCAGATTAACTTCCTGAAGTAGGACAGGGCCACCTTTAAAATAATACAGCAAAGGATAAAATGTTGGCATCATTTTAAACTACAGGTAATTTCACATAACATATCAACGAAATGTTATAGACAAAATTATGTTTTCTTACAGTAAACGTTCATTGTAGTTTATGTGCCCGTTGTAACTACATAAAACATTAACCATGAACATAAAATACATTTTAGAGAAAGATCTTAAACTTGGCACCCTCTGCTATTGTATAGAAGCAGACATGGTAGCAATCATTCCTGTTCAAGTTATTATGTGGTGGTTACAAAGCAGGGAAGCAAGTTTAAAAGCGACTGACTGTTTCTGATATGAGATAGTTTGAGAGGGGGAGGCGTCAAATACTAAAAGCTTATCTGAACCATCCAATGAAGTGACAAATCTATTTCTCTCCATCACTAAATAGATAACAAATAACAGAACACATAACAGGCTCCTATTAAAAAGGACATGTCAAAGACAGCCAACACAAGAATAGTCTACTAAATTTAAGATTTTCTCTAAAAAAAAATTACGGCCATGGCCTACCCAGCAGCTAATGTTTGTTTATTACATGCTTCACAAACATGTGAAGTTTTTCCCAATGTTTTAGTGAATTTTTCCCACGTGAACATCCATGAAATATTTGATGGAAACTGATTATCCTTTCTATGTAATAGATATGACCTTTGAACAACTTTAACATATTTGAATTTGCATCAGATACTTATAAACAACATTTCAGGTACCAGAATTAGATTACACCCACTAGATATGTCCATCTGTGAGCAATTATTTGCATTTCATGCAATTTACATTAAATTATATGTCTGGGATAGAAATATGGATAGATATAGCAGTAAGGAATATCTGGACTGCTAAGGAATTACAAAATTAACTAAAAGAAGATGAAAGCCAAAACGAACACAACAACAAATATACTAAGATATAATATAGTGTGCTGTTTTACAAGTGGTGTCCCTGATTGTCAATATGTTATAGTGAGTCTGTAGGTAATCAAGCACTATTCTATGGCAGGGGTGGGTATTATTTACCAGGCTGCAAACCCTTGTCCTAAAGCAGTGGATTGCAGAACAAAGTGGTGAATTAGCAGCATTATCAATTTGCTTCATTACTTCTGTGCCACCCACAACTCTTCTCTAAACTTTGCTTGTTGGAAAAATAGAATCTAAAATAAAGTTATACATCATCGTTTATATAAATGATGTTTCTTATACTGGCGTTTCACGTAATTCTTGCTCTTAATTTGATTTAGTCTGGTACTTTAATTACAGGTTGCAGACCCCTGCCCTAATGATAAAAAGTGCTTCAGACTTAGCCTCCTTGCTCCCAGTGCTTGAAAAATATATTGCATCTTTATGCTCAAGTAGATAGAACTAGAGAAGGACTGACAGTGCAAACCAAAACACTGTATGATGGAGCAACTCTTTAGTAGGACACAAACCTACAAGTCATGTATAATCATCAAAATCAAACATATAACCTATAGAATACGTGGCCACCTAGAATACAAAAAGATGGTTTTGGATACTTGGAGACCAAGGTGCAACGTCTGCACCTACCTGGATGTTGCGTATTGTGGCCACGTGCTAGTAACCTTACCGTTGGGGTGATGCAATCATGGGCATCTGAATAGAATGATGGCGCCAAAAGTGACCATAAAAGCACCTTCTATTATTTTGAGAGTTGTACATTTAGTATTAGTTTTTGTATCATATCCACTGTTGGATAATATTTACCAAATTAAAAAAAATAGTGGTGTATGTAAATCCAGATTTTAAAGAGATATCTGTTTCCTGGATTATGAATGCATCTGATAGATGAGAATTAGTAGTGTATGCAAACATTTTTTGCATGACAAAAATACCAAAATAAACATTTACAAACTCACCCTGATGTTTGCTAAATATTTTCAGTCTGCACTTTTGTTAGTTGACACCCCTGAAAATCCCTGCTGAGATTAGCAAAAAATGAATAATTCTTTTTGGCCAATTTAGGAAAAAGCAGAGATTAGCTGATACATTTGTATTAAACTCTGGGGTTCCTGTGTTGCAAAGCAGCCTGGGATATGTATTCTCTTTATCTATATATCATTGTGCTCTGATTCAGCTGTGAGCTCAGACCCCGCCCAACCATGTGATTCCATCTTGCAGCAAATACTTTCTTTGAAAGGTCAAGCTCTGTACCTGGCTGCTTTCCTGTGTGTACTTGGTTACGTAAGCTCCCTGTGGGAGTGCAAAGCTGGATTTTTCTTTCCTACCTATAACTTTGTAAGTACATTGAACTTTTCTATATAACACATATTATTTGATAATCACTACCTGTTTCTTACCAAATATTTGAAACCCAGGAAACTTATATATATCTTTAAAGTGTTTAATACACAATATGAATATTCAAACATATATCAAACCTGGCATGTGGAAAAATTGTAAGCTGCCGTAAAACACCACCGACAAGGCATTAATAATTTAAGAAACATCTGTTCACTTCATACTGCAGACTGAAAGACATCTTGTTGGAAAATCTCATATAAAGATAAACTTGTGTATATATATAGACCTGGGAATAAGGAGCCAAGTTAGTAAGAAGGTTTATATTCTCACGTCCTTTGCCTGCTTTTATCAGCACCTAAAATATGCAACGATATAAACAAAGTACTCTATTGAAATCCTGGAACCTTCAACATTAACTTTGCAACTCCTCTAGTATTGCATCTCTGCACACACAAATCAAATTACTAGTTGAAAGTTAAAAAGCATGCACAGTATGTCCTATTATTCCTGACTACTTTAGTATTTTAAGTGTAGTGAATAAAAATTGTTTTTCTGATGCGTATGCTCCTGCTAACTTTCCCAAAAAGGATTTTACGCTCTATGCAAACACAGATAAATAGATTTATCTATCTAAATAAAAAAAAAATAGAATTAATTATAGTAGTATTGTATGATCCTGGCCAAGTAATATTAAACAACCTCTCATGGGTAACCAAAGCAAGTCTGAAATCATGGTTCAAGATTAATAAGAAATGCAATTCATATAATACCCCTCCCCTGCTAATCTGATTCAAATTATTATGAAAACTAACAGGATAGAACAAGTAGATTTTTGGGCTAGATGGGGGTTAGTAAAGTAACGACCTTTATGACAAAAATGGATATAAATCTTTTGAAAGTTTATTTGCTCTATTTAATTTACCATATTCTAAATGGTTGGAACATAATACTTTAAAAAAGATTATAAAAAAATCAAATCTTGATTTATTTTGTACGAAAACCCCTTACTGACTTTGGCCCTCATTCAATTGCAATTTGGCCAATTGAATAGGGCTCTAAATAAGCACATAACATATTTGTTTTAAAGAAGTTTTTAGTTAATAAGCATCTATCCAAAAGCAAGGTTTTCACTAACTAAAAACTTCTTTAAAAATAATATGCTATGTGCTTATTTAGAGCCCTATTCAATTGGCCAAATCGCAATTGAATGAGGGCCTTTGAGAGGAGGTATTTCAATAAGAAAGGGAAAAATATAGGCATATCAGTTTGTATTCACCTTAAGGAAAATAGCACTTATTTTGGGAAATCTTCCTATGTTGTATGTTGGGAGAGAACTTTTGATACCCAATGGGATAATTCAGTGTGGTAAAAGCATTTGCCTCAACTTCTAAGGCTGTATCTTGCACCACACTTAGAGAAACACACTTTAAATTGGTACAAAGATCGTACAGATTACCAACTCTGTTACAGAAGATCTATTCGAAAACAGCTAACGGTCTGTGCTGGAGAGATTGTAATGGTCAGTGTACCCAGAAGCACATATGGTGGGATTGCCCTATAGTAGAGGAATGTTGGTCTATGTGCTTGGAAAATATCATATCTATTGTTAAAACTCCATTATGTAAAAACCCAGGATTGGTGCTGTTCCACATCTTTCCTAATTTTATTAAAGAGGGTGAAAAATATTTGGTGATTAAAATCTTGCTAATATCTAAATGGCTTATAGACAAATATTGGAAACAAGGAAAACTTCTTTCATGGAACGAAATATCTATCAATATTGACAGATCGTATAAGATTGAAAGAGACATCGGTATTATAGATGGGAACAGCTAAAAAAAGAAGACTGTTGATGTTCCCCTCTGTCTCAATTACTGTTTGAAGTATGTCTATGTATGTGTAAATGTTTTGTATATTTTTGTATAACTTGGAAGACATGTTGCTATTGTATTACAAAATTAATGTATTATTTTGATATCTTAATAATAAAAAAAAAAAAAAATTAATGGAGTCTTTTGGAATATATAATAAATTTGTAGGCTCATAAATATCTTATTTTTAGAATGTATTTTTGAAGAATTTAACTTAATAATGGACCAACTTTTTAGTAAGTAAAAAAAAATATTATAATTGTTTTATTAACTGTTATATGTTTCTGCTTTTGTTGTTATTTTATCTTGCGTTCTCAGATAGGACATGTAAAATGGACAGAGAGGGAGATTTACATTCTTAAAAGAAATAGGCACATTAGGTAGTGTTACTGCCATCCTGTACAATAGGTAAATTAAGTTTTATGGATATACTCACATAACCTGTACATAATCCTCCATACAGCCCTATATTTTATTATTTTTTCTAGACTTTCAGAGAAAATAAAATTAGGAGCCAGAGAAAGCGGGATCTGTTCACTGCTGGAAAACAGCATTTTGTTCTTCAAATTTCTTCAAAAAGATTGGCATTTGTGTGAGCAAAAGGGACTGTGGTTCTAAAAGGGTACAGTTGGGAGGTGTGGAATTTCTATTAAGTACTCTTGAAAAAGCTTTGGAGCAGCAGTTTTCACAACAAACCATGAAAAGCTTATCGAAATCCTAGGACAGAACAACAATGCCAAAATAGATAAATAAATGATGCAATAACAACTCGAAACAACACACATTTGCATATGATATTTAATCAATTTAAAGGTGCCTTATTTTCTTCCTTTCTGAAAAGTCTGCTCATTATCAAGACTATTTCTTCAAAAGAGAATATTATAAATATGACCCTTTCCTGCAAAATTAGTATATATGGTTTGCTCAAAAATCATTAGTTGACACGGGAGCTCCTCAGAGGAACTCCATTATAGTTTTTTTTTTTAGAGTGGCAGATGTTTTAGGTGGATGCTCATTCCCACAGGCTGAAGGTGAGGGTCGAGGGCTTCAAGCAAGACAGAAGAGGAAGGGTTCTTCAAACAACATGGAAGTGCCTCTCTTATCCAGGGCTGGAGGGCGTCAGAGGATAGGTAATGTATTATTGCCGATTTACAGGTTTAATTATTTTTTTATTTTCAGAAGGGGGGTTAGGAATAATAGGGACCCAGATGATTTTACGTTAGATTACTATGGGGGTCCATTGGGACCCTTGTGGTAATGGATTGATATTTTGTTCCAAGGGGTCTATAAGGATCCCCATGGTTATACTCTAGTTGGGGAATCCCCAGGCTCATTGGGTCTAGCGGCTATAAAGGGGAATCCCAGGGGAAACCCAGGCTCAAATAAGGTGATAGGTATAAAGGGGAATCCCTAAACTTAGAGGGTAATAAGTCAAAGGTAGAGGGGTCATAAACCCCCTGCATTTGTTTGAATTATTATTATTTAACCCCTTCACTGCTATGGGAAGGGGTTAATATAGAGATTACTAACAGCATTACTACAGAGATTACTGAGATTCAGACTTAGAGTCTCCTGTTTTCAAAACTACTGTAGTTGAGAGTCTGCCTTCTATGGGAGCAATGGAATGGAGGCCTTATTAAGCGAAGCTTTATATATATAACATAAACACGCACAATCAGAATATTGGTTCATATCTACTATATGTGTTTGTGTCTTAATATACAATCTAACAATGTATCAGCATGTACTCTTAGCCCCCCAGTAAGATTCCTCATATATATCAAGTGGTGATAAAAGTTATGAAATAAGTAGAATTAAATATATCTGTTTCCTGATGTGTAGCAAATCCCCGCTTATCTCTGCTTATCACCACTTTTATACCCACTTGATAAATATACCCCTTTGTGTGTGACATTTTTGCTAACTAAGAAAATGTGGACATAAGTTGACATTTTAACTAATAATAATAATAATTTCTGTGTAATGAAGTTTGTTGTGTTGTTCAGTCATATCCGACTCTCCATGACCTCATGGACTGCAACACACTATGCTGATTCACTTGGTATTCATAGCAAAGATGCTGGAGTGGGCTTCCAGTTCATTCTCCAGGGGGCTACAACATAGATCTCCTGGGATTCTTAGGTGGTCTCTTATCCAAGTATTGACCAGGGCCAATCCTGAATGGCTTCAGGTTGGTGTGACCTCTTGGTTACCTGACTGAAATCAAACCCAGGTTGCAGCGGTGAAGGCACTGAATACTATCCACTGGACCACCAGGGAACCCTAAATGAAGTAACCATTGGACCACCAGGAAACCCTAAATGTGTAATGAAGATGAAATGTACTACAAATTTACTACATTTTTCAAACTCTCATTTTAACAGATTCTCCCATGTCAAAGAGATCCCCCCATGTCAAAGAGTTCCCCTCTTGTCAAATTTACCTAATTTATTCGATTAATGACTTCCTTTTGCAAATGCTTTTTGAGATATTATTAGATTCTGTCTGTTAAAATATATTCGCACATCAGAAGTCAAACAGTCAGTTTCTTTTTTGAAAATTACAATTATATATATTAACATTTGTATTTACTATCCTACCATAATTAGGACATACCATAATTAGAAAATAATTCTATTTTCTAGGATAAGTATAACCATATCTTTAAATAAGGTCTATATTTGTATTCACTATAATATCATCACTGTGTGTAATACTTTTTAAAACATTACAAATTTACTTTTATTGCCCCAGGTTATCTGGATTTGAAGAATGTTAACTATGTCCTTGCATTGTAAATAATCTTATCATCCCTGCTTTACAGTCAAGTGATTATCACAATGGCACGCTGTGTTCTGTTAATATATTTAGAAAAATAACTCCTTGTGAAGTTGTGGCTATTAGAAAGTTATATTATCTCCCCATGCATTCAACAAATCAGTCTGAAATACTAAAGTAATGACTGGCCGTACAATTATTTTTTGGCTTTAGAAGTCAAAATCTCATCTCATGGAGATATTATATATTACCAACTAAAGACTAATAAATCACCACTGTGATGCTTATATACAGAGTGCTATATAGAATAGACAACTCACTATGCAATGTTTGTGAGTTATCAATCTTGGGTTGGTGCTTTGAAAACAAGCTATGGGCCTCTATTCAGTTGCAAGCCCACCGATTACGTTATACAGGCCTTATGTCTACGGGCTTGAAATTTGCTACAATTAAAGAGCGATGCAAATAATTTACGGGCCGAAAGCCAAAACCGTAAACCATGCAATTGTAAGTAGCATTTCAGAGCGTGATCATGATCAATTAAGCAAGGCCGTAACTACCGATTTAGGAACAGCCAATAGTAAATGAAACCATCATCATGACATCATTAAAACATGGAGGTTACGTCAATCAATTAGCGTTTAGAAGTCCAATATGCGATCAGACTCGCATTTCGGCAATGCACAAAATAATGAAAATGAATGACGATACTGTTCTAGTCCTTGTGGGTGGCCTGATATGTATTAACTCATTGATTACCGAGATTGATATAACACCGAAATTAACATAACATTTTTTTATTTCCTATTGCAGATTTGCGAGCTTGAGACTGTTGTGCAATTAATTCTACTGTCTATCATCACTTTCCCTGTCTTTAAAAATGCAGTATTGATTTTTTATTTGCCTTTACAGTGCTACGAACAGGTGTTTAAACCCCCTTGCGAATCCTCTCTGGTACCCATAGGATTTTCTTCTACATTTGTGACAACAATTGCGGGCTTGAGGAATTGTAGCAATTGAATAGTGATTTGCGATTTTAGGGATTTTAACTTTTGCTGTGATTTTTAGCTTGTAAGCTGCAGATTGTTTAAGGCTCGCTAAAAGATGCCAATTGAATAGGAAATTAGTTTACGGGTTACATTACAGGCTTCAGTAAACAACAACTGCTCAATTGAATAGGGGCCATAGACACTTGAATTTGTTGTAATTAACCACTTGAAAATTCCTGCGAGTTGTGGCAGTCCACATAAAGGCCCAATGTAGTTAGGGAAATATTTACATGTTTCTGAATTAACCAACTAATGACAACCTTAAATCTTTTCCTTATACATCCATCCTGCTACACATTGCAGCTCCATGACTATTTTATAATCCTTGTCCCATTGTGACAACTCATCAACACATTTCTTTTACCTGACCTAGCTTAACCCACTTGTACTGACAGATTGTACCGCTTTTGTAATTTTGTACTGTGACCAACTGTACTGTTTTTGGCAAATCGATATAAATAAAAGCTCTACTAATTAACCTTTATTTGTATTGCGTCGGCATATTCTGTAGCGCGAAACAGAGTAGATACAAGTAAAAAACATAACTTAACAAATTACAAAAGAATGGGAGTGGCTGTAATTTAGTTAAAAATCAAGCAAATAAAGAGCTTTCTCTAAAGCACCCAATAAGACTGAAAACTCGCAAACTTACAGTCTAAAGCTCTACATAAAAGTAAGTAAATAAATTACCCACTGTGTAAGTCATGAGCATTTTTAGACTTTTAGCAGGCCTGTGTGTAGGGGGCTTCACATTTGCTTGTTGGCTTTGCCGGGGGAGGAGTGTTCACCCATTTATTTTTTTACTATGCATCAGTGGAGAAGGTGGGTGGTTTGTGTCTTCATTTATACAGTAATCCAGCTGTTTGTATCTGATCCCCCACATACATGTTCAGAAGCAGACAGTTTCTCTATAAACTGCAAGTCCTCGATCCTCAGTTCTGTACCTGCTTTCCTCACACAGGGATAATTACACGCATGTCAACCCCTGGACACTAGCAGAGAATGTTAAAAAAGCTATGCTTCCTTGTTTACTGTTTTACAATTGTAATGATCTGTATTACAGATTACAGTATAGCACATACACTTATAAAACAATAAAATCTAGTCTATATGAACTTCTGAACAGTTTCCTTAAAGAGACATGGAAACACATGTTATTTATTTAGGGCCTCATTCTATTATCGGCCGTAAATCGGCCGTAAGGCTGCGATTCCTTGCGAGGGTTCAGTTAACTCGCGATTCTATTATACGGCCCCGCAAGGATCTCCTTTTACGGCCGGCCGCATATCTTGGAACCGGCCGTAATCTGTGAAATATAAAAACTCAAAAATAAATTCAAGCCTGCACTGTACAGCTCTGTAAATGCTAGGGATCATATTGGGGGACATGAGGAATAAAAGGAACCCACTCTCAAGCTTGCACATCTGCCCAAACCCGAGTTCAAATTAACTGTTTATTTGCCGGCTGCGGCGTGGGTGTGTCTGAGGTGCTCCAAGCACTCTGGACTTTTTACATGGATATTTTACGGATATTAAAAATGAAATATTTTACGGATTTGAGTACAGGATAATTATGTGCTATTTTTTCTAACACCTAAAATCCCTTTATAGTCTTCTCAAAGTGCAGGATGGCTTTATTTGAGCTATTTTATGTGCTTAATTGGTGCTAGCGAGACCTTTTTCCTGCAAGTAACTGCGGCTGGTTTTTAGCCTTGCAGAGAGGTTTCCCGGAGCAATTGAATTGCAAATCTCTTGCGGCCGTTTTAGATCAAAGGCTTTCCTCCGGCGCGATCGGCCGCAAGAGATAGCAAGGCACCGGCCGCAAGCCTGCCGGAGCCTCCGGCCGTAAGGGAATAGAATAGCAGAATAGCTTGCGGCCGGTCCTTGCGGCCCCGCAGCGGCTGCGGCCGATAATAGAATGAGGCCCTTAGTCATTTAAAAGAGCACATTTTTAAACATTACAAAAGTCGTTTTTTTGTAAAGAGAAAATATTAAATTTAAACTTCATTAAAGCTAACAGGAAATGCAAAAAACATACTTTAGTCTGTAGATCTCATTGGTTGGCAGAGGGCAAGCATTCAAGAGCAGTTCATTAATGTTTTTAGATTTTTTGATCTTAGTTTAAAGCACTTTTTCATATTGCTTTTTGAGAAAACATGAAAATGGGTAAATGTTTTTTTATATGTTGTAACTTTTTATGGCTGTTGCCACGCGTGCCCACCCTATGCGCTCGCGCAGCTAACTCCACAGGCTACGTATTGCTGAATATAGTTTCCGTAGTGCCCATGTGCTAGCCAGCGTTACACACTACGGAAATTACAGTAGTAATCCCTTAAAATAATTACTTCAAAGTAAATCAAAAAGTAAATATCCAGGAATAAAATATGCCAATCAATAAAGTAACAAGTAATATCAAATTCTAATGTTAAGTACAAAAGAAAGAATAATATTGCATGGAATCTGTATCACTCATAGGATATAGGAAAGTAATGATAAGTTGTCACAACTCAGTCAGTAATGTCCAGAAAAATTAAATGATAATGGGATATGTAGGTCCTAATGTCACTTTAATCCAAATCTGTACCCTAAATTAGGCTGTCTACTATTGTATTAGATCTGGTTCTTATAGTCATATATGTCCTTTACAGTCCTGTATTAAAGATTGTAGGCCCCCTTTCAATTGGCCAAATCTCAAAACTTGAAAAGCAGCTCGTAAAGGTTATGGATATTTAATTGGCTACATTTAGCTACTGACATTCCAATTGTGAATTACCTGCCCACAATCATTATGGGTTAGCCAAAGACGTAACTCAGCCCTATCACCTCCATTGATTTTTCAAGAGTGCAAACGATAACATTGCTAAAGACGCAAAATCGATATACAATTACTAAAATTCAAGTAACTCGCTAATGAAATCTGACCCGCAATGCGAAAATGTAACAAAAAAAATAACAGTACCAGATAGGACTAGCAAGGGAGTTAGACAATAGTTTTGACAACTGCAGCAGCAAATAAACACACTCTACTGTACTAAATACTGGGAAAGCATGGAAAGGCATTAGAATTAATTGTACAAAACTCTCAAGTTCGTAAATCAGAAATACAAAATTATTATTTATAACTTTTATTTCTGTGTTATATTGATCCTGGGAATCAAGGGGTTAAAAACATATTATAGAACCCGCATGGACTAGAACAGTTGCTTTAATGATTTTTATTGATTACTACATTGATGGAATGCAAATCCGATCACAAATTTTACTTCTTAACAGTAATTAATTGTAGTTTTACTGATGTAATGATGACGGTCTGATTTACCATCGGCTGTGTCTAAGAAGTGAATTACCGGCTTGCTTAAATCTTGTCAGATCAGATCATATGGTCACGCCCCCTGAAAATCCTACTTATGAGTGCATGGTTTCTGTGTGGAGGCTGTGAGAAAGTAGTTGCAAGTTTGAATAGGTATAAATGTTTAAAAAAAATACAGGCAATTACGGGCTCGCAATTGAATGGTGCCCTGTATCAGTAAGTGTGTCAATGTTACCAACTGGTGGTTGGTCGGTCACTCAGTGCCCACTAAACAGTGAAATTAAGTGCCCAAGTCGTTACTCCCTCAAAGATTGATGTACAGATATCAATGAAGTGGGTAAAGAAAAGAAAAAAGGCTTCCCTCTAATGTAGATACTATTCCTGGCGTTCTGGAAACATGCTTTGTTTCGTTAGCTTCTTCAGTACAGAACTCTGAACCCACTTCATTGATATCCGGATATCTATCTTTGAGGAGTAACTGCTTGGGCACTTAAGCAGAGGCTTGTCTAAGTACTGCGCCGTTGCCTTTGGCGCTCATTGCATCCTAAGTACTACCTACTAAGTGCTGTGCGGCTGCTTCACCTCGCTTCGCAAGGTTCTCATGTGTGATGGTGCAGCTGGCTGCAATGAGCGCCTTTGGTGCTCATTGCAGCCTATGTACTGCGCCGCTGCTTCGCCTCGCTTTGCGAGGCTCGCATATGTGATGGCGCCGCTGGCTGCAATGAGCACCTTTGCATCCTAAGTACTACCTACTAAGTGCTGTGCGGCTGCTTCACCTCGCTTCGCAAGGTTCTCATGTGTGATGGTGCAGCTGGCTGCAATGAGCGCCTTTGGTGCTCATTGCAGCCTATGTACTGCGCCGCTGCTTCGCCTCGCTTTGCGAGGCTCGCATATGTGATGGCGCCGCTGGCTGCAATGAGCACCTTTGGCACTCATTGCAGCCTAAGTGCTGCGCGGCTGTTTCACCTCGCTTCACGAGGCTCGTAATTGTGACGGCACCGCTGGCTCGCCTCGCGAGGGTCATGGTTGCACACTCACATTGTGAGGGAGGCAACTGCGTTACCAACATTGCAAACGTTCCAAACAGTCGCAAAGATCCCCAACTAGATACGTGCTATGTAATGTGAGGTGGAATAAAAACATTCCCACCAAAAATGAAATACTGCTTTATGATCTGTCCCATAAAATGCCAACTACATATCTTAACATTACAACGAACAGTTTGATAAAATAAAATATAATGTAGTAAAATAAGCTGTAATTGGTGTCATTTATCTACACGGGACGATGGACTTCAGCACAGCACATTCTATTTGAACATAGAAAGGGGAAGTTGTTTTGTAGCAGTATTTTTCACAAATATGTTCTGTGATATACAGGGATGTGTTAGCACAGGCCTAGGGATGCACATATGAAGGGCAAGGGCAAGGCCAATCAGCTAAGATTTAGTGCTGTCAAGGGTTGGATAGAGAGTGAGGAAGGCAGAGACAGAGGGAGGCAGGGAAGCAGAGAGATGGAGGGAGAGAGATGGAGGAGGAGGAGGAGTGAGAGAGGGATGGAGATGAAGGAGGCAGAAAAGGAGGAAGAGAAAGAGGGGGAGATGGAGGGGGTGAGAGATAGAGGGCACAGAGAGAGTCAAAGGGCACATAGAGAGACAGAGGGCACAGAGAGAGAGAGCACACACACACAAAGAGGGCACACAGACAGAGAGAGGGAGCACAGAGAGAGAGACAGTGCAGAGAGACAGAGAGAGGGCGCATTACGAATTTAAACAAGGAAAGAAAAAAAAAATTTGAGGGGCACTGCAACAATGGTGCCCCTCCAGAGCAGTGTACCGGCGGTAGACCCGCCCTTGCTTCCTGTCCTGGTAGTAGAGTTGAATTATCCCCCCCAGATTTTTTAGGTCTCCTATGCCCATGTTCTATACGAACACAGATCTATTTTATTTAAAAATAAAACTTGTTTTCAACATCCCCAGAGCTACTTACATAGGCACAGTGTACCCACCAATAGAAACAATGCAACTGGGTACATATTTTAACCCTTTATTAATCTTCAATTCAGCGGCAGCTCGATGCAGAGATCCACACAGCAATGTCTGGGCTGCTCCTTGCTTCCTGTTCCCGGGTAAAAACAGAACTACTCATCCCATGGCTTTACATATTGATACAATGTAATATTAGTTGCCTGTGATTGGCCAAAATTATGAGTTTTATGATAATTGTATCAGGGATTTCCAGGGGTGTTAACTCACAAAATCAACTGCTTGCAAACACAAGAGATTTAGCAACATCAGGGTAAGTTTGTTTGTTTTTTTGTGTTTTTTTTTTTTTTTCCAATCTTTTTATTAAAGACAAAACTGCAGCAATACAATATAAGATAGCAGGTAATCAAGTACACACACAAAATATAACAGCATTGCCTGAGCCTTAACAAGGATTGCTAACTTCTATAGTGCGTCAATAAACAGTCAAGTAATGCTGAGCTGTACAAAAATAAAAGGGTATAACCTATAAAAACGTTTTCTGTCTCTACTTTAGTTTTTTTTATTTTTACATTATCGATCTGATAATCTAAAAGATCAGTAATTAAAAAATGTAAAAATTAACTGGGAAAATTAAACGACAGGAAAGGGAAGAAAGGTCTGGCAAAGCCACCTTCTGAGACAGTCTTTGAGAGGTGAGAACGCGTGGCTTTCGGGGTCCCCCCAGTCTCAGCATCTCCATATTAGTCGTTAAGACCACTACACTAACCAACAGCTCTGGACAGAATCAAGCCAAGGTGTCCAAGGTGTAAGAAACTTGGGATATGTGTTTTGCAAAATATGTGTACATTTTTAGTTTAGAGTTAAAGTAGGGTTTTTCCAATTTTCTACAATAACATGCTTCACTGCTAAAGCAAAGAATTGCCAATGATGGTTGAGGTTTCCGGATAGATTATCTACATGTAGGCCTAAAAGGCACATCTCAATTGTGGGTAATAAGGAAGAATTGTGAGAACAATCTAATCAGTTTTCCCAATAACCTCTGCACCAGCGGACACGCCCACCAAATATGGAGAAAATCCCCCCTAGATAAGCATCCTCTAAAACAGTTCTCACTGAGATGCAAGTTAAATGTGTTCATTAATGATGGTGCGTAATAGGTTCTGAGTAAAACCTTAACCAAGGTTTCCAGTAAGCTATATATAAAGGATCCTTTTGTTAGGTTAGAGCAGATCTCCTTCCATGTTGTATTGTCTAGTTCTCTACCTATATCCTGTTCCCATTTCAACATATAGCTTGGTTTTTGACTATTTTGTGAGTCATTAAAAAAGGAGTATAAGGAGCCTAGTATTTAGTCGTTAGCCAAGTCAGCCTAAGCAGCCCAGTGTCCTGAATTAAAGTGAGAAGCCAATGATGAAACTTCCTATAGTTCCATATTTCGTTTTCTGGTATGTGATATTGGGTTATGAGGTGCTCATGGGATATTATTTTGTCATTGGAAAACTAAGAATCCACTCTCCCCAGTGAGCTGGAAAGGCACCAATGCTCAGGTCAGGTCCCAATGCGGTGTCAAAAGTAGGGAATGATTTTAAAGATGTTAAAGGTGAGAGTGGTGGGGCTAGATGTTTTATGGATTTAGCCCAAACCCAGGAAGCCACAGTGGAGTTAATCATAGGATTGGAGTGGCATTGCTTGATACATGGAGAGCGCGGGTCCCAGGTCAGAGTATCCCACGTATGTGGTTTCAATTGGCAATTTTCCACAAAAATCCAGAGAGTTTTGGTTGAGAGGGCAAAGGGTAAGTTTGTTAATGTTTATTTTAGGATTTTTTTAATGCAAACATTTTTAATACACTACTGATTCTCCTCTATCAGATGCATTCATAATCCAGGAAACTTAAAGATGCCTTTATATTTGTATAGTGGCATTAGAAATAGGATAGAAATGAAGTTTATATGAGAATTATGAATAAACATGTAAATTATTGATTATTTAAATCTTCATTTGAGATATATAGTAAGCTGAATAATGTCTTGGAGGTCTGGAAGAAGAGGGCTGTCGTCCTAATTCAAACCTGCGACTACCTACTGATTTTTTCAGTCGTTTCTGACTCTCCATGACCATACAGCTCCTGCATTCCTAGGTTGGTTGTCTCCCATCCAAGTACTGACAAGGCCCAACCCTGCTTGGCTTCAGGGTGGTGTGACTTTTTGGTTCCCTGACTGGAATTGAACCAAGGTCACAGCGTTGAAAGCACTGAATCCTAATCACTGGACCACCAGGGAACCCTACCTACCCCTTGCTTTAATCCAGTCACTGATGTAGCACAATATTTTACTTATGTTTTATGTGTTTATGTTAGTTACAATAAAACCTATTGTTATATTTCGCATTGATGAGTGCAGCTTCCTCTTTTCAGTAAAGTAACTATGTGTTACAGATTATGGCAATCTATTTATTCTTTAGGTTGGAACAAAGACCAGTGCTGACACCCGTTTCTGGTATTTATCTTTCTTCATGCATAACGATTTTATTGGCTTTTATTCAGCACATTGTTTCAATTTAAAATTTGTATTCTGGGTATATGGCAATATTTTCTTCACTTTAGCTAATCAGTACCATTTCTTGTCTTCCTACCAAAATAAATATTTGTTTATTTCTTTTAGTGTCCTGAAGCAGTATATTGAATAGAGCTTTTAGATGACAATCTTTATACTCAATAACAGATGCCATTATTTTGAAATCTCAATATTTGCTTAACCTAAGTTTTACTGTGTAATATACTGAAAATACTTAAAAATGAGAAAAAGGCAGTGTATTTACTACTGATATAAACAAATTTGACAATTTTGTTGTATATCTAAATATAATTTCTAATGGCTTACAAGCACATCATCGTTTTCAGTAGAACACGTATTGAAGAGTGCAATCTGCAAATCCTATATGCATTCACACAACTTAAAGTGACACAGTGAAGGTTCCAGATATGGTATATGTGATGATCCAAGGGTAGGGGCGGTACAAGCCCAGGGCCACCGGCAATAGACTACAGGTTAACTACCCACAAGGACGGTGGGGTTCTTGGAAATCTTGGCACAAGCACCCTGATATCTGACTTCTGTATAGGCCAGGGTCCTTGCATCAGAAATCAGCACTTCCAGGCTATCAAGAGACTCCAGATCTGATTCTTCTTAGGGGGCTTGATAAGACTTGTTAAAGTCAAACCTACCCCAGCAGGATCTTACAGAGTCCCTCCCTGCAGCCATCCAGGAGAACATGAACAAAATAAGAGACATACTATTTATATGTGCATCAAAAGTGAACTGGTTTATTTTTGAAAAGTCAGCAATATTTATAGCAGATACAGAGGGGGTGTACACAATGTAACTATGAGAGGGTGTGGCAGACAATTACAGGAGATGACACCACATGGGGTCTAGCAGTAACTTCCTCAAATAATGGGACAAAACAGAATACAAATATAATGGAGGTGGTTTACATACATAATCCAGTGGCTGGAGCCAAAGGCCCTCATTCAATTGCACTTTGGCCAATTGAATAGGGCCCTAAATAAGCACATAACATATATTTTTTTAAGAAGTTTTTAGTTAGTAAGCATCTATCCAAAAGCAAGCTTTTCACTAACTAAAAACTTCTTTAAAAAAAATATGCTATGAGCTTATTTAGGGCCCTATTCAATTGGCCAAATCGCAATTGAATGAGGGCCAAAGTGTCTGTCCTTTAATGGGCTAAGACCCAGGCCCTGGAAAGGGGTCAGTGACAGTATAACTTAGAACTATAGGTAATAAGTACTTTATAAATTAAATATTATTTAAAAATGCATTATCGTACAGCAAACTTACACTGAAGTTTGACATTTTGACCTTCTGATCAACCCACAAATGAAGTTGATAGGTCTCCATTCAATGGCTCCCATAAGGACTCTTGAAAGGCTGACTGGCAGCTACAGAAGTTTTGTAAAGTAAATTTCCGAAGCTATGGTATGGTTCCCGTAAAAAAACAATCCTGTAAAACTTATTAACTTGCATACAGGGGGAGTTGTCTGGAGCTCTCTAGCTTTAAAGTGTGCTTGCAGCCTGCTCCGAATCTGAAACCCAGTAGTCTTCATAGGAATGTTACGGAATGGTACCCACTAAATTCAACACACTACACTAGCCCTAACCTCCTCTCTTATTCCAATCTATCAATATAAACCCCTTACAATGGAGGAAAATATTAATTACCTATCCTTTTGATGTCCTCCAGCCACAATCATCGATGGTCAGGTTCCTCACTCTTCAGCCCTAGAAAATAGAGCACTTCCATGCTGAAGAATCTGTCCTCTTCTTTCTTGATTTTAGCCCTTAGTCCTCAGATTTCCATTCGTACATTCTGATTGGTTAGACATTTAAGCAATCTGATATGGAGCGGGACTAATTCAAACACATATTCCAGGCAATCAAAATCTGTAAACATAGGCCCCTGTTCAATTTTCCAAATCACAATAACATAAGCCCGTAATGGAGCCCGTAAAAGTTACAGATATTTAATTGGCTACATTTTGCTACTTGCAATCCATTTGCAAGTTACAGGCTCTAAATCACTGCGTTTGTCAAAAACGTAACTCCGCCCTATCTCCTCCTTTGATGTTTCAAACCAGTAAATGTTACCAGTATAAAGACGCAAAATCCATATTTAATTACAACAATATAACAAGCCAGAAAATTGCCGTCAAACCTATAATGGCAAATGTATCAAAAAATCCTACAAGGACTCGCAAGTGGGTTAAACACCTGTTCGTAACACTGCAAAAGCATATAAACACACAATACTGTACTTAAAAATAATGGGAAAGCAATGTCATGGGAAAGCAAAGTCATTAGAGTTAAATGCACAACAGTCTCCAGCTTGCAAATCTGCATTCAAATTTATTTATTTTTTTACGTTTTATTTCCGTATTATATCCATCCTGGGAATCAAGGAGATAATACATATCATGTAACCTGCATGCACTAGAACAGTTGATTTTTATTTCAAATCAGACTTGTAAACACTAATTGATTGTAGCTTAAACTTCATGTTTTACTGATGTCATGATGACGGTCTCATTTACTATTGGCTCTGTCTAAATTGTAACTTATGGGTGTGACGAGATCAGTCTCGTCAATGCGAATTGGAGAAGTCTAGAGGCCCACATTCTACCTTTTGACTACGGCCCATGTTGACTTTCCACCTACAAAGACATACAAAGCCATGCTCCATTTTGTCAGAAAGGACTGTGATCTAACTTTTGAACCACTGGACCAATTTGTATCATTTTCACACATGTTTGTATTTGGAGTATGCTGATTCTGAAAATGTATGTTTTATGTGAATGTGATGCATACTTTTAAAGTTATGAAAAATGTGTAGAAATGTGGTACAGATTCTGACCATCCCCCATTAGGTAAACACAGGGTGTCGCCAGGACTTGAACAAAGGGCCAGTATGGGGTTTCCCAGGGGCATAGACAAGGAGCAAACAGGAAGTTTCCATGAGGACAGTCTGGGTGAGAATGAGCATGGCAGCCATGCCGGGGGGGGTGGCCCATGGGAGGAGTCTCATGGTTCCTACCCTGTCTGATTGGCCATAGGTAATTAGGGGTTGACCAAAGGTAGTCACTGCCCCTACGGTGTATGTGGAAATGGGTTTTTATATATGTCTTGGTTTTTAATAAAGAAGAGAGTTCTCTGCTTGACCCTCAACCACAGAGCGTGTGTCTCGTGCTTGGGGGAATGGGTGTCCTGCAGTAGCTGTCCCTATAGCACTGGACGGGCGGATCGGCTAAAAAGGCCTGGGCGCCCCCTTCTTTGTGTGGGGGTACCGTTACACTGGTGGCAAGCGGCGGAATTGTTCCCACAGCCAGAAGGACAGCTACAGGAGACACCATTCTGTGGATTTACAAGTTGGGGGCAACGCATGTCCCAGCACAGCGACCCTAAAAGCAGCAGAATGGAACCAGCAGTGCTATACGAGGATGAGGACCTGGATGGCCGGGATGCATTAAGGAAAGGCATCTGGTACCAGGCCCTGGATAATGTACAATACCAGCGGGGTGAGAGTCTCCCCAGTGAAGAGCAACGTTTGCAGAAGCAAGTGGCCCTGCGCATGCCCTTCCTGGGAGAGCAGCCCCTTGAGGAATGGGTGGAGGAACTAAAGCTCCGTGCATGGCAGGAGCTATGGCTGGAGGATGCCTACCAGGCGCTCTGGTGGTATATGGCACAGTATACACCCTGGACAGCCGAGCATGACAAGCCAGAGGGAGAGGAGTTTGATGGTCCTGGCTTGTTATGGCAGTCATTTGCAGAGCCTGACTTTGGGAGCCCTGCGCAGACCAGACTTGAGGATATTTTCTATGAGAGGGAGGCTAGGCATGACTGGGATGACCCCCATGAGGTAGAGCAAGACCTTGTTCACCTAGCAACCCTGGAGTGGGAACTGGAGAAGGACTACCGAGATCTCTTCCATTCCATTGGGAAGGCTCAGCATTACAACAAGGTGAGAGACCCAGACCCCTTCAGATGGGAAGATATTGTAGAGATTTATTGGGAGGAATCACAGGCGGCCGGTGGAGATGGGACCGAGGTCTCTCCACCGGCCCTACAGGGATGCTGGGTGGCTAGCCCAGATCCCCAGCGCCAGTGTGAAGTGCAGGGAGTGGAGAGCATTGTCTCCCCTCCCCAGCGGAAGTGTACCTTGCCAGGAGAGGAGAGCAGCGTCCTCCCTCCCCAGCGTCAGGGTGAGCTGCAGGGAATTGAGAGCTCAGACTCCATTCCCCATCGACAGAGTGATATGCAGGGAATTGGAAGCCCCGTCTCCATTCCCCAGCGTCAGGGTGAGCTGCAGGGAATTGAGAGCTCAGACTCCATTCTCCAGCCACAGGCTGAGCTACCAGGGGCAGAGACGGTCGGTCCTGTCCCCCAGCAACAGGGCTGTTTAGCCAAAGGGGAGACCGTCGGTCTCCCCCTCCTACAACCAGGCCCCAAACAGGCTACTTCCGTGGTAGCGCGGGCACCAGGGCAGAGTACCGCTGGTCTCTGCCCACTCAGCAACCCACCAAGGCTGCTTACCAGTGCCCAGCACAGCCGTGGTGAGGCACCTGGACATGGACAAGTTTCTCCTCTACCCAGGTGTAGTAACCAGTTATTGTGGGTGGGCTGTACTGTTGATTGTGTTTTGTGGGTGGCCTTCCAGACTAACCCGGAATCTGGCCGGCAGGAGGTCAGATATCCGGTTAGTCTTTTTGGAAAGGGGGAGAGATGTGACGAGATCAGTCTCGTCAATGCGAATTGGAGAAGTCTAGAGGCCCACATTCTACCTTTTGACTACGGCCCATGTTGACTTTCCACCTACAAAGACATACAAAGCCATGCTCCATTTTGTCAGAAAGGACTGTGATCTAACTTTTGAACCACTGGACCAATTTGTATCATTTTCACACATGTTTGTATTTGGAGTATGCTGATTCTGAAAATGTATGTTTTATGTGAATGTGATGCATACTTTTAAAGTTATGAAAAATGTGTAGAAATGTGGTACAGATTCTGACCATCCCCCATTAGGTAAACACAGGGTGTCGCCAGGACTTGAACAAAGGGCCAGTATGGGGTTTCCCAGGGGCATAGACAAGGAGCAAACAGGAAGTTTCCATGAGGACAGTCTGGGTGAGAATGAGCATGGTAGCCACGCCTGGGGGGTGGCCCATGGGAGGAGTCTCATGGTTCCTACCCTGTCTGATTGGCCATAGGTAATTAGGGGTTGACCAAAGGTAGTCACTGCCCCTACGGTGTATGTGGAAATGGTTTGTTTTTATATATGTCTTGGTTTTTTAATAAAGAAGAGAGTTCTCTGCTTGACCCTCAACCACAGAGCGTGTGTCTCGTGCTTGGGGGAATGGGTGTCCTGCAGTAGCTGTCCCTATAGCACTGGATGGGCGGATCGGCTAAAAAGGCCTGGGCGCCCCCTTCTTTGTGTGGGGGTACCGTTACAATGGGCTTGCTTAATTGATCATGATCATGCCCTGAAATGCTACGTACAGGTTCATGGTTTGCAAGTTGGGGCTGTGAGCCTGTAATTGCGGGCTTGAGTCAATTAAATACATTTGTAACTGTGACAAATTTCTAACCCGCAGCCATACGTGCTGTGTGAAGGTAATTGCAGGCTTGTAATTAAATGGGGGCCATAGTATATAAGATGAAGACTCTGTCAAAAAATGATAGTTGGCTCAGGAACAACCGATTTTTTAGGGGGAGGACCATTTCCACATGATGAGGACCAGGGGATTCAATCAAGAAAGAAGAGGATGGATTTTTCAACCAACATGGAAGGGACCGCTTACCCAAGGCGGAAGAGTGAGGAATCTGGGCATCAATGATTTCAATAGAGGGCATCAAAAGGATAGGTAATGTATATTTTCCTCCCTTACGTGTATTTTTTTATTGGATGTAGCATTTTTTAAGTATATAGTGTTAAGGAATATGGGGGTTCTTAAGGTCCAATATGGACCCCTGTTGTGATAGGAAGAGTGCCATGGGGTCCTTGACGACCCCCATTTTATAGGGGTAAACTTTAGGTGCTATGGAGGTCCATAAGGATCCCCATGGACAAAGTTTAATATATTATGGGTAATCGTTGGATTACCATGGTATAGGGGTTACATTTGTGTGCCAAAGGGAACAATAAGGACCCCCGTGGTCTAAGTTTAGTATACCATGTTTATACTTTAGTTGGGGGATACTCTGTCCTTAGGGAGTAGCAGTTATTAATTAATTAATAATTCTGTGGGGATCTTCTTGCTCACAGTAGGTAGTGGTATTAACTTCTTCATTTGGTTTACAGCAATCAATCATTTTATGGTGCTAGCTCATTCATAGCAATGGATTTGAGGGATCCAAGCATTTTTCTGCCTTCACTAGAGGTTGAGCGTACCAATAGGCTTTTCACAATTTTGGGCACTGGATAGACATCTAAGCTTCAGTGAGACTGTTTATTGTTACCGGAGGCATGATATAGAGAGTTTTAAAATAGTTATGGGATAGGCACTCAGGGCTTAGGATATTATGGACATTTCAAGCAATCGGATGGCATTTCTTAGAGGTTAGATTTACGTAGTGATTTACGAGTGAACTTCACTCTTCTCTTTTTACGGGAGTCATGGAATGGAGGCCCTATTTTTCTTTATGAATGAAAGATCATTGCAGTTAATTGCTGATTAGCCTCAGAGTTGTTGTGTCCATTATCTTGAATGCAGTCATCTCCACACAAAAAAAGACTAGCAGCCCCATTGAAGTTCTGCTGCATTACAGAGCTATTACATTCAACCATGGCGCAAGCTACGGGCAGTAGAAGCAAACCCGTAAACCCTTTCCGTGCAAGCAAGCTGTTAAGTGGCTGGCCAAGCCACGATCGGCCGTTATTATCTAAGCTGGAAGGGACAGCCCTCAGGAAATGATCCCTTTCCACAGTCGGGAGGGCAAGAGGCTAAGGGCAAGCACAGGGCCCACAATTACACGCACTTGGAGAATGTGGTCCTCCTTGGTGCTATCCGTGTCCACCCTGTAATTCTTGCAGGGGGAGGAAAGTTAGGCCAGTGCCTAGGGCTCAGGCATGGAAGGAGGTAGCGGCTGAGATGACAGCAGTAGGCACAGAGCAAGGGATGTGAGTTCTGTCAAGCACCGGTATGACAACATCAGGGCCAAGGTGAGTAGGATGATGGCTAAGGAGGCCAAGAACCAATCTGTGACCTATAATGATTGCCAAGGACCTTGTGAGACAGGTGCCCGCCACTGGAGCTTCAGGCCTGGTGGCCTAGCAGGACCCAGCCTCCATGTCAGATGAATATCACATACACCAACATGCCACCACATATACATCAAACACACTACACATGTACATGATGACCAGCAAGGAAACTGACATGTCAGCTGTATGGAATTAACAAGGGATAGATGGATGCTACATTATACCCATTCCTGGGCACAACAACAGTAATCAACCAATAGATAGTCCATGTATTGGTGTGCCCACTGCAGTCTATGCAGCTACAGACTGCAGCCAGAATCAAGATAGCGTTAGGAGATTAGAACGATCAAGACCAAAAGCCAAATAATAGATCACATCTAGCAAATGTCAGATAGTTAGGAATGCACACAAAACAATATAATATTCATCATACTAATGACATATACCTTTCTTTTCTCTCTTTCAGCATTAAGGAGGTCTGGGTCCAGTGGCGAGCCAGAGGCAGGGGTGTCCGCTCCATCTGAGAAGGAAGTGGAAGAGCAAGCCCCCCAGCAGGAACTGGTGCAGGGGGAGGAGGAGACAAGAGGAGCTGAGGGCCCTGGTTCGGAGGATGTGATTTGACTGGTAGGGTCACCATCCGGCCCTCAGGCCACACTGCCTGGACACAAGCCAGCCACCTCCTCCTCCCCCCCACAGCAGTGTGCTGGACTGGCTACCACCACCACCACCGGG
The DNA here is from genome assembly GCA_027410445.1 of Discoglossus pictus. Lineage (NCBI taxonomy): Eukaryota > Metazoa > Chordata > Amphibia > Anura > Alytidae > Discoglossus > Discoglossus pictus. The sequence goes on along the minus strand of CM050165.1, from coordinate 38,784,691 downwards.
CACAACCACACCACCTTCAATACTGCAACACCTTCCAGCCGGCCCCCAGACCCTCCCCACTCCCACACCGCCACCTCCTCACCCCACCAAGTCCAAAGGGACCTCCATCTCCAACATCAGGCAAGGCTGCGCAGACGGAGATGTTGGCCCTCATGCGCTAGCAGCTGGACTGTCTTCGGGGGATCCAGGCTAATCATGCAGAGGTAATGTGCAGCCTGGGAAGGCGCAATAGGGAGGAGAGGACGCATCAACTAATGACGAATCCTACCTCACCTGGCTGCTCAGGACTTGGGCGGACCCCTCCTCTCCGACCACCATGCCTCCACCACTGCAGGTGCTGCTGCCTCCCCGTGCTCCCCCCCACCACCAGCAGGGAGATGGCGGCCGGCCATGGGGGATTGGAGCCCTGTGCCTAGGCGGAGGAGGACCTAGGGCCTGCACAGATGTATGTGCCTTCTCAACAACACTCCTCAGTAACAATCTATTGATCACAATGTTACCTAATCTTGCCTGGCTGCAGAATCTTGGATCCTGGCCTATGTTATGGTGCTGTTTTGTATGTAGATGGCTACCTTCTATCACATGATCCTCTTCTCTGTGGATAAGTAGGGGGGTTCTGTTTAACATGTCACCAATTGATGGTCACTGAGGAATGCTGTTGAAAAGAGATGCTGCAGTCCCTATAACCTTTTAAGGCCTTATTTTGTATGTTTTGTATTTTGTTTTCTTTTTTTGTTTTAGGTACAATTCAGGTCCATGAAGGCATCTTCTGCATCTGCAAGAATTGTGAAGGAAATTTATGAGGTTTAAGGTTTTCAGGTAGACATTCCTTCAATGACAGCCCCCTTAATATGTAGCTCCCACAATCTTATAGCTATCACCTCGTCTTGTTCCTGCCTTCTACTCTATTATTGGCTAGCCTAGCTTTATCCTATATTAGTACATGTTGACATAATCCAGCTTGTATATTCAGTATATCTGTGCATTTGCACAAGTAATTAAAGGTATGTAGATATTTCCCGGATTATGAATGCATCGGATAGAGGAGAATCAGTAGTGTACATAAATATTTTTGCATGAAAATAATCCCAAAATAAACATTCATAAAGTTACTCTAAAATTGGAAACATTCGTTCAGTTTCTGGCTTATTTTGAGAAGGAATGCCCCTGAAAATACAAGCCAAATTTGAATAAAATTCATAATTTGTTTTGGCAATCAGAGGAAGCTACAACATGGGCCCATGAGGAAGCTTGTTTGACAAGTGAAACGGACCGTCAGAAATTATATGTTTTGGAGTAATGGAATGACCCACTGATGAGCGCTATTATATAACCCAAGCATGAGTGATTCACAGCAGTGAGGCTCCTATACAGGGCAGAAACCGCAAGTTTTATAGTGAAGGCTGTTAACAGCCTATTGCTGTGTGATATATTAAAAAGCACTAGATTTTAATCATATGGGTAATATACCATATACTATTCTTTTATCATTATTGTTTTAGTTTATATTGTTGTTTTCATTGTATGGTAATCCTGGGATTAAGCTTATCCAGAAATAAGGCATATGAGGATTACTTATAACTAATGGAGGGTAATACTATGCCAATAATTATTAATTGAATACTATGGATTAAGAACTAGGGATATATTCACCCTGTAAATTAGGGAAGCTGGCAACCCAGTTACTGGCACCAATTTTATGTTTATTTAGCAGCGTTTTTTTTAATATTCCAGTTTATTAAAATGTAAAGTCAATAAAGAGCTGTTATGCACCAGGATATAGTATATAGGTCAAAATTATAGATTTATTGTTAAAACATACTTGAATGCAGTTTTTCTATTGGTTAGTACAGGGTGCCTATGTAAGTACCTCTGGGGGTGTGGAATCCAATTTTTTTTATAAAATAAAACTGTATGTGTATAGAATTAATCATTGTAATGTGTGGTTCTAATATAAGCAGGATGTGTTAAAAAAGGTTCTACATGTCAGAATACAGTGTAATGCTAATAGAAGCAATGGAACGCAGAACTGTGTCAGCTCTTTAATTATGTTCTAATTTCTCACTCAACTTCTCAGATACAAAAATAGTTCTATGTTAATACACAGATTTGTAAGAAAAGAAATGGAAAAAGCAAACAAGACATTGAGTGGTGTCTGTACACAGTGACTAACTGCTCCAGTATTAGATTTTGTTACACATACCCTGCGGATTGGTGTCCAGGCACTGGCTGACAGTGGTAAGAACAGCTGAGGACAGATCAGCAGTGCTGAAGGATATGAAACAGCTGCCCTGTGAGGTATGCATCTTGTAGCTTGCATCTGTCTTAGAAAGAACAGTCACACTTTGCTTGTTAAATGTATTATCTTTGCCAAGTTCTTTATGCAAATACAATCTCATTACAGTCTATTTTAGCAGTTGTATCTGCTTTTTTCATCCACAATATACTGGGTTAACTTGAATGTGGGTAATAAGCATAATTTTATATATATTTTAATATTTTTGTTTGCACTACACTGCTGGCGTTTGGAGGGATATTGATCTAATTATCCCAGAACACTTCATCTTTACATACAAGCCGCCAAAATACCTCATAAGCTATGAGGATTGAACATGCGAGTGGAATACTGTGGCATTTATTCTGATTTATTGTAATTTTTTATTGTGATGCAATAAATATTTATTGATTGACCTATACTAATAGCACTTTTGCACTTCCCCAGCATTTCCCTAAAATTTCACTACGGTTCAAGATTGCTGATTTTTTTCTTTGCAGGATAATTGGGGGTGGGGGGGGTGGATTTGGGGGGCCAAATCCCCCCCCCCAAGATCCCCCATTATGACCTCCTACCCCCCACAGGTCCCCCATTCTGATCTCTAGCCCCCACCACCCACCGGTGCCCCATTCAGATCTCCTACCCCCCCCCAGCTCCCCCCGTCTGTATAACACTCTTTCTATGTCATTGCTTATACTGTATATGCTGCTAACTTCAGTAATACAACTTAACACAACAGAGACTGTGACAGCATGCCTCACTCCCAACAGTGCGCGGACGCGTTGCGCAAGGATAATAAGCAAGGTCCTGAATCTGCATGCACTGCCTTTCTGTGTATTTTCCTGTGTCACCTTTGAGTTACAGATTATTTTGGCATTAACGGCTAGTTTTTGTTTTGTTAGTATATATGTTGCGTCATTATACAAATAATAAACACTCCCACGTGATTATAAAAAAAAAGTTTGATTTTCACATAGAGTATTTGAGTACCTAATGTTTATCACATGTTTTTCTTAAAGCTCCCATTTATTTTGTTACAGACAAAATGCAATAAAATGTTCACTGGCAAGGACATGAAAAATCATTTAAGGGGTAATATCAGTATGCAGGAGGATGGAAAGATATGCTAATATCAGTTTAGTGTGCCTTTAAATATGGGCCTCTGACCAAAGGTGATAGCAGATGGCAGACACAAGGCGAAATTAATGATTAATCTACACTGATAAATAGTATTGTGCTGTCTAATCTGCTCTGATAAACACAACAGAAGACCTGTCATGAACATGCATGAGAGGAGTTCAGTGGTCAGGATTCACATGGACCATCCAGCAACAGGAATCCCACAACCCCTCATCCACTTACAGTGCAAGCAACATAAACTGTGTAATTGCAGATTGCACAGTTTAGGGGCAGATTCACTAAGAGGTCACAGGGACTATGAAGGGTACAAAAGCTCTGCAATGTGACATTACATCCACTTTGAGCTAACGCCGGGTTTCCTTTTTTATTTACTTACTAATTATCAATATTACATTAAAATAAGTTTGCTACTGGGGAGGGAAGCTATGGCAAGCTTGGACAAGCTATTTAAAAGTAAAGATATTACACTATCAACAAAGGTCCACATAGTTAGTTCTATGGTATACCAAGTAGTAATATGCAGATGTGAGAGCTGGGTCAAAAAGAAGTTTGAGCGCTGTAAAATTGACTCCTTTAAATTGTGATGTTGGACAACACTGCTTAGAGTCCCTTGGACTGCAAGACGATCCAATAAATCAGTAATTTAGGAAATCAAGACAAACTGTTCACTGGAAGATTTGATCATGAGGCTAAAGCTCAAATATTTTGGCCATATGGTGAGAAGACAGGATTCCCGGATCTAGTTTCATACATGCCACAGTCACAGTTCCAACAATGATATTCAAGCAGAAAGAGTGGGACCTGAGAGGGGGGGTGGGGTGTAGGAGATCTCCTACCCCTTCCCCAGGTCCCCTATTCTAATCTCTAACCCCCCCCCCTCCCCCCATTTCCCACTCTTTCTGCTTGTATATCATTGTTGGAACTGTAACTGTAACCACCTTAAGTGGCCAGAGCCTCAGACAGACGAGTGGGAGGGGTGTACAGTACTTGTCACTCCGGACCTCAGTGGCGTGTATGAAACACGCTAGATCCGGATTCCCTAGAGAAGGCTTGGATGCTGGGAAAGATTGAAGGCACAAGAAGAAGGGGATGACAGATGCGGAGATGAGGTCACTAAGTGTGGGGGAGCTCAGCGGGGGAGTGGCTGTCAGATGTGCCTGGCGTACTGCTGTCCATAGGGTTCACTGAGAGTCAGACACGACTGAACAACTTAACAACAAATTATCAATAAAATCAGTATACTTTCCATGTCACTTTAATATAGTTATTAAAACATACATGTGAAGTTTAGTGTTAGACTTCAGCAGAAATACTGTTTTACAACCCGTATAAAATGGGAGATGGGAGATTATATGCTAAATGGGACTGTCCTTATAGGAGCCTTTATCTGTTGTCCATATAATACTGTTCATATGACAATTGCAGACAAATCTATACTGGTCTGAAAATAATAAGTACAGCCTCCTGGACAGATCCTCTTTCATCTGATGAATACCTAATCTGGATGAATAGAAACATGTCTGGAATCTACAGCTAATTTTAAATGTATGTTTAAATAAGTGCATTGATCCCTCCCCCTTAAATACTGATTTTATGCTAATCAGTCACTAAATAATAAAAGTAAACTCTATTGTTTGACCCAAAAGTAGTATTTTAAGCTTTCACCTTCATTCCATCTAATGCCATTGTAATCATAGTGTTTTATAGGCATTTAATGGGTGTCCTAGTAATGTGTTGTATCAAAAACACTGGTTGTGATCACACACTGATCTGTAAGCATTTTCCCTTCTCCCATCCACTGGCAAGCAGGAATAGAACAAGACCACACCTGACAGATTCCCAAGTACCTATTCACATAAGCTCCAACTAATGTTATATTATTATTATTATTGTTTATTTGTAACACGCCAACATATTCCGTAGCGCAAAACATTAATTGTGATCAAGGCAAAACAATATTAACACATTACAAAGAAGGAGGGCCCTGTCTTTGAGTTTATAATCCTGTGACCATAGTGCTTTCCCAAAGAACCTTGCAAGATTGAAAACTCGCAGACTTACAATCTAAAGATAAATAAATAGTTATTTACTGAGAGACATGAAAAAAGTATAGATATTTTAATTCTGTATTATGTTCGCCACTTGATTCCTATCTTAATAAAAATGTGAGGTTCAAACATTTTTAACAGACTGGTTTCTATTTACATATAGGTGACTATAATACAATAATAAAATCATCATAATATTTTTTATTACTAGAATTAAATTTACTTTAAGGTATATGGAAGTTTATTACTCTCCCTGCAACCTGTTTATTATGGTGGAAATCCCATAATCTACTGACGGTGAATTCCTGGTATCGAGATAATACTAAAAGAAGAATTCAATATCCCCATTCAGGAACATTATACATTTTGTAGATTTAAATACTTTCTTCACGTTAGAAAATACACTAGGTAAGCCGACTTCAAATTGGTTTACTAGGTTATGCTCCTCTTACAAAAGGTATTGTGGGTATCCTATATGATACTTTTAACTCCCCTCCCAAAATATATGCAGATATGGGAAGAAGACTAAAATGGCAAGTGGGATATGGGGACTTGGAAGAACTCTTGGCGAACCCTTACCAGAGGATCTTTGAGCAGTAATATTCTGGAGACCTCTATTAAGGGTTCTTCATAGGATATATATCACCCCAGACAAACTATTTAGATGGAAACGCTCCCCTAATCCTAATTGCTTTAGAGCTTGTCAGATTAATGGGACCTTTTTCCACACTTGGTGGTCATGTGCCCTGGTTCAGTCTCTTTGGACCAAGGTTTTTCACTTAGCCTCAACCATATTTGGCACGCCTGTTACCGCTAAGTCGGACATAGGCCTACTAGGTCACTCTGTCCCCTCACTATCAAAATAGACTCCTTCAGTACTTACTGCTAGCAACAAAGAGTCATATAGCCACGCAATGGAAATCTCCCACTCTTACTTTACAATCAGTCATCAATAAGATGAACCACATTGCTATAAATGAAAGGCTAACCCATTTACTGGAGGACCGTATGCCTATTTTTCTCCAGATATGGAATCCCTGGATTCATTCTCGCTATAGACCCCCTATCACATGAAGTCTTCGTAATTAACATTGAGCTATATTTTGCTAATTTTTACAATGGAGCTGCGGACCGGGGACTGGAGGAGGCGGGATGGGCGGTGGACCCGAGCTGGTAATCAACAGGACTTATACTTCAGTACCCTTGAGACAAAAAATTGTTTTCAAATTTAAATTCCATGTGTAGTCAACAATGCTTTTTATTTTTCTCTTTTATTATACTGTTTTAGCTCAATTATAGTTATATTGTGTCTATATAGTTAGTTTTTTGCTTTTCTTTTCTGTTCGTTTCTTACTTAGGCTCTGGATGTTTGCTCTGCTAGACCGAGCCTACCAAACTGTTTTATTTTAGGTAAACTTTTTCCTTAGAAAACTTAGGTAACCTGGCTACCCTTAGACCTTCCCACAAGTGGGGATAGATCTTTTTGGTTAACTTGATTTCGACTATTATATGGTATCTTATGGTGTAATGTAATGTTAGCCTTTTCTTCTTTCTGTTTACCCTTAATTGGGTATGACTGTATGTTAATAATGTCAAACTGCTACTTGGCTTTTATGTTATCCTCCGGTTTATTTAGTTACCTAATTAATACCTTTGAAAAAAAAGGTATATATTGTCTTATAGGAAATACATTCATATATATAGAGAAGTTTCCCTGATTTGTGTTCCTTTTTCTAATTTAACACATGCTGCTTATATCACACATTACATTAATTAATTATATTTGCATACATATATTGAAAAAAAAATGTTTCCATACCCCCAGAGCATCCCATGATGCTTTGCTGCAGAGACTGAATCCTCAGACATTGCAACAATGTTATATCTGCCTCTGATTGGCCAAAATGAATTATTAATTGTATGCTAATTTAGCTTGGATTTTCATGGGCATGCCTTGTCAAAATCAACTGCCAGAAAGCTGAAGAAATTTGCAAATTTTACACTAAGTTTAATGTTTTTGGGGGGATTTTATTACATGTAAAAAATGTTTATATACACAACTGATTCTCCTCTGTCAAATGCATTCATAATCCATGAAAATTCTATGTACCTTTAGGTTATGCAAGTAAAGTTGCAATCACTACCGCAATAAAGTAAAAAAGTCCATCACAGTCCTTATTAAATACTTTGGGCCCTATTCTATTGGCCAATTCGTAAATTTATACACACTTAAAACCACTCTGAAAATTGCCACATATCCTACTAGCTATGTGTAATCCAATTACGAGTTCCCCTCCCACAATCACTACGCGCCAGCCAAAGTCGCAAAACCGACCTTAGAACTCCTTTGGTTTTAGCACAGCTCAAATATTACAAGCTCTAAATAATTTAAGTAACACAAAATCTATATTCTATTAGACAAGTAGCTAGTATAACGTTTCTGACAAAAATATTATGAATACTAAATAGGACTCACAAGGGCTTTTTCAAACACTTATTGGAGCTGTAGCAGCAATTAAACACACAATACTGTACTTTAAAAGTCTGGGAAGGCACAACAATACATTCGAATTAATTGCCCAACAGTCTCAAACCCACAAATATGCAATTAAAACATAATTTTTTAAATGTTATTTCTGAGTAATATTGATCCCGGGACTCAAGGGGTGTTATTACATATTATGAAACGCATATGGATTAAAACAGATGATCTAATGCATTTTATAGACTACTAGATTGCTTCATTGTGAGCCCGATCTGCAAATATTACTTATCGGCTCTCATTAATTCTTAGCCTCTGATTGCAGATTACATCTAACTTCCAAATTTTACTGACATCATGATGACAGACTCATTTACTATTGGCTGTGTCTAAGAAGCAAATTATGAGTTTGATTAAATATTGTCAGATGAAATCAGACTATAAAAGGCAAAGTTTACGAGTTCAGCCTTGAGGTCGGAATTTGTGAGCTGGAGTAGAATACATCTAAACATTTATAAAAAAAAAAAAACTCCCGCAGCCAAAAGTACGGGTTCAAGGCATTTATGTGCAGCTAATAGAATATGGCCCCATATTCTTAGTAAATACTGACAATTTGACTGAATACTTATTTCAATATAAAGTGTGTGCTTTATTTTGTGCATACAGAATACTAAGTACAATTCATTCAATAAAAGCCTTGTTTGGACCTTCATCGCTAAGCCACATAAAGCTCCTGAAATCCCACAAACATTTGCAGTTGTACTTATAAACCTGCTACACATCAAACACAAAGGATAGCTGAGTAATAGTGTTTCTGCTTTGGGTGAGTCCTGGCCATATCTTAATATGAGCTCTTATAAGCTTGGCAAATATGTGCCTCGGCCAACAAAGTACCGATAGTCACAACTGCAGTCCTTGAGGCACATCAAAGGGCCAAGATTTCAGCATATCCATAGGTTGCACATAAGTGATACAGTAAAAATTAATGAACCAATGGTTAAAACACTACAGTAGTTTCGGAAGAACTGCACGTATATGTGAAGTTCATAACAAACTAATAACATTAGCAGATATATAAAGCATTTTAAGAGACTGGACGTCAATCTTGGGCGCTTGCTGCCCTAGTATCAGAGGGGAAGAGTTATCCTCATGTGATTTATCTCCAATTAAGTTCTATTGTTCATACTGGACATTTCCCTGTTTGTCTGTGGCAAATAAATTTAACGGCAAACAAGTGAGTCATTTAAAAAGTAGGTAACAAGGAAGATGTTCAAATTGTGGTGTTTGTTGGTGTGTTATGTGAGCTGTAGAAATAGAAGATACAGACAGACATAATGTTTATGGTATATCCAAACTTTAATGGCATGGGATTGTCTTTCCAATATAGTCATACTACCACCTTACTAACCAAATGACCATTTCTCTTACAGTCAGATCTAAGCATCTTAGACAATGTATGTCCTTATGTCCCACATCTGCACCCCCCCCAGATCACAGATTATATGGTTAGAGGTGATGGTTTGATTACTGTTTACACACACTAATTAATATTAACATTTAATTGTAACGCGACAATGTGACGATCCAAGCTGGTAGGGGCTATACAAGCCTAGGGCCACCTGCTATAGACTACAGGTTAACGACCAACAAGGACTGCTTGGGTTCTTGGAAATGTCGGCACCAGCACCCTGATATCTGGCTTCTGTATCGGTCAGGATCCTTGCATCAGAAATCAGTACTTCCAGGCTACCAGATATTCCAGATCTGCTTCTTTTTAGGGGGCTTGATAAGACTTGTTACAGTCAAACCCTTCCCCAGCAGAATCCTACAGAGACTCTCAGTACCTCCCTGCAGCAATCCAGAAAAATAAAAAGACATACCATTTTCTATATGCCTCAGCAGTGAACTGTGTTTATTCGCTTCCAAACACCAGCTAACTAAAAAAAAACTACAGACAAAAAAAAACAGAACACAGAACCAAATCACAACCCACATTCCCTCCTCCCCTCTGACCTCCTTGATCTGGCACATATTGGTTGTCGGGGTGGGAGCTTTTATTTTTATTTTTTCTTGCACCATTTACAACCCCCAAAGGGTAATAAAAACTAGTTTAAAACGTTATGGCCGGTCCTTTGATCATGGCTAAGGAACTAAGATGGGGGGTAGGGAACATCTGGGAATTGCACCTCTGGACCAAATATACATCAGACTATCACATGACATTAACTATACTCACACATAAATTAATTTTAAGGGTCAGGAAGAAAGTGAAGTTTAAATAGGTAGGAAGGTATCAAAAGTTTGAATTGGTTTTCATTTAGAAGGAAAAGGAAAGGATCTGATTGGAAGTCATTTGAGTTGAGTGGCTCTGGTATGTATATGATATCTGCCTCTAGTGGTCAGATAGCATAACCTGCAAATGGGATATTATATCACATATAATAGTTGTCAAACTGCAAGTTGTCGTCGTGCTCTGAGAGCTTGCGAAGAGAGAAATGCAGTTCTGGCCGCACATACGGACCTCGCAAAGCAAGGGCTGCATTTGCGGAGGTGGAGGCTCCCACGTCAGGTGCAATGAGCCGCAGCAAATGCGCACATTTGTGAAGCGAGGGGCGACATTTGCGGAGATGGACATAAACTGCAATAAGCCGAAGGCTCATTGCAGGCCACAAATGCGGACCTCACAAAGAGAGTGTCCGCATTTGAGGAGGTGGAGGCTCTATGCCACCTCACGCGCTGTAAAAAACAACCCAGAAAAGTGGGACTTTGAAAAAGAAACAAAAAAGAGTTGCGGGACTTAGAAAAAAAAAAATACGACAAGCGGGACTTAGAAAAAAAAAAAAAACTCAGGATGAGGAAATCGGGAAAAAATTATGACCTGTGGGACTTAGAATAAAAAAAATACGAGGTTGCAAAAATACGAAGTTAACAACCGAATCGCGCACATCGACAAACACGAAAAGCACAAAAAAAAACAAACAACATAAAACAAACATCACACACAGCAAGGGGGGACAGCCAGGACGTCTGGGAGTGAGGTTGAACGCAAGTTTAAGGCGCATTTAAAACGTTTCAACACTTTAAAATTGGCTAAGCGACCCAAAAAACGTAGGACGTAAAAAATTAAAACCAAGCTAAAGGACACTGAGCCGCGAAAATCACCGCCAGGCATGTACGAGTTACACAGGAACGTAGCAGACACAAAATATACCATTACAACAGACGGAAAGTGCTCGCGAGCCAAGTAACACATAGACAAAAGCAGCCATTTTACAACACTAATTTACGACTTATAACATTAGGATTCTAAAATGCGCTTTACCCGCCTTCTCCTCAGGTGATCAACACTCCAACTGTACATTTTCAGCTGCCAAAATCCAAATAGATTGTAAGCTCTTAGGATATTGATTGCTGCATATTAAATATAAATAGGTAAAGTTTATTCATTTATTAATTCATATTACTTTATTAATTCACTGTACTCACATTTGTAATCACTTTGGGATTTTACACTGTACTTATATATCTGTCTTCGCGATGAGCGCCAAAGGTGATCTTTGCAAAGCCAATTGTACATGAGGGGATAGGCTCACAATAAGCCCGAAGGCGCTCATTGCAAGCCAGGCGCAGCGCGGGGCACGCAATAAGCGCCGAAGGTCCACAGAGGAGCAAAAGCCTTACATTTTGTTGCAAACAGCATTGCCATGGCTTAAAATTGTATTGCCCCTTCATTTTTGACGGGCAAGTCGTTAGTATACAGTTGCAAGCAAAAGTATGTGAACTCTTTGGAATGATATGGATTTCTGCACAAATTGGTCAAAAAATGTGATCTGATCTTCATCTAAGTCACAACAATAGACAATCACAGTCTGCTTAAACAAATAACACACAAAGTATTAAATGTTACCATGTTGTTATTGAACACACCATGTAAACATTCACAGTGCAGGTGGAAAAAGTATGTGAACTCCTAGACTAATGACATCTCCAAAAGCTAATTGGAGTGAGGTGTCAGCCAACTGGAGTCCAATCAATGAGATGAGATTGGAGGTGTTGGTTACAGCTGCCCTGTCCTATAAAAAAACACACACCAGTTCTGGGTTTGCTTTTCACAAGAAGCATTGCCTGATGTAAATGATGCCTCACACAAAAGAGCTCTCAGAAGACCTACGATTAAGAATTGTTGACTTGCATAAAGCTGGAAAGGGTTATAAAAGTATCTCCAAAAGCCTTGCTGTTCATCAGTCCACGGTAAGACAAATTGTCTATAAATGGAGAAAGTTCAGCACTGCTGCTACTCTCCCTAGGAGTGGCCGTCCTGTAAAGATGACTGCAAGAGCACAGCGCAGACTGCTCAATGAGGTGAAGAAGAATCCTAGAGTGTCAGCTAAAGACTTACAAAAGTCTCTGGCATATGCTAACATCCCTGTTAGCGAATCTACGATATGTAAAACACTAAACAAGAATGGATTTCATGGGAGGATACCACAGAGGAAGCCGCTGCTATCCAAGCAAAACATTGCTGCACGTTTACAGTTTGCACAAGAGCACCTGGATGTTCCACAGCAGTACTGGCAAAATATTCTGTGGACAGATGAAACTAAAGTTGAGTTGTTTGGAAGAAACACACAACACTATGTGTGGAGAAAAAGAGGCACAGCACACCAACATCAAAACCTCATCCCAACTGTGAAGTACGGTGGTGGGGGCATCATGGTTTGGGGCTGCTTTGCTGCGTCAGGGCCTGGAAATTGCTATCATCGAAGGAAAAATGAATTCCCAAGTTTATGAAGACATTTTGCAGGAGAACTTAAGGCCATCTGTCCACCAGCTGAAGCTCAACAGAAGATGGGTGTTACAACAGGACAACGACCCAAAGCATAGAAGTAAATCAACAACAGAATGGGTTAAACAGAAGAAAATACGCCTTCTGAAGTGGCCCAGTCAGAGTCCTGACCTCAACCCGATTGAGATGTTGTGGCATGACCTCAAGAAAGCGATTCACACCAGACATCCCAAGAATATTGCTGAACTGAAACAGTTCTGTAAAGAGAAATGGTCAAGAATTACTCCTGACCGTTGTGCACATTTGATCTGCAACTACAGGAAACGTTTGGATGTAGTTATTGCTGCCAAAGGAGGTTCAACCAGTTATTAAATCCAAGGGTTCACATACTTTTTCCACCTGCACTGTGAATGTTTACATGGTGTGTTGAATAAAAACATGGCAACATTTAATACTTTGTGTGTTATTTGTTTAAGCAGACTGTGATTGTCTATTGTTGTGACTTAGATGAAGATCAGATCACATTTTTTGACCAATTTGTGCAGAAATCCATATCATTCCAAAGGGTTCACATACTTTTGCTTGCAACTGTATATATATATATATATATATAAATATATATATATATATATATATATAGTGAAGAAAAAGTACATTTGCACTCACATTTGAATGTCTAAAATAATTTAAAATATGTATTTCCTGCTCAGAATTCCAAGAAATACAGTTATTGTACCTCATTCTGGGAACCTGGGCAGAGACATGCAAATGTCCCACAAAGGATTCACTCTTTGGTTTAACATTAAACAGTTCTTAACTCTGTTGATATGAATACAAACCACTAATCTTACATATTTTCATATATTATTACAAATAGCTACTCAGCTTACAAAATCCCTAAGTACATAATATTTTGTGACCTTGCAGTATTACTAATAGTACCAAGAAATGTAGAAGTTTTCTTCAATACTTTAAACACTAGATAGAACAAACAAAAAGAGAGACATTGATTTATTTGTATTCTCATTTCACCTTCTAGTAGCTCAGCAAGAAATATCAGTATTAATCAGTTTACTAATAACATGAAAGTGACCTACATAACATCAAAACTTTATACTAACATACTTAAATTAGCACAGCCAGAAGAGACACACAGTTTCTTGGCTTGGCTTATAATACTTCCAAAAAATAATATAGGACAATACAATGGTGGTAGAGTACTCTCCTATTGAAACTTAAACTTATGTGAGAAATGGCTGTATGAAAGATCCTAAGATAAAGAAGTCTGGGAAATAGAAGTATGTTCAATTCATTCTCGGCCTCTTACTAATTTGAAAGTCTTCTGCTGCAGAGATAATTATGGATGATGTAACTTTCCCCATAACCTTGCATGGTCCAGAGAGGTTGTTGGAGTACTCCACTAATACTGTTTGTTTCCCATTTATTCATTACCTTTCACACTAAAGAATACCACATTTTTGGTAAATTGGCAACAGCCACCTTTATTACACAGTTGTCAATATGACAGAACAACCATAACTGAGGATATGATCAACCGAAAGGTTGCCAGGAAGGTCCCACATAGATTGACCAACGAGAGGCATCCTTTTGCTTACTAACTAAAAATGAACTGAGTTCAGCCACAGAGGGGCGTCACTGTAGCTCTGGGATCCAGGTCTATGGACACTCTTCCTTACTAGCCTCCTAGCAGCAAAAGAAATTCTAATATCCTCAACAACTGTAGCTTGATTCTCCTGATGTGGAAGGGAGCAGCTCCTGAAAGTAAATGAGGCAAGAGACTCCCCCACTCTCGCCTACCTTTTTCATCAATACTGCCCCTTTCATCAATACTTCCTCCAAGGGGTTGTGTATGTTCATACCACCATCAAAACTTGGCCCATTATGCAACTCTCTGCAGATGTTGGTGTGCTACCATACTTTGGGCCTCATTCTATTAGCGGCCTCAGCCGTTGCGGGGCCGCAAGGACCGGCCGCAAGCTATTCGGCTATTCTATTCCCTTACGGCCGGGGGCTCCGGCAGGCTTGCGGCCGGCGCCTTGCTATCTCTTGCGGCCGCTCGCGCCAGAGGAAAGCCTTTGATCTAAAACGGCTGCAAGAGTTTCGGCCGTAAGAAATTTCTATTTGCAATTCAATTGCTCCGGGAACCCTCTCTGCAAGGCTAAAAGCGAGCCGCTGCTTACTTGCAGGAAAGAGGTCCCGCTAGCACCAATTAAGCACATAAAATAGCCCAAATAAAGCCATCCTGCACTTTGAGAAGACTATAAAGGGATTTTAGGTGTTAGAAAAAATAACACATAATTATCCTATACTCAAATCCGTAAAATATTTTATTTTTAATATACGTAAAATATCCATGTAAAAAGTCCTGAGGGCTTGGAGCACCTCAGACCCGCCCACGCCGCAGCCGGAAAATAAACAGTTAATTTGAACTCGGGTTTGGGCTGATGTGCAAGCTTGAGAGGGGGTTACTTTTAATCCTCATGTCCCCCAATATGATCCCTAGCATTTACAGAGCTGTACAGTGCAGGCTTGAATTTATTTTTGCGTTTTTATATTTCAGAGCTTACGGCCGGTTCCAAGATATGCGGCCGGCCGTAAGGGGAGATCCTTGCGGGGCCGTATAATAGAATCGCGAGTTAACAGAATCGCAAGGAATTGCAGCCTTACGGCCGATTTACGGCCGCTAATAGAATGAGGCCCTTTGTTTGTAGGCCTTGCTTCCCACCACTAAAGCATGATTATGTATCATTGTAATAATATTGGATTTTTGGATGAATATAGGAGCATTTCTTTTTACCACTGTAGTTGGTAATGTTTTATTGTTTTTTTTTATTTCGGTCCCAGAACAGAATTAACTGATTTAAATAAACCATTACCCTTGAGTGCTTCTTACTGACAGTTACTGTTGTATGAGTTGTAGTTTTCTGCCAATAAAATCTAGTGATATATTGGTGTTTATTTATTCTGCATATGTTTATTTCATTTAACCGTAATGACACAAAATGTGAAAATCAGCAAACTGGGAACATTTGGACAGAAAATGAGGTGGAATATTGTGGGTGCATTTCTTCTGCTACTAGGTATGTTTGTAATGCAACACGACATTACAGAGCTGCTTACAATAATCAGGTGTCCCGAGACAGGTCCTGCATAAAACTAAAATGCAAATATATTTTTTCCTGGCTGTACTCAATGATGTTGGCATCCTGCTGTTTTACATAGCATACAAACAATAAAATATCTCATAAACAGAACTGACAGACACAAAACAGTTCCTTTTCCTATGTATTATGAATATATTTAAATTTGCATTTATTTTTAAAATATGTTTTTACCATGATATACGGTATTTACAATATATGGACTTAATGTGGAGAAAAAGACAGTACTAGCTATCATTTCTTGAAGCTGTTTGTTGACCCTTACTGACACTTCATTGTTCAGTAAGAAGATCAAGGGAATTCCCTGGTACTGTTTTTTGGGATTTTTTTGTTTTTTATTTCAAATATTACCAAGGAAGCCCCCTCTATATATACAATAAAATGATGGCGAGTCCTCAGATTCCACATGACAGTGAAGTGCATATTCCTGTATTGAGGAACACATGAAGAACACATATGCCTGCTATCACCTGTTCTTTCTTCTCACTCTACTGCCATGTATCCTAAATGCACTTGCAAGAATAATCTCCATCAAGCATATATTAAAAAATACTCATAACTTCATTTAGGGATACTCTCTCCACTTTCCTATATTGGTTGTATTGCCCTATATTATATTTTAATAGGATTGGTCATTGTTGTTAGATTATTGGAAGTAGTTTATGCCACGCAAAGAAAAACTTCTGTTTCTTCTATCTGCTCTGGTTATATCTCTATGCCTGTGGTGGAACGAAGTATGGAAGAATACCAAAAACCTGCAGAGAGGTGCATAATGGGCCACTGATGAAGTTGGTAAGACCAGGTTGCACCAACCATAATTATCACTGCAGGAGAAGTCTTTCAAATTAGTAAGAGGAAGAGAATGAATTGCCTACGATTCTTTTGTTTCTCTGATACTCCCATTGCTCAGATAAATTTAGGTTTTAATTGGAAGGTACTCTACCACCATCGTATTGTCCTATATTATTTTTTAATAGCATTAGTCATTGTTGTTGAATTATTGGAAGTATCCTAGCCTAAGCCAACAAACAGTGTGTCTCTTCTGGCTGTGCTGATTTAAGTATGCTAGTATGACGTTTTGATGTAATGTAGGTCACTTTCATTTTATAAGTAAACTGATAAATAATGATTGCTGAGCTACTACAAGGTGAAATGGGAATACAAATAAATCAATGTTCCTATTTTTATTTGTTCTACTTAGTGTTTAAAACATTATTGAATTTATATTGAAAAAAATCTATATTTTAGGTACTATTGAGAATATTGCAAGGTCACAAATATTATGTACTTAGGGATTTTGTAAGCTGTTTGTATTCATATCAAAAGAGCCAGAGAACAACTATTTAATGTATCAGCAACTAATTGGAAGACAGGAACTATATATATATGTAGTATGTCTTACCTTTGAGATTTTTAGATTAGTGATATGTATGTATATTATCTTCCACTCAGAAATAGCTCTTCTCTGCGCCATAAACATCTCCATACCATTTTCAGCTAAAATCTAATTAATTACACTAAACATTTTGGCCCTCATTCAATTGCCATTTGGCCAATTGAATAGGGCTCTTAATAAGCACATAACATATTTTTTTAAAATAAGTTTTTAGTTAGTGAAAACCTTGCTTTTGGATAGATGTTTACTAACTAAAAACTTCTTTAAAAAAATATGTTATGTGCTTGTTTAGAGCCCTATTCAATTGGGCAAATGGCAATTGAATGAGGAGCTTTGAATACTCTACTACAGAATAACTAAGCCCCTACTTTAAATTCAATACCAATTACAAACGCCACATCTTTTATTAAGCAGTTTTTCACATTTACAAATAGTCTAAAACATTTAACTTCCATTTATAAGCCTTTACACAATTTCTCCCATAAGTATGTGCATCTTCCATACAGTCAACTAGAAAATAAGCTCTTCTTTTACTTAAAATGCAGTTAAATCCATTATTATAATATCGTACTTTTATCAATATGAACAGCCATATACAGGAACAACACTATCCAAAAAAAAGATCCATACATACTTGGCAATTCAAAATACATTTTTCCAGCTAATTAATATTTTCAGAAGGGTGAAGGGATTTTTTAATTTTTAACCCACTTCGTAATTGTTTCTGTATTTGTTTGCTAATACAATAAATATTTTCCCATATAGTGCTAAGAGGATGTATAACTACATATAAACCAAATATCAAAACATAACTTGAATAAATACATACTAAAATGAGTCTGATATTTTACTGCATAAAATTGTAAAAAAAATAAATGCATTAAGATATTGTAAGTTCCATTCTTTTCTCTTTTTAGATTATTTTTCTTTCGGTTCTAAAATAAATGTGTCACCATGTATACAATAAGGTTTATTTGTACAACAAATTGAATTCTATTTCCAGTTCTTCTCCCATTGGAATTACTGTAAAGGTCACTAGTTGGGAGTAAGATTGTTCCCAGGAAAACGCCTTGGTACAAAATCTTTTCGGGCTGTCTGCTTTTGCAGCTATTTTGGTCTGTACTGTAGTCACTATTTACTAGGAAACTCAAATAAATATAAATAAAAATGACATATCTACTTTTAGAGATGTATACATGTATATTAACCTTCAAATAATGAAAAAAAATATTTGGACAGAATTAAAACATTTGTAAGATTCTATGTTAAAAGTGCGGTTTCACCTATTCCCATATTACACTATGTGAGAAAATACATAATTAGCCATATTATCCTTATTATTATTATTGCCCGACACCACAAAAATAACTTACCGTACATTTTCCGAATTCACATTTCTGTGTATCCTGACAATTCAGTTTGTAATGATGTTACAAAACCTAGTTTTGTGTAATTTGGAGAATTGACAAAATCATTAATATTTTTTTATGATTATTGATGGAATTATAGAAGTCGATATAGTGATAAAAGCTAGTACACTATGGAGGACAACAGAGAAAATGCACTTTTTATGCCATTTTCTAAAAATATATATATATTTTGCAAAAGTTGTTTATCTTACCATAGATAAAAGCAGTGATTTCAACAGTTGGCTTTGGGAATGGTGCCAAAACTTTATCTGTCTGTTCTCAATTGTAAAGAAAGGTAACACTTTAAACATATTACTACCATTAGCGTCAGGTAGAGGTTATTGATAAAAGTGTCTGCAGATAAAATGGGCTTTATTGTAAGGACCACAAAAGTCACTTATATGTGTTCTTCACCATTTGATAGAGGGTAAAAGTGTAGAAGGTTTGAATGAGGCAGTGACTGAATCATTACAACTACTTCCATAAATTAAAGGAACACCACTATATCTAAACTGGTGGCAGATAGCTAGTGTGACTTCCTTTGAAGGAGATGTTGTAGGGTTCAATGCCCATGAAGAATACTTTTTTCTTTACTGTTTACAAAATCAGAAATGTGTTCTTTAGTTTACATAATAAAGCTTCATATAACTGTCATCTATTTATTTATTTAAAATAAAAATTAATAACTATGTGAAATACACACACACACGTATAGGAACTAGCCCCCACACTGATGAGAAGCCGTAAACTCAAAACAGTGCTGTCTGTGGGTAGGTTTCCTGGCTTGTACTTAATCCATCCTCGGCTTTGCTTAAAGCTATGTAATACAGCAGGCATGGGCTTAAAAGGAGCCATGTTTGAAAGGGTATTTGGAATAAAGAGCAAAGCATTCAAATGTGAACAGGAATGTACGATTTATAAATATATATATATATATGTATATATATATATATATATATATATATATATACATATATACATAAAGTGGATATAAAAAGTGAACACACCCCTGTTAAAATGTCAGGTTTCTGTGCTGTCAAAAAATGAGACAAAAATAAATAATTTCAGAACTTTTTCCACCTTTAATGTGACCTATAAACTGTACAACTCAATTGAAAAACAAACTGAAATATTTTAGGTGGAGGTAAGAAAAAAAAAAGAAAAATAATGTGGTTGCATAAGTCTGCACACCCTCTTATAACTTGGGATGTAGCTTTGTTCAGAATTAAGCAATCACATTCCAAATTGTGTTAAATAGGAGTCAGCATACACCTGCCATCATTTAAAGTGCCCCTGATTAACTTCAAATAAAGTTCAGCTGCTCTAGTTGGTCTTTCCTGAAATTTTCTTAGTCGCATCCCACAGCAAAAGCCATGGTCCGCAGAGAACTTCCAAAGCATCAGAGGGATCTCATTGTTAAAAGGTATCAGTCAGGAGAAGGGTACAAAATAATTTCCAAGGCATTAGATATACCATGGAACACAGTGAAGACAGTCATCATCAAGTGGAGAAAATATGGCACAACAGTGACATTACCAAGAACTGGGGCTCCCTCCAAAATTGATGAAAAGACGAGAAGAAAACTGGTCTGGGAGGCTACCAAGAGGCCTACAGCAACATTAAAGGAGCTGCAGGAATATCTGGCAAGTACTGGCTGTGTGGTACATGTGACAACAATCTCCCGTATTCTTCATATGTCTGGGCTATGGGGTAGAGTGGCAAGACGAAAGCCTTTTCTTACAAAGAAAAACATCCAAGCCAGGCTACATTTTGCAAAAACACATCTGAAGTCTCCCAAAAGCATGTGGGAAAAGGTGTTATGGTCTGATGAAACCAAAGTTGAACTTTTTGGCCATAATTCCAAAAGATATGTTTGGCGCAAAAACAACACTGCACATCACCAAAAGAACACCATACCCACAGTGAAGCTTGGTGGTGGCAGCATCATGCTTTGGGGCTGTTTTTCTTCAGCTGGAACTGGAGCCTTAGTTAAGATAGAGGGAATTATGAACAGTTCCAAATACTAGTCAATACTGGCACAAACCCTTCAGGCTTCTGCAAGAAAGCTGAACATGAAGAGGAACTTCATCTTTCAGCATGACAACGACCCAAAGCATACATCCAAATCAACAAAGGAATGGCTTCACCAGAAGAAGATTAAAGTTTTGGAATGGCCCAGCCAGAGCCCAGACCTGAATCCAATTGAAAATCTGTGGGGTGATCTGAAGAGGGCTGTGCACAGGAGATGCCCTCGCAATCTGACAGATTTGGAGTGTTTTTGCAAAGAAGAGTGGGCAAATCTTGCCATGTCAAAATGTGCCATGCTGATAGACTCATACCCAAAAAGACTGAGTGCTGTAATAAAATCAAAAGGTGCTTCAACAAAGTATTAGTTTAAGGGTGTGCATACTTATGCAACCATATTATTTTATTTTTATATTTTTTCTTCCCTCTACCTAAGATTTCAGTTTGTTTTTCAATTGAGTTGTACAGCTTATAGGTCACATTAAAGGTGGAAAAAGTTCTGAAATGATTTATCTTTGTCTAATTTTTTTACAGCACAGAAACCTGACATTTAAACAGGGGTGTGTAGACTTTTTATATCCACTGTATATATATATATATATATATATATATATATATATATATATATATATATATATATATACACACACATTTATTGGTTTAATTTTTTTGTGAATAAAAAGAGCATTCAGGGTTATCCTTCATAATTAGAGATCCAGAGAGGAGTCCGATGATTGTCAGTATCTGGGGTCAGAAAGGAATTTTATGTTTTTTTCCCCCCTAGTCCAAACAATGAAATTAGTTTGCTTTTAAAGGTATATGTAAAAATTAAAGTGTGGTGGTGTGTGGTCAGTGTGTTTCATAAAATGTTTTCATTAAGAAGTCATTGGTCTTCCATTTGTTTTGTTTTTAAATTAACTAATGTATTTATTAACACACATACGATGAATGAATGAATATATGTATATATATATATATATATATATATATATATATATATATATATATATATATATATATATGTACATTTTTAATATAAAAAATTGAACCTGTGACGTATCAATGAAAAAAATATTAATACAGAGCTCTTAACACTGCACCACCATAGCCTGCTTGTAAAGTAAGTATAAACCCATAATTCAAAGTATAACAGTTACAGACTTCAGTCACATTATTTATGCAGGTTCTTGTTTGGCGGCTTCAAGAGGTAAACTAAAAGGACAATATCTAAGTCAATTCTTGATCAAGTTTAAAAAAGTACACATTTTCCACATGATTTTTCACGCTCTAACCAATAGTGAAGAGGACATATCTTGACTTTTGTGGTCCTTTAAATCAGATGAAAATTGTGCCACACCCTGTTTAAAATGTTCTGGATCTCAAATTGATCAACATGATCACTGGAAGGAAACTAACCAAGTGTAAAGATCAAAAATGTGCTATACAGTTAAAGCAAGGTACAAGGTATTGCTAATTTTCTAAGTATTTTGCAAACACTAAATACAGTGCTATTTGTGCTTGTATACTGCTAACAAATGCTATTGTTGTACAGCCGACTGGGATAGCTCTACTAATCTTTGCTAATGGGAAGAGAAATGTCTATGTACTGCACTTAGTACAGACAGAGAACGCACAAACTGAGGTCATGTTCTCTAGCTGGAGGTTGCAGAGCAGATGATAACTCACAGCATGGACAGATTATCCTTATTAAAGCACTGAGTCACTACTGTTTATCTTAGCCTTTTGTCAAACGCTGTAGAAGTGTTACAGCATATTAATCCCATTAAATCTATTCACGTTCACCTCACCTTATCTATGTGTTTTTTAATTGCTATAAATGTGTTGTGGTGACCTCTATACGCATCACATGTTCTTTTCTAATATTTTTAATGATGTAAGAAAAACATGCCGAGTAATAACTTTCACACTCAAGGGCAGGAATCAAACCAATAAAAGGCAACCTGGTAAACCACACAGTACAAAAACAAACAACATTGGCTAACTATAATTATCTGTATTGGCAGCTTCAGATTGGTACCATTAGAACACATATCACCTGTTGCTTCTTATAAGAAGCTCTGATTTCCAATAATTATAATATTTTATATATAGAAAAACATCTGTTAACATCATCAATATCTATGGAAACTTCTTAATGACACATAATTGTTGTAAGAGAACTTCAGCGGCATGCTTTTTCTAGGTCTAGCGTGATTGACCGCTAAAAAAATAATGTTCGAAGAGCAAAAAGAAACCAGATCCATCAGGTAATTTGCTTCCTTGGTCTCCTATTTGCTTCCTTGGTCTCCTATTTGCATAACATTTGGCTATCTACCATCACATGTCTGTGTGGAAGCCTCCCTACCCAAATGCACTTATACCTCTTAAATTATTACTAGCGACCTGCC
This sequence comes from Discoglossus pictus, assembly GCA_027410445.1. Lineage (NCBI taxonomy): Eukaryota > Metazoa > Chordata > Amphibia > Anura > Alytidae > Discoglossus > Discoglossus pictus. Next base: position 38,761,540 of record CM050165.1, on the reverse strand, counting down.
TGTCAAAAATGACGGGGCAATAAAATGTAAAGCCATGTGAATGCTGTTTGACACAGAATGTAAACCGTTTTGTACTGTGAGGACCTTCAGCGCTCATTGCGAGGCTTGCGCTCAGCGCCTTTGGCGCTCATTGCGAGCCTCTCCTGTTGTGTACTTTTGGTCCTCTGAGCACCTTCATAAGTCATGATAAAGAGAGATATATATTTCTATGTATATGTAGTTAAGTAATAATGAATGATTTATTAAATAAATTAATATACTTTAATTATTTATAATTCATATATGCAGCCAGCAATAGGCTGAAGAGCTACCAATCCGTTTGTATTTTGCGTCTGCATACAATATACATTGTGAGTCTTGGTGCCCTGCTTATAAAGTGTAATGAATGTTCCAAGTGTGCATTCTAAATAGGCTGCGTGCGCGAGGTAAAGCCGTCGGTTTATTGTGTAAAGCGGCATTGTATAGTCATAATGTTATTAATGTGGTACGCGTCTCGTGAGCATTTTCCGTCTTTTGTAATAGTGTATTTTGTAGGTGATAGTGTTATGTGTAAAGTGCTACGCGGTTTGCAGTGTTTTGCGCGGTCCGTGGTCGTGTAGCCTCGTTTTAATTTTTTTCTACGGTCATTTATTTCCTCGCTTAGGCGATTTTCGAGTGTCGAAAATCATCTAAATCGAGTTAAATTTGCGTTCCACCTCACTCCCAGACATCCTGGCTGTTGCCTCGTGCTGTCTGTCATGTTTTTGTAATTTTTTTCGGATGGATTTAGTGTGTTTTTATTGTTTTTTCATTTTTGTCGTTCGGCCGTTAATCTCGTACTTTTTTGCATCTTGTATCTTTTTTTTTCTAAGTCCCGCATCTCGTATTTATTTTTTTCCCCCGTGTTGACAACCGCTTGCACTCCAAGGCGATCCCGCGTTTAGTAAGTGTTTTTCGGTTAAGTCCCGCGTTTCATTGCCTCATCGTTGTAGTGCATTGTAGTGGCTTAACAGCTCATCGCCCAAGTGCTACGTGTTAACGGCTCGCCTCGCTTTGCGAGGCTCGCAGCGATGAGCACCTTTGGCGCTCATTGGCTAAGTCATATGCACCACGCAAAGTGTGACAACGTCTCGCAGTTTGACAACTATTATATGTGATTGTATTGTTGAAGGAGTTCTACAAATAAATATATATATATTTACGTTTGCAAACCATTGTCAATGGCCAAACAAAATGATTTCATAAACCCTAGAGATGTAGGCAGGCAAAAGGTGTAGACACTGTTAGGGAAAAGTTACCCCTGCTATTTTGCCAAATCACTATGATAGATGGAACTCAATTTCAATTTCAGGATAGCAGCGGTAAAAACACTGAGTACAATACTTGTATGATTGATTTTACAGCCTGCAGACAGTTCATCTACAAGAATCGCTAAGGAAAACCTTGCATACACTATATACTACCATGAAATCTATCATATACTTCTATACAGCCAATACATTTTCCTGTGTCACTTACAAGGTCAAAGCAATGATACCATTTTATTTGAAAGATACCAAACAAACTTAGATAAATATGTGATCAGAAAATACATACATAAAACACAAAATATGAACACCCAATATATGTTGATACACACAAACTAATTATCCAGAAATGATAATGTGCATTGATTTTGCACCGAAAGAGAATACATAAAAAAAATTATATGCTTCATAATAATTATTAGTTAAATTGTAAGGCAGGCAATGCTGTTTGACACACATTGACCGTCAAAAATGACGGGAATACGTTTTCCACACCTCTCCCTCTCCTGTGTGTCCCCCCCACCTGTGTCTCCCCCTCGTGTCTCCTTTCCCCCCTCTCTCCCCTGATGCAAGGTCGGAGGGCCTCACGATGATCTTATCGCGAGTCATCCACTAACAGTAACCAGGTACTACTGCGCCGCTGGCTGCAATGAGCACCTTTGGCGCTCATTGCAGCTTACGTACTGTGCCTCTGGCTCGCCTCACTAAGGGAGGCTTGCAGATTCCACCGCGCCGCTGGCTCTCCTCTTTTTGCAAGGTACGCGGTTGCGTTACCAGCACCACAAACATCATCAACATCGCAAGTCCACAACTATATATGTGATAGTTGTGGCAGTCAAATGAAAAATGTGATAGAATGCAAGGAAATACAATTGAATGTAACTATTTACAATTACATAGTAAAATCTGTGTTTATCAATGTTATAAAACGTTTCTATGTTAAATTTTCACTAGGATCTTGCAGTAATCAAATCAATGAGTGGATGTCTAGTAATTAGCTAAATGTTTAAAATGAAGTCTCACAACAGTGATAAACAAAAGGTGTTCGTTGACATACCAGACAAACAAACTGAGATATGGAATCTGATATGAAGAAAATACTTAGAGTCTTATTAAATTTGCTGATAGTACCAGAAGCCCGTAAAGGAGCCTGCAAAAGTTACGGCTATTCAATTGGCCTTTTTTAGCTACGATCTGCGGGTTACAGGCTAAAAATCCCTACGGGCTGTCAAAATCTGAACTTCGACCCAGCTAAGCCATTGATCTTTCAAGCCAGCAAATGTTATGATCAATAAAATCGCAAATCGCTATTAAATTGTTCCAATTCCCGCAAGATGTACTTGCGTTCAAACTCGTTAACAGCAATTCTAGGCAAAAATATTACAGGCTCCAAATAAGACCCGCAAAGGGTTTACAGACAAGTTCATAACACTGCAAAAGACAATATAAACACACCACTGGACTTTGAAATATGGGCAAAGTGGTGAAAGGCTTAATAATTCATTGCACAACAATCCACAAATAAAAAATAGGCAATAACATTTTTTTTTATTTTAGCATATCTTGGAATGGTCATGCATATGCCAATATTTGCATAAAGCAAATAAAGACACACTACCTGATTAAATTGCAAAACAAAAACATGAAAATGCCTGCTATATCACCACTTTCTCGTTCACAGAGGCTCTCATGTGGACCCCAAAATATAAAGATAATTGCATATACACCTCTCATCAATAGTGGGCAAATTACACCGCCACATGACATATATCAAGTAACAGGTGAACATACACCACGCTAATCTACTCGAACCCATCAGGAAGGGCCGCAAACACACATGGAGGCTGTGCAGAGGCATGTGGAGCAACAGCTAACTCACCCCCATCCATAACAAAGAGGAGAGAGGGAAAGAGAGGGAGGGGAGGGAAAGAGAGGGAGGGGAGGGATAGAGAGAAGGAGGGAAGGAGAGTGCTAGAGAGATGGAGGGAGAAAGAGAAGGATATATGTGCAGACAGTTTTTATTATGTAATTTATGACGGACAAGCTACCAGTATTATTATATGATTTGCATGATTAATATAATATGTATTGATATATTACTCACTAACTAGGACTCATTAGTTGACTGATGATGCCTAAAGGTGGTAATGTCATAGTCTAGAATAAGCATGTTGCATAGCACCTACCAGGGTCACATATGGTCACTACACCACTGCAACAGGAATCTGAGGAAGAAAAAGATCATCAGAAATCCCTCCATTTAATTGAAGTAACTAGTAATATCACTTACAACTTGTCTATATATCTGCTCATTCGAACAGATACTTAAACCTTTGGGCTGTGTATCTAATCTAGTTTCACACATACAGTGTGTTACCAAAACAAAAATCTGAAAAGTGGTTAAAAAAAACCCATGGAGGATAAAAAAAAATGCATGTACAGTACAGTGCAAAATCCTGAAAATGTAACAATATACCAACTCACCTGATTTCCCTCGGCAAGCATTACTAACCATTAGCTAGTTCTCAGGATATCTCAATGGGCATGACCATTAATAATGATGTGTCATCTCACAATAAATGCTTAGCTGTGATCAGGGTCAGTGGTCAAGGTGTACTATCACCTTTGCAATATGTTATTGTTAATCAACATTGATATCACATCCATCATACAGGTGATAGCACATGTTAAAGGATACTCATGATATCAGCAATATAGAAAAATAGCCATCAATACAGAGAGGACACAAAGGTCAGCAGACAGGGAGATTAGGGGAGTCATCCCCCTGGGAGGCAGCGGCACAACCAGTGGCAGTGCTGATGGCGGCAGTGGAGGCATGGGGGGGGGGGGCCGGGCTGCAGGGGATGTCTCAGGGGTGGATGAGCCGGGGGTGGAGACCAGCATGTGGCGAACTGCATCCATTGTCATCTGCTGGACCACGTTTTTGCCCACCCCCATCCTGAGCAGCTCGACAACGTATGAGTCATGATATGGTGCCTCCTCTCCCCCCTATTGCGCCTGGCCAGGCTGCTTATGACGTCCTCCTGATTGGAGGAGCTACTGGCCTGGATCCCCTGGAGGCACTGCAAGATCTGCCTTGACGAGGCCAGCATCCCCTCCTGACCATCCTGGCTTGGTGGTGGCCTGGTCTGCCATCTGGGACCATTGGTGGGTGTGGAGGTCGAAGCCCGGTGGGGAGGGGCTGTGGCCTCGCTGGTGCCTGGCTCCATTCCGGTGGTGCTGGACCTGGTGGTGGGAGCCAGGCCAACGAACACAGAGGGGAGGAGAAGGTGGGGGCATGCCTCTCTCGTTGCTCCAAAGGGTGTGCTTCGGTGATGGCTGCAGCTGCTGGAGGAGGGGGACAGTGGTGAAGACCTTCTCCTCTTCATCATCACAAGGGCATGGGGGTTGTACTAATCCCTCCTCCCCCTGCGCCAGATCCTGCTGGGCGTAGGCTTGCTCCATGTCCTCTTACTGCGATGGAGCCGCCGCCCCCTGCCTCTGGCTCACCAGTGGACCCAGACCTCTGTGAAGCTGAAAAAGAGAAACAAGAAAAGAAAGGGATATGTGTTAATGAAGAAAACATTGATTTCTATTCCTTCCTAACTATCTGACATCTAGAACCTGGACTAATCCCTTACAGGGCCATTGATATCATTATCAGTGCTTTTCATTGTGTGACAAAAAAGAAGATTATATGTTCATTGAGTGGTTAACTGCTGGTGAAACGGTCATTGAGGCAGAGGCTGTTAATCAGCACTGTGTCTGTAGACAAACCTTTAACTGCATATGTTTAACTGTTCTTATTTAAATTACAAGAAAGCAATAGATCACTTTAACATAGTATCTTGTGCTCTTTCACACAATGAATATCACCTATAGTGAGGTAACTGTCCCTTTGGGTGCAACTCTCAGTACTCAGAAGAGGAAAATAGACAGGAGGAAGGACACATAGGGAAGGAGTGGGGAGACACAGAGGAGCTGGGGAGACACACAGGGGAGGAGGGGGGAGACACAGAGGAGTGGGTGAGAGACACAGGGGAGTGAGAGGAGGGGAAGAGACACAGGGGAGGGAGAGGAGGATCGAAGAGACATAGGAGAGGAGGGGGAGACACACAGGGGAAGGAGAGGGGAGAGATGGAGAGGAGGGGGGAGAGACACAGGGGAGGGAGAGGAGGGGGGAGAGACACAAGGGAGGGAGAGGATGGGGATGAGACACAGGGGAGGGGGCGACACCCAGGGGTGGTAGAGGAGGGCGTGAACACACAGGGGTGGGAGAGGAGGAGGTAGACACACAGGGAAGGGAAATGGGGGGAAGAGACACGAGGGGGGGGGGGAAGGAACACGGGGGAAAGAGACACAGGGGCGGAAAGAGACACAGGGCAGGGAGAGGGGGAAAGAGACATGGGGGACAGGGGGGGAAAGGAGACACAAGGGAGGGAGAGGAGGGGGGAAAGGAGACACAAGGGAGGGAGAGGAGGGGGAAATGAGACACAAGGGAGGAAGTAGACAGAGGGAGACACTCGCAATGAGCGCCAAAAGCGCTCATTGCGAGGCCAGTAGAGTAGAGGGGGAGAGGCTCCCATTGTGTTGCAAACAGCATTGCCAGGCTTAAAATTGTATTGCCATCATTTTTGACAGGTAAGTTGCTAGTAATATTATATTTAATATTTTGAACTATTTACTGAAAGATGGGAGGAGTTCCAGCATAAAGATGGTGTGAAAACCGTATATTTTCTTACAAAAGATCAATTTATTTTAATCACAGCAAAAGGAAACAAAAATATATTGATCTTTATTACTTAAAAATTATGAAGCCTGGATCGTTACAGTGGCCCTGTAAGATAATGTTGGTCAATGAAGGGAGGCAATTTCCTCGACTTAAAATTTAAGCATCACATGTTTACATCCCATCAGACTGAGATTTCTTAAATTCACGGTTCTGATTATACTGAAACTGCTATTACACCCAGAGATACTGACTTGCTCCACTATAAAAAGATGGATAGCCAAGAACCTAGAACATGAGACATTTGAATTTTTCAATCTGTTTGGCTATGCAGAAAGGAGTGTAGAGCCTTAGCGTTGATATTAACAAATCTGGTTGCTCTAATTAATTTTGAAAATGGTCAGGTGTTGTTCTAAGGGGATTAAAGGTTCTCCCCTAGATGGTGATTAAGAAGTTCGCTGTGCACGTTTAATAAGCAAAATGGGTTTGTTAATAGAGGAAGACATACTGTAATCTCTTACTGCTCATTGCACCTATTGTTAGTAACGCCCACCCCCATTATTTATAATGTTATACTTAGCCTCAAGTTACGTTGTAGTGTATTAATCATAAATGTACAGCAAAAAATAAAAATAAAACGTAAAAAGATTACAAAAAAAATGTTATTCCTGGAACGTTTCAAACTAGTAAATTGATTTACTTGTTTGTAGATTTCTTGTTTATGTGTGTTAGTGTGGGTAAGTGTGAATGGCTGTAAATCACCGTTTAATATGCGTGTGGTAGTGCAGTTAAATCAACTGATAAAAAAATCCAGGTCATTGGACTTCTATAAGAAGACTCCCGGCAATTTTTTCTCCTCCGTAAATAGCACAGTCACATGAAATGAAAACAAAAATCTGTAAAGCTCGATAGAAAACAGACAACGTAAAACAGAGCAAATATTTCTGTGAAGCTTAGAATTTTCTGCCTGATTAGTTATGTGGTGAACAGATAAATATTTGCAAAAGAAATTAATCCAACAATTATATTTTATCTTGAATAAATGAATAAATATTACGCTCAGATTAGATTATGTTAATTTATGGGATTATTTATCAAGCAATGACCTTTAGAAAATAGATGTGAACACTGAGCTTTGTGATACTTTCTCATGTGAGGTAAAAAAAATATTGCTTTAAAAATCTAGGCCTTAGATATTTAGGATTTTACTCATGAAACACAAAAGGAAAACATTACAGCTCAAATAAGTCTATTCCAGAGTGAATGCAGATCATCTTTTACTGTATTGTATATTTAAAAAATTAATAAACCTTAAAATATCACTACAGTCCAAGAAAAAAAAAAGACAGTTGTTAGTCCAGTATGAACCAATTAACAATATTCAAAGCTATCCGCTTAAAGCATTTTTGGGAAAATATGAATTTCTGAAGACTGTTTATAAGCACAAAATCAATTTTTTTACACCATTCTTCATTAGAGTTAAAGCATGATGGTGAGTATCTTTAGAAGGTATGATCATGAAGCTGAAGCACAAATATTTTGTCCATATCATGAGACAGCAGGATTACCTACAGAAGATTCTGATGATGTGAAAGACTGAAGACACAATAAGAAGGGTACGACAGAGACGGAGATATGAGGTCACTGAAGCATTTATGTCCTTATATTGACTCAAGGTAAAATCTTTATTTAGAAGCTGATGCCCCCATTTGAATAGCATGGCTGGTTGTGGTGAACCCTATAGCACGATCTGAATCTTGGAAGCAGCATTGTAGACTGTTGGTGGACTCCCTTGATCGGGACTACACGAGTCTCTGAGTATGGGATAGGTCTGCTGTATCTGAGACCGTAAATAAATTGGAGGATCTGGAGGTCCACCTCAAAGTTGGCTATGCTGAACTTATCTGGGAGGCCTAGCAATATGAGGACAACCGACACTTGATCCCAGAGGTACCCTCACTACCCACCACCCTGGATAGGATACAACTTTATCAGTTAGCCAGGTGGATGATTCATTCCCTTGCATGGGCAGCAGGCCCGAGGGCACTAAATTGCTCCAGCAGCAATAAAACCAACTGGTACGGGACATGAAGGATAAATATGAATAAAAACCTTAAATTAATTTATATACTGCTATATTCACACTATTGAAACTTATATACCATAAATATAATTTGGGAGCTACTAAGTCATAAATGCGGATGATACTACTCTGATGGCTGAAAGTGAGGAGGAACTAAAGGATTGATAAGGGTGAAAAAGCTGGCCTGCTGCTCAACGTTAAAAAGACAAACCACAATCTCAGTTCCTGGCAAATAGATAGGGAAGAAGTGGAAAGATATTAACCAATCACAAAGTTCTGTATAGTTAGAACCATGGTATTCCATGTACTAACATACGGATGTGAGAGCTGGACAATAGAAAAGGCTGAGCATATTATGCCTATTAAGGTGTAATTGTGGTGCTGGAGAAAACTGCTTAGGGTCCCTTGAACTGCAAGAAGTTCCAATAGATAAGTACTTCAGGAAATCAAGACAAACTATTCACTGGAAGGTAGGACCATTTGGCTGAAGCTCAAATATTTTGGTCATATCATGAAATTATAATATTCCCTAGAGAAGACTCTGATGCTGGGAAAGATTGAAGGCACACTAAGAAGGGGATGGCAGAGGTGGAGATGGATAGATGAGCTTATTGAAGAAATGAACATGAGCTTGGGGGAGCTCAAAGGGGGGAGTGGCTGACAGATGTGCCTGGTGTGCTGCAGTTCATAGGGTTACAGAGAGTCGGGCATGACTGAACGACTAAACAAGTCATAAACGCTCTCAGAGTCAAACAAACTCTTATTTTTGCACTCTAACAAATTATCACGCACTTCAACAGAGGAAACAGGTTTAATCAAAAATGGCATCAATGCTATAAGACCATTTGTTTCTCTGTCACTTTAATAACAGGCAAACGTGTCAGTGAATAAATTATTGGTATTGCACTACTGCAGTCTTCCTACTCATTCTACAAATGTATAGAACTGCTTTCTAAGATTATGAATATTGTCAGAAAATGCAGTACTTGGAACCCTCAAGCTATGTCAACAAATTTGCACTGCCAAACTAATTTGTTTTAAAATATTATAATATATGTTATAGTATGTTGCATTATTCATGGCTTTGTATATTTTGCATAAAAGAGAGAGCTATATGTATGCATGTTCTCGCTCATATCTGATTTAAGATGCGTACACAAATTTGAAGACTGCATCTGGATACAAAAATATACACAAATATGGAAATGCTGGGAAATTACTGAAAACAACAGTGGTTAAGGAAATAAGTCGTAGTAATATAATATGACAGCTAGATTAGTGCAAAACATTGTAATGCATTATAGCAGTACTAGGTGGCCCAGCGGCTTTGGGATGCTTCTTGTTGCATCTGAAAAACATAATTTGAAAATGTTTCAGAGTGTGTGTTCTATATAAATCAAAGCTCCTATTTATAAATAAACGGCTTTAAGTATATAATTGTCCAGAGGCTGTATCCCTGTCAGCACATGAACAGTAATATAACTGTATGAGTCACAACCTTCAGCCAGTAAGATAACAACATGCTGGTATTACCAGTACATTTTCTTGCAATTTTCCAGCAAGAATGAAAATGTATTATTAATGTTTTTATCACACAGAAAAATAAATCCCCTCTGTCCCACATCTTATCACTTTTTCTTTGCTCTCCACCAGCATCTAAATGCACTGAAAAATGAAATTAATTTGCCTTTCTGTATGCCTGACACTTGGTCCATTTTGAAAGAGGACAGCCAGGTTTGTGAATGGTCATGACTCAGCCCAACAGTAACAACATCTGTATTGTCAGAATAGGATTTTTATATTTAGATTTTAACATGGAATTCAAAAGAGTTTATTTAGGTGGAGAGTACTGGGATTGCTTGGTCTTAGTGTTGGCCCAAGCGCTATGGGAAATGGAAGAAATGTACTGGATGACGGGGGTATGTGTCCAGGGTATTGGAGAGTTGTGCTGCTTCTTCAGTGGACATTGTCCAAAGCTGTGTCCTATAGGTATAGATACAAAAAAGGGAGGGGTGAGAAGCGCAGGTTGTCCTGGTGCAGGTTACTACAATATATTGGATGGACAAACAACAAACATATTTAGATGCCCTCACCTTAATCTACCTCATGGATATGAGGTATATTTTGCACTTCGGTCACTTAGATGTAAATGGTGGCTACGCTCGAGAAGTGGCTTCAAATACTCGTACCAAACTGGGGTGTAACTCACTGATTGTAAGGGTTCCCTGGTGGTCCAGTGGTTAGGATTCTGTATTTCACCTCTGCGACCTGAGTTCAATTCCATTCAGGGGACCAGGAGGTCACACCAGCCTGAAGCCTGAGCCTAATCAGTACTTGGATGGGAGACCACCTAGGTATACCAGGAGCTGTATACCAGGAGGCCCACTGGAGAAGGTATATTTTGCACTTCTGTCACTTAGATGTAAATGGTGGGTTGAGTAGTCTCTTCAATCACTCGTACCAAACTGGGGTGTTCTCTACAAGAAACCTGCTCCCATGCATGCAATCAACCACAGTAGGAGGTATCTTTAGGCCCAGAAAAAAAGTGGGTGTACCATTCAATTTCAATTAAAAAAGTATTTTTATTTATAAAGTAGATCAATTCTTTATACTACTTACTTGGCAGGGGAGTTGAATACTACTACCAGTTTATATGAAACTGCATGTGGTCAAAATCACCAACAACGGCTCTATTTAAATTGTGTGAACCAACGATTCACACAGCGATTAATAAATTATTTACTACTAGTATATATATTGCTTATTTTTTTATATACTATTTTTATTGTACATTTTTAAAGAATAGATCTTTTACAGTGGATTAAACACACAAATAATTATAAATGTTGATCAAATATTATAAGGCTACTGTAGTTTGGGAAAGCATTCACATGCTTGTGAAGTATGTTACAAACTAACAGCATTGGCAGCTATACAAGACAGAAACATAAAATTATTTTTTGAGAAAATCATATATTTAGATGACTGGTTATGCCATCAAGGATTCCATCTTAGACTGCTGGTCTAAGGGGGTATTCTATGGTGCCTACTCTTCAATTTTGTTCATTAAAACAACATTAAATATATTAGCTAAAAAAAAAGACTATTTAAAACATTTTTCAGATTACAAAGTAAAGAATAATATAAATAGAACACATCAATGATCATTTAAGCTAGGTAATACTATTAGACCATCTTCTATTGTGTGAAATGCTTACATGGATCTAATTTTAGAAAGTATTACAGACAATTTTGTTTATCTACAAAGTGTTATCAAATATATACAGATTTAGCTTTGAGATGCGGTGATGAATGGTTAGATACGGTGAAGAAAAAACATTACAAAAATAGTGCAGTGAACGCAGCAAGGTTCTCTCGAACAGAATATTCAGGCTGCCTATAATAACATAATGAATCATAGCCAACAAGCTGTGGGTTGAGAGTAACAAAGCAGGAAGTACCAGGGAATAAAGATATAAAGTGATGCCAAGATACTAAAGTACATTTTATTTGAATAAGCATTACTGAGATCCATGTTTCTTTTTATCCTTGCTCTGTGTTTTTCCTGCATATATTTAAAGGGCCCTTTACCTCACTGCAAGTGCTCTTCATGGTGTGAAAGAGCACAAGATTATAATTAAAATATTTTTTTAAATTACACTAATAACAGATACAAACGTTTTATGTCTCTGTTTACATACAAAGTGTATCCTTCCTACTGGCTGTTGCATGAGTAATAACAGATAGTAAGTCCAGCACCTTTCTCCCTGGACTCTGCACTGACCAGTTAACCCATAGCTGACCAGCATTCCATGCCTGCACTGAGCACAGGAACAGTAATATAACTGTATGAGTCACAACCTTCATACAGTAAGATAACCAAGAGCACTGAGTTTTTTGTTTCTTTTGGTCACTACACGGACAGCTCAAGACTAGAAAAGGACCCCCTCCCCCCCCCACACACACACACACAATCTGATCTGACTACAGTTGGCAAATTTTGCCCACACCGAGTTAATTTTATTTCTCAGTGAAAAATGCATGTATTTAGAAAAAATCAAAACATGTTATAACATGCTTTTAGTAGATTTTTACTGTGAAGTGGTCTAAATTGTGCTGAATTAGGTGTCCCTTTAATCAAAAAGAAGTGAGTTGTCTCTCAAAAGTTATCACCTTGCTTCACTGTCAGACAACCCTAAACTGTGCCATAATGTAATTTGCAGGCTTGCCACTGTGGAAGTAAAGGGGTTCAAGTTAATTTCAAAGTTTTAAATATTTAAAAAGGGCTTTGCAGCAACCATATTTATTAATTTAATTTACTCAAACACGGAAGAGAAATAAATAGATTTAAAAGGGAGGGGTGAGAAGCGCAGGTTCTCCTGGTGCAGGTCACTACAATATATTGGATGGACAAAGAACATACATATGTAGATGCCCTCACCTTAATCTACCTCATGGATATGAGATATATTTTGCACTTCGGTCACTTAGATGTAAATGGTGGCTACACTCGAGTAGTCGCTTCAAACACTCGTACCAAACTGGGGTGTAACTCACTGATTGTTAGGGTTCCCTGGTGGTCCAGTGGTTAGGATTCTGTATTTCACCTCTGCGACCTGAGTTCAATTCCAGTCAGGGGACCAGGAGGTCACACCAGCCTGAAGCCTGAGCCTAATCAGTACTTGGATGGGAGACCACCTAGGTATTCCAGGAGCTGTATACCAGGAGGCCCACTGGAGAAGGAAATGGCAACCCATTCCAGTATCTCTGCCATGCATACCAAGTGGATCAGCATAGTGTGTTATGGTCCATGAGGTCACGGAGAGTCAGACACAACTGAACAAACAAAACATATAATTCACTGCTTTCGAGTAGAAGAATCAATTTTGTGTTTGTTACATTACTTCCTGAGAGCTGTACTATGAGGTTATGTTAATTTATTTATCAGTGGAGGGAGGGGTTGGTAGAGCCCAGAAGACTTTGTTAGATAAGTGGATCTGACTGAAATTGACACCATACTCCTTCTTCTCACAGGCCTGGAATCAGATCGCTTGAATGAAGAAATGCAAAAGGTGCTCTCCAATAATAAACGCAGATCTCACAAACAAATTCCACCAACTTTACATGGAAGTTTCCATGGTCCAGTAGAGGCATCAAAAAAAATTCTAATTAAAAAAAACTAGCTTAATTAATTATTTCCTGCCTAATTATCCTCTTAGTCACAAACACAGATTTATTTTTATTGTACAGTGGTCCTTTCATAAACCTGTGCTGCACCTTGAGAGCTGAAGTTACTTTCACTTGTGCACTATAATTATTGGAATAAGTAGATACCACATTGCACGCTCCTGGTACCACTCCTGATACAGTGATGGCGAGTGCTGCTCGTTCACTTACAATAAACATAGATCAGCAACAAAACTATTCCAAAGATTCACAACAAATAACAGCTTTGCTATGCTGTGTAATATTGATTCCTACTACTTATTCTTACTACCTGTGCTTATATATATATATATATATATATATATATGTATATATATATATATATATATATATATATATATATATATATACACTGCTCAAAAAAATAAAGGGAACACTAAAATAACACATCCTAGATCTGAATGAATTAAATATTCTTATGAAATACTTTGTTCTTTACATAGTTGAATGTGCTGACAACAAAATCACACAAAAATTTAAAAATGGAAATCACATTTTTCAACCCATGGAGGTCTGGATTTGGAGTCACCCCCAATATGAAAGTGGAAAAACACACTACAGGCTGATCCAACTTTGATGTAATGTCCTTAAAACAAGTCAACATGAGGCTCAGTAGTGTGTGTGGCCTCCACGTGCCTGTATGACCTCCCTACAACGCCTGGGCATGCTCCTGATGTGGTGGCGGATGGTCTCCTGAGGGATCTCCTCCAAGACCTGGACTAAAGCATCTGCCAACTCCTGGACAGTCTGTGGTGCAACGTGACGTTGGTGGATGGAGCGAGACATGGTGTCCCAGATGTGCTCAATTGGATTCATGTCTGGGGAACGGGCGGGCCAGTCCATAGCATCAATGCCTTTGCCTTGCAGGAACTACTTACTTGGCAGGGGAGTTGAATACTACTACCAGTTTATATGAAACTGCATGTGGTCAAAATCACCACCAAGAGCTCTATTTGAATTGTGTGAACCAACACAGCGATTAATACATTATTTACTACTAGTATATATATTGCTTATTTTTTTATATACTATTTTTATTGTACATTTTTAAAGAATGGATCTTTTACAGTGGATTAAACACACAAATAATTATAAATGTGGATCAAATATTATAAGGCTACTGTAGTTTGGAAAAGCATGTAGTATGTTACAAACTAACAGCATTGGCAGCTATACAAGACAGGAACATACATTTTTTTTTTGAGAAAATCATATATTTAGATGACTGGTTATGCCATCAAGGATTCCATCTTAGACTGCTGGTCTAAGGGGGTATCCTATGGTGCCTACTCTTAAATTTTGTTCATTAAAACAACATTGAATATAATAGCTAAAATGAAAGTTAAAACATTTTTCAGTTTACAAAGTAAAGAATAATATAAATAGAACACATCAATGATCATTTAAGCTAGGTAATACTATTAGACCATCTTCTATTGTGTGGAATGCTTACATGGATCTAATTTTAGAAAGTATTACAGACAATTTGCTGTTTATCTACAAAGTGTTATCAAATATATACAGATTTAGCTTTGAGATGCGGTGATGAATAGTTAGATACAGTGAAGAAAAAACATTACAAAAATAGTTCAGTGAACGCAGCAAGGTTCTCTTGAACAGAATATTCAGGCTTCCTATAATAACATAATGAATCATAGCCAACAAGCTGTGGGTTGAGAGTAACAAAGCAGGAAGTACCAGGGAATAAAGATATAAAGTGATGCCAAGATACTAAAGTACATTTTATTTGAATAAGCATTACTGAGATCCATGTTTCTTTTTATCCTTACTCTGTGTTTTTCCTGCATATATTTAAAGGGCCCTTTACCTCACTGCAAGTGCTCTTCGTGGTGTGAAAGAGCACAAGATTATAATTAAAATATTTTTTTAAATTACACTAATAACAGATACAAATGTTTTATGTCTCTGTTTACATACAAAGTATATCCTGCCTACTGGCTGTTGCATGAGTAATAACAGATAGTAAGTCCAGCACCTTTCTCCCTGGACTCTGCACTGACCAGTTAACCCATAGCTGACCAGCATTTCATGCCTGTACTGAGCACATGAACAGTAATATAACTGTATGAGTCACAACCTTCATACAGTAAGATAATCAAGAGCACTGAGTTTTTTAAGGGTTATTTTTTGTTTCTTTTGGTCACTACACGGACAGCTCAAGACTAGAACAAGACACCCCCCCCACACACACACACACACACAATCTGATTTGACTGCAGTTGCCAAATTTTGCCGACAAAGAATTTATTTTATTTCTCAGTGAAAAATGCATGTATTTAGAAAAATTCAAAACATGTTACAACATGCTTTTAGTAGATTTTTACTGTGAAGTGGTCTAAATTGTGCTGAATTAAGTGTCCCTTTAATCAAAAAGAAGTGAGTTGTCTCTCATGTAGTTTAGAAAAGTTATCACCTTGCTTCACTGTCAGACAAACCTAAACTGTGCCATAATGTAATTTACAGGCTTGCCACTGTGGAAGTAAAGGGGTTCAAGTTAATTTCAAAGTTTTAAATATTTAAAAAGGGCTTTGCAGTAACCATATTTATTAATTTAATTTACTCAAACACGAAAGAGAAATAAATAGATTTAAAAGGGAGGGGTGAGAAGCGCAGGTTCTCCTGGTGCAGGTCACTACAATCAATTGGATGGACAAAGAACATACATATGTAGATGTCCTCACCTTAATCTACCTCATGGATATGAGATATATTTTGCACTTCGGTCACTTAGATGTAAATGGTGGCTACGCTCGAGTAGTCGCTTCAAACACTCGTACCAAACTGGGGTGTAACTCACTGATTGTTAGGGTTCCCTGGTGGTCCAGTGGTTAGGATTCTGTATTTCACCTCTGCGACCTGAGTTCAATTCCAGTCACGGGACCAGGAGGTCACACCAGCCTGAAGCCTGAGCCTAATCAGTACTTGGATGGGAGACCACCTAGGTATTCCAGGAGCTGTATACCAGGAGGCCCACTGGAGAAGGAAATGGCAACCCATTCCAGTATCTCTGCCATGCATACCAAGTGGATCAGCATAGTGTGTTATAGTCCATGAGGTCACGGAGAGTCAGACACAACTGAACAAACAAAACATATAATTCACTGCTTTCGAGTAGAAGAATCAATTTTGTGTTTGTTACATTACTTCCTGAGAGCTGTACTATGAGGTTGTGTTAATTTATTTATCAGTGGAGGGAGGGGTTGGTAGAGCCCAAAAGACTTTGTTAGATAAGTGGATCTGACTGAAATTGACACCATACTCCTTCTCCTCACAGGCCTGGAAGCAAATCGCTTGAATGAAGAAATGCAAAACGTGCTCTCCAATAATAAACGCAGATCTCACAAACAAATTCCACCAACTTTACATGGAAGTTTCCATGGTCCAGTAGAGGCATCAAAAAAAAATTCTAATTAAAAAAACTAGCTTAATTAATTATTTCCTGCCTACTTATCCTCTTAGTCACATACACATATTTATTTTTATTGTACAGTGGTCCTTTCATAAACCTGTGCTGCACCTTGAGAGCTGAAGTTACTTTCACTTGTGCACTATAATTATTGGAATAAGTAGATACCACATTGCACGCTCCTGGTACCACTCCTGATACAGTGATGGCGAGTGCTGCTCGTTCACTTACAATATACAAAGATCAGCAACAAGACTATTCCAAAGATTCACAACAAATAACAGCTTTGCTATGCTGTGTAATATTGATTCATACTACTTATTCTTACTACCTGTGCTTATATATATATATATATATATATATATATATAGTGGATATAAAAAGTCTACACACCCCTGTTAAAATGTCAGGTTTCTGTGCTGTAAAAAAATTAGACAAAGATAAATCATTTGAAAACTTTTTTCACCTTTAATGTGACCTATAAACTGTACAACTCAATTGAAAAACAAACTGAAATCTTTTAGGTGGAGGGAAGAAAAAATAATAATGTGGTTGCATAAGTCTGCACACCCTCTTATAACTGGGGATGTAGCTGTGTTCAGAATTAAGCAATCACATTCCAAATCATGTTAAATAGGAGTCTGCATACACCTACCATCATTTAGAGTGCCTCTGATTAACCCCAAATAAAGTTCAGCTGCTCTAGTTGGTCTTTCCTGAAATTTTCTTAGTCGCATCCCACAGCAAAAGCCATGGTCCACAGAGAGCTTCCAAAGCATCAGAGGGATCTCATTGTTAAAAGGTATCAGTCAGGAGAAGGGTACAAAAGAATTTCCAAGGCATTAGATATACCATGGAACACAGTGAAGACAGTCATCATCAAGTGGAGAAAATATGGCACAACAGTGACATTACCAAGAACTGGGGCTCCCTCCAAAATTGATGAAAAGACAAGAAGAAAACTGGTCTGGGAGGCTACCAAGAGGCCTACAGCAACATTAAAGGAGCTGCAGGAATATCTGGCAAGTACTGGCTGTGTGGTACATGTGACAACAATCTCCCGTATTCTTCATATGTCTGGGCTATGGGATAGAGTGGCAAGACGAAAGCCTTTTCTTACGAAGAAAAACATCCAAGCCAGGCTACATTTTGCAAAAACACATCTGAAGTCTCCCAAAAGCATGTGGGAAAAGGTGTTATGGTCTGATGAAACCAAGGTTGAACTTTTTGGCCAACATTCCAAAAGAGATGTTTGGCGCAAAAACAACACTGCACATCACCAAAAGAACACCATACCCACAGTGAAGCATGGTGGTGGCAGCATGCTTTGGGGCTGTTTTTCTTCAGCTGGAACTGGGGCCTTAGTTAAGATAGAGGGAATTATGAACAGTTCCAAATACCAGTCCATATTGGCACAAAACCTTCAGGCTTCTGCTAGAAAGCTGAACATGACGAGGAACTTCATCTTTCAGCATTACAACGACCCAAAGCATACATCCAAATCAACAAAGGAATGGCTTCACCAGAAGAAGATTAAAGTTTTGGAATGGCCCAGCCAGAGCCCAGACCTGAATCCAATTGAAAATCTGTGTGGTGATCTGAAGAGGGCTGTGCACAGGAGATGCCCTCGCAATCTGACAGATTTGGAGTGTTTTTGCAAAGAAGAGTGGGCAAATCTTGCCAAGTCAAAATGTGCCATGCTGACCCAAAAGGACTGAGTGATGTAATAAAATCAAAAGGTGTTTCAACAAAGTATTAGTTTAAGGGTGTGCATAGACTTTTTATATCCACTGTATACAGTAAAACCCCTGTTATCTGGCACCCACGGGGACTCCCTATTGCCGGACAACTGTAGTTGCCGGTTAATCGGGAGTCCCTGAATTTAAGGGTCTAAACAACCCTTAAACCCCCAAAATGCCTTTAAAATGCACTAGCACCTAAACTGGACCATTAAGGGGCCCCAAAAAACATTTTAAAAAAAGTTAGCATTTCTTTTTGTAGTCTAACTGCCGGATAGTGCTGGTTATGCCGGTTTAGATTACCGGTTAGTTGGGTGCCGGATAACCGGGATTCTACTGTATATAAGAAATCAATGTATGCATTAGCAAATATCAACTCAAAATCAAATGTCCAACACAAAGATGCAAACAAAATTGGCATACATGTATTGGAAAGCTTGACAGTTGAATATCAACATAGGATTACTACTTATTATATGGAGCATATGAGTTTTCTCTTTACATTACGTTGTACAGTTATCCCTAAAAAGCACCAAGTAATCTCATTAATGGCACTAAGACACTTTCAAGACATGTTGGTTCATCTTTTTGACCAAGGAAGTATCTCTGAATATTTTTAATTCAAAAGTTCAAACATTTTGTAATTCAGCTGTCAGATATTTGAATCCTTCCCTGGTTGTTTTTGCTTTTTTACATTGCTTATGCACCCTTTCAGAGAGAGCATGTATTTAAAACGAAGCTTTTATCACGTTGGCCGTGTTAATCTTACACAGCTAACAATATTTGTAGTACTATGTTATTTTAAAGAACTAGTATTAAAGAATTAGACATTTTAGTAAGGTAAAAATATAAACTTTCAACTTATTATTGATTTATACACTTGTATGCCTTATGTTGTGTTTCTTGCCAAGTAGATGTAGGCCTTAGAAATTAGCTCGTTGTAACTTGACAAATTGTTATTTGGACTTTCATACCACTGACAACTGACTTTGCTTATTTGACCTTCAAGCAGGACATTGAGATAAAACACATAAAGGGGGATTTTTTTATAAAAGAAAAAACAAGCGATGGCAATGCCTGCTTATAATAGGTAGTAAATTAAAAGGTTTTACTTTTTAAAAAACATTTTATCCATTAACTATCCTAATCCTTTAAAATAGTTCACTGGAAAGATGGAGCTGGAGTGTCCCTTTAAAGTGATGATTTGTATGATACATTTAGGGTGCTAGAACATCAGGAGGTGACTGCATAAAATCACTTTGGTTTCTGACTGCATGCTAATTTCTGTCTTAAAGACCAGTTAGGGGCTATGTAAAGAGTCACTTAATTCAGCACAATTTGGACCACATCACACTACATCCACATATTTGAAATACCTGCATTTTCCCCTGAGAAATCAATAAAGTAAAGTCTATGTTTACTGACTGCCCACTTGCTGACTGGCAGCTACAGCTCTGTGTAAGGAGCAAAAGGTAAAAAAAAAAAGAGTTAATCCTCAACAAATCTATCTGTGCAGAGCATGGAATGCTGGAATCACCTAAACAGGTTAGTTATCGTTAAACTGGTCAGTGTATACCTGAGTTTAGGGGAAACTGCTACCAATCACTGTCTTCACTGCAAAAGCCAATAGGCAGGACACACTTTGGAAACAGACTTAAAGCTTTCATTTTTGTAGCTGTTATTGTAGTTAAAAACTGATCATTTTAAGATACAATCTTGTGCTCTTTCACACCATGAAGAGCACTTACAGTGAGGTATATGGCCCCTTAAAGGAATTATTTGTATCCTAACACTAATATCTCTTCTCTACTAAAAGTATTTACAGATTAAAGACAAAATTGTGGATAAAAAATCCTCAGTCTTATTTCCTTCCTATAAACCCCAGCAGTGTAGTTACAGTATGAAACAACTGGCACACAAAACAAAATGTTCAGGGGTGTCAGTGGGAGCTCAGTTGGAAAGTTCCCTAGTGTGGTTATGCATGATTTCAGTTTTTGTTTCAGCAAGCTAACTTGTAAAACATCTAAACCTACTTTCCATATAAAATATAACTACAGAATGTTTATATTTTATTTGGAAATCAATGTCACTATAAATAATTATCTAATCAGAATAGAATATTTGAACATACATAGGAAAAAGTGGAGGATTTAGTGCATGGGGGACAAAAAGAAAATTTGCAGTTCCTACATATATAAAATAATATATATATAAAATAAATAAATATATATATATATATACCGTATATATAGAGTATAAGCCGAGGCACCTATTTTACCACAAAATACTGGGAAAAATTAGTGACTCGAGTATAAGCCGAGGGTGGGAAATGTGCTGCCCCCTGTGTCCCTCTTGTGCCCTCTGTGTCCCCCTCTCTCTCCCCTGTGTCTCTTCTCCCCTCTCCCTCCCCTGTGTCTCTTCCCCCCTCTCCCTTCCCTGTGTCTCTTCCCCCCTCTCCCTTCCCTGTGTCTCTTCCCCCCTCTCCCCTCCCTGTGTCTCTTCCCCCCTCTCCCTTCCCTGTGTCTCTTCCCCCCTCTCCCTTCCCTGTGTCTCTTCCCCCCTCTCCCCTCCCTGTGTCTCTTCCCCCTCTCCCTTCCCTGTGTCTCTTCCCCCCTCTCCCTTCCCTGTGTCTCTTCCGCCCTCTCCCTTCCCTGTGTCTCTTCCCCACTCTCCCTTCCCTGTGTCTCTTCCCCCCTCTCCCTTCCCTGTGTCTCTTCCCCCCTCCCTTCCCTGTGTCTCTTCCCACCTCCCTTATCACCCTCCTCAATCCCCCCTCCTCATTCTCAACCTCCCTCAACCCCCCTCCTCATTCTCAACCTCCCTCCTCATCCTCAACACCCTCCTCATCCTCAACCCCCTCCTCAAACTCAACCCCCCTCTTCATCATCAACCTCCCTCCTCATCCTCAACCTCCCTCCTCATCCTCAACCTCCCTCCTCAACCCGCCCTCATCGTCAACCCCCCCATCCTAAACCCCCCTCCTCAACCTCAACCCCCCTCCTCATCCTCAACCTCCCTCCTCATCCTCAACCTCCCTGCTCATCCTAAACCCCCCTCCTCACTTTACCCCTCTAAATACCTCCCCCTCTCCCTTTCCCCTCACTTACCTTCATCTGCAGCTTCTCCTCCGGCCTCCGCTCCTTTCTGCGTAGGCACCCGGTATATGCTAATGACGTGACGTCACATGCGCGCCACGTCATTAGCATATACCGGGTGCCGACGCAGGAAGGAGCGGAGGCCGGAGGAGAAGCTGCAGAGGAAGGTAAGTGAGGGGTAAAGGGAGGAGGGGGGTTTAGAATGAGGAGGGGGGGATTAGAATGAGGAGGGGGGGTTGAGGATGAGGAGGGGGGAGGAAAAGAGACATGGGGGGATAGAGAGACACGGGGGTGTTAGAGAGACACGGGGGGTTAGAGAGACACAGGGGGGGCTAGAGAGACAAAGGGGGGTTAGAGAGTCAAGGGGGGGGGGCGAGTATAAGCCGAGGGGGCCCTTTTTAGCCTTAAAAAAAGGGCTGAAAAACTCGGCTTATACTCGAGTATATACGGTATATCATATACACATATACATTTAAATATGCATATATATATATATATATATATATATTTATATATATATATATATATATATATATATATATGTATATATATATATGTGCATATACACCTATAAATATTTTCTTACCTGCACAAGGGGCTGAGGAAGGCTGCAGAGGTCTGCAAGGGGCCACAGGAGGCTGAGAGGGAACACAGGGGGCTGGGGGAGGATGAAAAGGTCCGCAAGGGGCCACAGGAGCTAAGGGGAAACAAAGGGGATCATAAGGGGCCACAGAGGACCCAGGGGGCTCACAGGGGCCTCAAGGGATCCGAAGAAGACCCATGGGGGCCACATGGGACTGCAGGGGGCCTCAGGGGGGCACTGAGTATCCACAGGGGTTACAAATAGCCTCAGAGGCCAAGGGAGTGCCGCAGGGGCGACTGCGGTGCCGCTGGTCCACGGGGTCGCTCAGAGGCCAGAGGCCTCTGCGCCATGCACCAGTTGCACAGGCAGTAGCTCCGCCTCTGATAGGAAATAAAAATAAGCATTACATGGACACAATAATCGTGATTAATAATCGTGATTAAGACGATCACTTCTAAAGAAGTTTGCTGTTGTTTGGCTGTTCATTTGTTTCTGACACTCCATGACCCTATGGACAACTGCACGACAGGCACATCTGTCAGACTCTTTGCACTTCTAAGCTCCATCAAGCTCATGTTCATTAATCCATATCTGCCGCACCCTTCTTTGTGTGCCTTCCATCTTTCCCAGCATCAAAGTCTTCTCTAGGGTATCCTGCCAGCTCATGATATGGTCAAAATATTTGAGCAGATGCCTCATGATTATACCTTCCAGTAAACAGTTTGTCTTGACTTCCTGAAGTACAGATGTATTGCATCTTCTTGCAGTCTAAGGGATTCTAAGCAGTTTTCACCAACAGAATCCCAAATAAATGGCGTCAATTCTATGGCGCTTAGCCTTCTTTATGGTCCAACTCTCACATCTGTTACTATTGGGAATACAATAGTTCTAACCATGCAGACCTTGGCTGATAGTGTAATATCTTTACTTTTTAATAGCTTGACTGGACTTGCTATAGCAAACCTCTTAATTTCATGGCTGCAGTCACCATCTGCAAAAACCTTGGAGCCCAGGAACATAAAATCTGTCACTGCCTCCACTTATTCATCTATTTGCCATGATTTTCATCTTTTTAACATTGAGCAGCTGGCTGGCTTTTGCACTCTCTTCTTTCACCCTTAACAGTATGTCCTTTAGTTCCTCCTCACTTTCAGCCATCATAGTATTATCAGCGTATCTGACGTTGTTGATATTTCTCTGAGCAATATTAAATTACGACTTTGAGTTCATCCAGCCCGGCCTTACATATTATGTACCCTGTGCATAAATGTAATAAATAAGGTGACTATATACCATCTTGTTGCAATCCTTTTCCAACCTTGAACCATTCTGTTGTCCCATGTTCCAACAGTGGCTTCTTGGTCCACATACAGATTCCTCAGAAGGCGGATGAGATGATCTGGTACTCCCAGCTCATTAAGGACATGTCACATTTTGTTGTGATCCACACAGTCAAAGGCTTTAGAATAGTAAATGCTTTTCTGGAACTCTTTTTCTATCTCTATTATCCATCGGATGTTGGCAATTTGACCTCTTCCTCTGTGGAGCTTGGCTTGGACATATAGTGCCCCGGTCCATATATTGTTGGAGACAAGCTTGCAGAATCTTATTAAGCATTAACTTTACACTGTTGAGTTTTCCATACATTTTTTAAGCAGAGCTTGCATTTATATATGCAAGTATAATTACATTTATTTATCTATTTTAATATTCAATTGAAAACGTATTTCAACATACTTATGCTCCATCACTTAAGTATAATAGTTACTAAAGGAACTCTGTCACCCCAGAATCAAGTAGTTATTTATGTTATTCTTAAAGAGCATAAAAAAATGGCTATATGTTGTGTTATCCATTTTTTTTATTAATCCTGGGAAATTCCATGTTGTTGCTGTATTTATATGCAAATGGGCAACTAACACATATTAATTAGCTTCTTTGATGTGCTAACTAGGATTACAGTCTGCTTTTCTGTCTCTGTGGTGGCCAAAATAAAGCACTGTAATGTTATGCAGCAGTTAGACTGCTCTTGCACCCTTATCAAGCACTCTGAGCAGGACTTAAGCATATTGAGCTGCAAATTCTATTCTACATACTTCAGAAATTATATACTGTAGAGAAATACTGCTAGTACAGTATGTTACAACTGTCAGATTTGGGGCCTGCGCTCACCCCAATTCTCTCTGTATGGGTCATGACTTTTTGTTCAGATATCATCAGCCAGCCACAACACCTTCTGAGGAGAACTCAGAACAGCAAAAGTTAATAACTTGCCCCAGAAGAAAGACATTGGCAAACATCCCTTTGGTTTAGAATGTTCCACTCAGACTGAGACCCCACCATTAGTTAGTGAGCTCAAATCAGACTGACACTTTTTTATTTTCAAGACATATTTTCAGATAACACAGAACACCAAAGACTCCCCCCAGTTCTAGAACCATCCTCCTGGGCAAAATAGGGCTTGCTATGCCCCCCACCCACATAATTTCCAGATGTACAGAGGGGTTTGGCATTTGTGTTATCATTACACATTTTCTATCAATACTCTTTATCTCTTTGTCCCTTTGGACAACTTCAGACATGACAACAACTATCCAGGGTTATCTGTTTAGGTCACTAATAACACAGGCTTGTATTTTGCTCTCCTCTTACAGAGGGACATAAAACTAGCTTACCCCGTCATGACTAAAGACAGAGGATTCACGTCTGGCCAGCTCTTAGTAGTCGGAAATCCACATAAATTCCTGTAGAATCTTTAACCCTTTGTTGTCCCACTATCATGACAGAAACTGTATTCACTAGTTACAGGTAAGATGACATAATTACAGTGCATATGATGTAGTACCCCAAAATTAATTACTGCAACCCACACCACACTACACACAAAAACAATCAAGTCACTGTCCCCACAACAAGTTTCAGGTCAGTTGTGATAGCCCTGACATTAGCACATAGTGTGCCAGAGTTCCAAATAGCAGAGTTACTTGTGGGGTGCAGGGGGTCCCATCATAGCCCCCAAATCCTTCATGACACAGTATATAACCAGTCTTTAATGTTCTTCAAATTAAATCAGTTTCCTGTTGGGGTGACAGAGTCCCTTTAAAGCTAAGAAGCACTGTGAATTGAATAGAATTGACTAAAGGTTGAGCCTGCAGTATGATGGTAGCGATGGATGGATTTCTAAGCAGAAATACAGACATGAGACTCTATTACATCACATTTTCTAAGTTAATTTGGTGATTAGATTTTAATACAAATCATAGGTATAATTATGTATTAACTTATAAAATATGATTGAGGTTTGTATTAGTGAACGCAACCTTATCTTGCTTTCCCAAGTCTCATTTTATTTTCAGGAGACAAAAATGAGTTTGATAGCTTAGAATTACAATGGTAGTCCAATTGTGTCATGGCTGAATTTGGGACTCCCCTTGTTGCGGAAAATTATACAAATATCCTTACATTTTTAGCGTATATATATATTATTTTTTGTTTAGTTACATATATCTTTTTTGTTATCAATAACAGACAATTGTCTATTTTTATTCATCTCACATCTCTTTTTGTGTTTGCCCCTTTAAGGACTGACACTACCCATAAGGGGTTAATATTACCACTGCCTAGGTATATATAGCAGGTGTAATCCACAGTAACACAGTAACACAGCCCCAGTAGAAGCCTTTGAGTGCGAAACGCGCGTTGGGTGATTACAGAGCGCACACG
Organism: Discoglossus pictus; assembly: GCA_027410445.1. Taxonomy (NCBI): domain Eukaryota; kingdom Metazoa; phylum Chordata; class Amphibia; order Anura; family Alytidae; genus Discoglossus; species Discoglossus pictus. The sequence goes on along the minus strand of CM050165.1, from coordinate 38,735,649 downwards.
CGACCTTTGTTTGGCTTACACAGCCAGGTCGCGCTCGAGCGCAGGCACGCGCACGTCTGGCTGACGTCGGTCGCGCTTTTCACGTGCACACGCCACGAACGGGCGACGGAGCGTCTCAGCACGCCAGCATTCGGCGCGAAGCATAGCAACACTGCAATATTGACATACTGGCTAAGTCTACGTTTAGAGACCTGGGACCTCCACAACAGTGAGTACGATACACAATTACATGTACATTAGCACACTAGTTGCTTTAAGATCATTGATATAATTGAGTGTACAAGTACTCGCTGCTGTGCCTGTCCCAGGTTGGGTGATTGCAGAGCGCATACCCCATCCAGGTACAGGGGTTCTTATTCTCTCCTCTCTAGCACTCCCAGGATATTTATCCCTTTGTTTACAGCTTTATTATTTCTCGTACAATATAACCTTATTGAGGTTTTGTGAGATTCAAATATTTGCCAACAAGTCTGTTTTTGAGTTTGGAGACTTGGGATCCTTATCATTCTCAGTATCTAATGTATCATTGTACAGACTGATAGATAGATTGCTTTGTCTGCAAGCATTCATTATTTCGCCTGTCCTGGATATCCCCTTCATATGCAGGGGTTCTCACACCCAGCCTTTTCATTTTTTTTTTTTTATCATATAAACTTTATTGAGAGTAGTATGAATGGCAGTAACAAATAAAACATTTCAGGAATAAACGTACATTTGACACCTGAACACAGATATCCTCCAAAATGTAATACTGAGACCATTCTATCTTTCCTCAAAGTACCTTATTTTCAAAATTTTTAGTGATATTTATAATACATATAAATTTCTAACAACTCCGTAAAGATAGTAAACTAGCTGAGCTTAAATAGATTCAGCGTAAAGAATAAAAGTGAGAGAGATAAAAGTTTACTCTCGCTTGCCATACCAAAGGAAAATTCAATATTCCTCCGATCACTCCCCCTCTCCGCCGCCTCCTTAGCACTTTTTTTTTTTTTTCCCCCAATAATCATTGTATTATTACCTTACCTCCAACAGAACAGTCAGCCTTCTTCCAATTCCGTCCGAACCGTACCGCTCCCCTCTCGGCTCCACACCTAGCCGCTTAAGAAAAAACAGACCCCACCCGACCTCCCAGACTATACCGTTAGGTGATCTAATCCAGGGCTCCCAAATTTCCAAAAATGCCGGAAGAGAGTCTAAAAGAGTATAAGTCATCTTTTCATTAATAAATAGAAATTTTACTTTATTAATCACTTCTTGAAAACTGATAGAATTATCTTTCCATCGCCTGGCAATTATGTTCTTGACTGCAAGATAAATCATTTGAGCCAGCCTATTGCCTTTTCTCCCTAATTCTGAATGATGTATTCCTAGAAGGCATGTCGCTATTGAAGGTGTAATAGGGGAATGCAATAATCCTGAAATTAGTGTGGCTGCCTTCTCCCAGATCTCATGAGTGAATGAAATCCCCCCTACCTTGATACCCTCTAAAGCACTTATCTGAGATTGTTGGAAATATCTTGTTCAATCTAACTGGAGTCATGTAAGCCCGGTGCAGAATTTTTAGAGAAGTTTCCAAGAGACTGAAATTAAATGAACCCTTGGAGAGATTCAAAAAGGCCTCGTCCCAAGTTGTCCCCTCCCAAGTTTGTTGTAGATCAGATTCCCACTTTATCATGAAGGGGGGCTTTGTAAGATCCGGGGGAGAGTTTAATATGTCATAAAGATTTCCCAGGGTTCCCTTAAAGAGCGGTACATTCTTGCATATTGTAGACAGCCAGGTAGCCATGGGGGGTCCATGCTTCCTCACCGCCTCCCCTATCCAATATCTTATTTTTATAAGGTTAAATAGCTCTCGCTGGGGTATTATATGATCCCTTTTCACTGTGTCTAGTGTTAAGATTCTGTCGCTGTCCACCCATGCTCCCAATTTGTCTAAGTTAAGCGAGCTCCAAAAATTTCTCGATTCCACTGATAGAGAGGTTAAAAGGGAGGGAGATGAGAACACAGAAGTTAGGGGAGACAAGGCGTGGGCTAATTTGTGTTCCCGTCTGGCCCGATTCCAAGTCCTTAAGGTGAAGCTAGTGATAGGGTTACTAATCTGGTCCCCGTATGTCTCCGAGGGAGGAGCCCATAGAATTATTCTCCAAGTCAGGGGAGCCATTAATGCGTGCTCAATAAACACCCAATTTGGTTGGTGATGGATGGAGTGCACCAAGGGGATAAAAGCAAGTTGCGCCGCTTTGAGGTAGTTGGAAAAATTAGGACATGATAGACCGCCCTTGGACTTGTGCCTAAACATTATCCTCCTGGCTATCTTTGGAGGTCTATTCCTCCATATAAATTTAAATACCAAGGATTGGAAACGGGACAACTCTGCATTGTTTATTTGAATGGGCAAAGTCCTGGCTAGGTAGAGCAGCCTTGGCAAGATGTTCATCTTGACCGCAGCAATCCGACCCGTCCAGGAGATATGCCGCTTCGACCAGATGTTTAGGTCTCTCTGCAATGTTCTAAGGAGGGGAGGGAAGTTTGCTTTATACATTTCTGCTAGTGTACTGGTTAGATTAATTCCCAAGTATTTAATGTGAGAGGCTGGCCACAGGAAATTATATGTTAGTTTCAGCTGGTTCAATATGTCTGGGGGAAGACCAACACTAAGGGCCTCTGTCTTCTCCTGGTTCAACCTGAGCCCTGACAAGGAGCTATACTGCGTGATCGTTTCCATCAGAGCTTGAATCGATGGGCCTGGGTTCGTCAGGGTACAAAGGAGGTCATCAGCAAATAAAGAACATTTCACATGCTGATGTCCCACCCGTACACCACCTATTTTGGAATTTGCTCTGATCGCCTGGGCTAAAGGTTCAATTGCTAGTGCAAAGAGGAGTGGAGATAGTGGGCAGCCCTGCCGAGTACCGCGTCCGATATTGATTTAGGCTCTCTGAGAACCGGGTAGCTTAAGGCAGGCTTTGGGTGAAGTATAGTATGAGCGCAGCAGGTTGATAAACTGGCCCTTAAACCCAAATTTAGACAATGTGGCAAACAGAAATGGCCATTCCAGCATATCGAACGCTTTTTCAATGTCACATAATACACACGGGGGGCCCACCTGATCTTGCTATGTGTATGATATTTAAAGTCCTCCTGATATTGTCCCCCGTCTGCCTGTGTGGGATAAAACCTGACTGGTCTTTGTGAATCAGTGCTGGAAGAAAAGCCGAGATTCTTTTGGCGAAGATTTTTGCTAACAACTTAATGTCTCCATTCAGGAGTGCAATTGGCCGATAATTTTTAGCCTCTTTGGAGTCAGTGTTGTTCAGCTCGAGGGGGGGGGGGGGGGGGGGGGGTTGCCTCCCCTCTCAGAATTGAGTTAAAAGGTTACACAGGTGAGGGGCTAGTATTTCTGGGAATTTCTTGTAATAAATATTGGTAAACCCATCCGGACCAGGCGACTTTCCAAGCTTAAGCTCTTTTATTGTCTCTAGGATTTCCTCTACCGTGACCTCCTTGTTTAAGTTCTGCAAATCCCCTACTGAAACTTGCGCAGCCTTTTCATTTTCCAGTATTCAATCATTATCCCATTTTATTTAGAATTTGGGGTCCTGTGTTTAGGACATATTTCCCAATTCTTTTTAAGTCTTCTATGCACATCACTTTTTTATGTTATTATTAAAGGTTAAGTGTTACCTTCTACACATCTACTTACACCTGCCCAGCAATGATTTGGTATGTCCTTGACCTTTTTCTTGATTGTTACATTGTCACAATCTTGCGGTCAAACCTATGAGCTGTGGGTATTCCTTTACCCTCTCTCTAATTTTGGAACAATTGTGTCACTCATTTGTATATCATTAGTTGCCGCTTTTTTCTCCATATTATTCTGATGAAATAGCTAGATACATCTGACCTATGACTTGGCAATTTCATTTAGAGACCGTACACAGGTTTTTAGTCATAATAAAAAAAGTTTTTTCACTCATCTCCAAGGGCCGATAAGTGTTATGTACTGCGCACAAGTGTATATTATAAAGCAGATTTACGCACAGATATTCCAAAGTATGTGTTATATTCTGACTGGGTATTATATATAAATAAAATATAATTGGTTGTTAGTGGGATTGTTATGTAAACAAATCTGTCTGGTGATTTTCTCAGTAGTTGCAGTCCAGTGAGTGAATTAGTGGCAGCCATTTTGGGTGTACTTGCTACTAATCCACATTTCTTTTTCTAATATGTTCTAATAATGCAAAACAACCATGAAATGTTTTTTCTTGGTGTCATGCCTGCGAGTGGGGGGAGTATGAGATATTTTTGACAACCTGAACCCGACAAGCAACCCTGTTGTTTGAGACTCTAACACGCTGGGTTGCTAATATCAAAATGGACATGAGACTTGTAAGGACTGTGACATGTTATTTTTATATGTAATGAAGGCCACAATAATTAATGTTATCTGCGATGTTATATGCACTGGAATAATAACTAATTTTACTGTAACTAACAGAGATATACTTTTTGTTTTTTAATGGGTGAAGTGTTAAGTTTCTGCAAGAATTTATATGGATTTATGGCCCCTCAGAGCAGTCAGGCATCCACCCCCTCTGGCCTCCGATAGTCGTAAAAGTTGATAAGCTCCACCTGATAGATAACCCTGACCACTCCTGACAGCAGAGCAAAACCAGAAGGGGTTTGGCTAAAGAAAGTGGGGAGGGGGAGATGTGGGTTTATGTGCTTGGAAAAATGATAAACAGGGAGTCTGTCTGAGCACTATACCAGGGAGCATGTGTATTTCTTGTATGATGTGAAATCCGAATTAAGGGATTTGATTTTTCTGCTTCTCCATGAATGAATGTAAAAACAGCAGAATAGGTGGCTCTAGGTGTAACAAGATTCTGGGGATGAAAAGGGGTGCTACTAAGGATAAAGATTATGTAAATATAAAAAAAAGGGAGAAAAAGAACAGGTATATTTATTAATATGATTAAAATAACTGTTAAAAAATCCCACAACTTATGCTCTGCTAAGCCGCGACGCCGTCCTATGACGTCAAACGAAGACGCATAGGCGACGCGCGGGTAGCTTGGAGCCTTAGCGTCTAATAGCATAGACTGACCTCTTAAATAAATGTATATACAAATTATCGATTTCCCTTAGGAATAAATGAGCAATTGGGCATCATATAGTTGATATGAGGGACTTGATAATATGCACCAAGGCTCCATAGGTTGAGTAATAATTATTGCAATACTATTTAATATTGGGCTTACACTTAAAACTTATCATTTTTCCAGTGACCCTAATACCCTTATACTTAGCACTAGTACTTTATTATACTGGGGAAATAGATGTTTTTTCTCATTCAACTGTGGAATTGGCACTTTAATATAACTCACTGTATGGCATTTTTGTACAATCACTAATAGCACTAGGCACTTTATTTTGTGACCATTGAGTGCAATATATTTAGATAGTTTGCCATTTGTTTTCTGTTACTAGATATTATCACATTGAATCACATTAATTTGAAGGATATATAGGGTCCAATACTACATGTTTCTATATATGGTAGCCCTCAGATTTACAAACTTCCCATACTTTCTTTATCTTGTCAGAGTTGCTGGATTTTATACCAGTTATTTTAATCATATTATTAAATGTTACGTTTTATATTTTGCTGCTCTATATTAATGCTTAGGCAGAGGGTGTGCACTTTAAATTAAAATGATACCTGTTCTTTTTCTCCCTTTTTTGATATTTTCCCCATGAATGATGTGATTATCTGAATTGATAATATATTTTAGACTACTATTACAGGTTGATATTGAAAATGCAGCATGCATACGGATTAATGATTTTGCCGGACCAGTGGTTTGTCCTGCAAATCAGGTAAAGCCTGTAGCAACATGAGGGCAAGAGGAGAGGCATGAGCCTGCTCATAGATGCAATTTGGGCACTGACTGACAGATTGGGTTAATTGGGTAAATCCACCAGGTCCCCTCACTACCTTCCTTAACCCTGTTTGATCCTGTAGCAACACAAGGGCAAGAGGCTGCATTTTAGGCACTGGGTGACAGCAGAGGAGGTTGTCCAGTGTCAATTCAGTGTGGGGAGGAGACTGCTGGATTATTCAATGCTGGGTAATCTGTCTCCTACCTGTAATACAACTTTTTTCATACATTTTAGACTGCAAATAGAGATCAATGAGGACAAAAACAGAGTATGATACAGTTCAGGACCTAAAAGAGTGTGTCTACAAACTCAATAAATAGTGCAGCCAACTCAGTATAAACAGTTTGAGTTCTGTAAAATGCACATGATTTTAAAACAGTTATAGAACAGCAAAAAGAGCTTCAAATGAAAATGCTTTTAAAATGTCACACTTGATTTCAATTAATCTACATGATATTGAAGTACAATTTTAATGACTTCAGACGTCAGTAAAGGGACTTCGCCACCCTAACACAAAGCTGATTTAAATTTAAAGAGCATTAAAAAGTGGCTATACATAGCAGTTAAAAAAATTTGGCACTGATTTTGGGGCTCCTGTATGCCAATATACGGCCTTTATTCTCCTTTATTCTAATGTACGGCCCAGAGTGCTAATATCGGCACATGCGGCACGGTGTGCTAATATGCGTCCCAGAGTACTAATGTGTGGCTCCTGTGTGCTAATGTACGGCTCAGAGTGCTAATGTCGGCATAGAGTGCTAATGTGCGGGTCAGAGTGCTAATGTGCAGCCCAGAGTGCTAATGTGCGGGTCAGAGTGCTAATGTGCAGCCCGAGTGCTAATGTGCGGGTCAGAGTGCTAATGTGCGGCCTATAGTGCTAATGTGTGGCTCCTGTGTGCTAATGTACGGCTCAGATTGTTAATGTGCGACTCAGTGTGCTAATGTGTGGCTCCTGGGTGCTAATGTACAGCTCAGAGTGCTAATGTGCAGCCCAGAGTGCTAATGTGCGGCTCAGTGTGCTAATGTGCGGCTCAGTGTGCTAATGTGCGGCCCAGAGTGCTAATGTGCGGCTCAGTCTGCTAATGTACGGCTCAGAGTGCAAATGTGAGGCTCACTATTCTAATGTGCGGCTCAGAGTGCTAATGTGAGGCTCACTATTCTAATGTGCGGCTCAGAGTGCTAATGTGCGGCTCAGTATTTTAACATGCAGCTCCTGCATGCTAATGTGCGGCCCAGAGTGCTAATGTGCAGCTCCTGTACACTAATGTGCTGCTCCTGTACGCTAATGTCCGGCTCAGAGTGCTAATTTGCAGCCCAATATGCTAACATGCGTCTCTGTTCGTCTCTGTATGCTAAGGTGCGGCTCAGTGTGCTAACATGCAGCTCCTGCAAGCTAACGTGCGGCTCAGAGTTCTAATGTGCGGCTCAGTGTGCTAATGTACAGCTCAGAATGTTAATGTCCGGCTCAGAGTGCCAATTTGCAGCCCAATATGCTAACATGCTAAGGTGCGGCTCAGTGTGCTAACATGCAGCTCCTGCAAGCTAACGTGCGGCTCAGAGTTCTAATGTGCGGCTCAGTGTGCTAATGTACAGCTCAAAGTGTTAATGTCCGGCTCAGAGTGCTAACGTGCGTCTCAATTGCGGTGGGTGAGAGATCTAACTACCAGATAACATTGGGATCTATATTTTGGCCCCTACAGAGACAGACAAGCAGAACCATAATCCTAATTAACACATCAAAGCAGACAATTAATATGCATGAACCGCTCATTTGCCTATAAATGCAGCAACAACATGGAATTTCCCAGGGCTGATTCACTTTAGAAAAAATTGATAACACAACATGGTTTTCATACTCTTTATGAATAACCTAAAACAAGTCTTAATTTTGGAGTGATAGAGTCTCTTTAAACTACTAATACCTGTTATTTGGAAAATTAAATAAAGTATTTGTGTCTGTTTTATAATAATTGTGACAACCACCTGTTAATAATGAGTATTAGGGACAGCTGCATTAAAAATATAGGTCACCATTACCAGACCTGCAGCATTACGGCCAGTAACCAATGAGCAGGCCGAACTACCTGCCTAGCTCCTTTAGACACTCCTTCCCGCGCAGCCTCCTGTCACTCCATCTAAACCTGTTTGAAAAACAACGTTCATTCACCTCACAGCGCAGCTCATTTGCATCCTCGCACTTAGATTGGTCCATTTCCACAGCACGTGCCTAGTCTCCCTAGCGCCTGCCACGCATTCCCGCCCTCGACTCTCTACCTTTCTATTGGTTGACCCTCATATCCATCAATACCTCAGTCACGCCCAGTATCAGTGGTTTTCTCACCCTACGCCTTCCCGCCCTTCTCCACCTTTCTATTGGTTGACGCTTATATCCATTACTACACTGCCTACGCCCAATGTCAGTAGTTTTCTAGTTTGTTGTCAAGACAGTAACAGCAACGCCCCGCCCTCATTCTAACTCTAACCGACTGTGTTCTTCCTGTCAGGGCGCTTTCTGTATTGCTATTGGCTGGCCTGGCTGTCTGTCAGCACTCAGAGCTCGGTGCAGGCTGTAGTTACCGACGTGCCGCTACAGGTCGCCCCCTCCCTGGTTTCCGGTAAAGGCCTATGGCAGAGCCCGCGCTTTGACAGGAAAATAAAGTTCCCAGGCATGAGAGGCGAAGAGAAATCTCACACAAGCTAAAGGGGCCTCCTCCCTGAGGAGGGATAGGAGCTGAGGGAGGAGGGGGCTGTCACCGCCTGTGGGCCGCAACTGTCACCCTCCAGCCTCGCTGTACAACTTTCTTACTGCTCCCATTCACCTTCCCTGGATTTAATGCATTGGAGCCGGACGTTTTTTTACCTCAGGAATTTTCAGGCCTCCCTCTAACTTTCACCAGGCCTCATAAACTAGTGCATTCTCCTCATTACAAAGTTGGATTTCTCAGCAGCCATAAGGATTTGGGTTCTGGAGAAGTTGTTTTTTGAGGATTGTATTGAAAGGGGATCCCATCCCCAACGCCCTCGTCATGTCGGCCATATCCGCGGCAGAGAAGGTGGATGGATTCACGAGGAAGTCGGTGAGGAAAGCCCAGAGGCAGAAGAGATCGCTGGGATCCTCACAGTTCCGTGGACAGGGGCCCGCAGTGGAGCTGTCTCCACTTCCACCACTCAAAGGTGAATAATGTATATGGCAACAGCCTGTTGGAAAAGTACTTGGCTAATGTGGACACTCAAGTAATGGATTGGGCACATGCAGGTACATGGGAGCAGGAGAGATCAAATCAGCCGTGGTAGATGGATATGAGCAATAAATGCACACTCAACAGGGAGTGAAGGATAGGATGCATCTAGAAAAAAGAGGGACATGCAGGCTCCTAGAGAGGGGGGGGGGGGGGGGGAAGCATGCAGGCTCTTGGAGGTGGGGGGGGAAGCATGCAGGCTCTTGGAGGTGGGGGGGAGAGGCATGCAGGCTCCTAGAGGGGGGGGGGGAGAGGCATGCAGGCTCCTAGAGGGGGGGGGGAAGAGGCATGCAGGCTCCTAGAGGGGGGGGGGGGAAGAGGCATGCAGGCTCCTAGAGGGGGGGGGGGGGAAGAGGCATGCAGGCTCCTAGAGGGGGGGGGGGGAAGAGGCATGCAGGCTCCAAGAGGGGGGGGGGGGAAGAGGCATGCAGGGCTCCTAGAGGGGGGGGAGAGAGAGGCATGCAGGCTCCTAGAGGGGGGGAGAGAGAGGCATGCAGGCTCCTAGAGGGGGGGGAGAGAGAGGCATGCAGGCTCCTAGAGGGGGGGGAGAGAGAGGCATGCAGGCTCCTAGAGGGGGGGAGAGAGAGGCATGCAGGCTCCTAGAGGGGGGGGAGAGAGAGGGCATGCAGGCTCCTAGAGGGGGGGAGAGAGAGGCATGCAGGCTCCTAGAGGGGGGGAGAGAGAGGCATGCAGGCTCCTAGAGGGGGGGAGAGAGAGGCATGCAGGCTCCTAGAGGGGGGGGGGAGAGAGGCATGCAGGCTCCTAGAGGGGGGGGGGAGAGAGGCATGCAGGCTCCTAGAGGGGGGGAGAGAGAGGCATGCAGGCTCCTAGAGGGGGGGGAGAGAGAGGCATGCAGGCTCCTAGAGGGGGGGGAGAGAGAGGCATGCAGGCTCCTGGGGGGGGGGGGGAGAGAGGCATGCAGGCTCCTAGAGGGAGGGGGAGAGAGAGGCATGCAGGCTCCTGGGGGGGGGGGGGGGGGGAGAGAGGCATGCAGGTTTCTAGAGGGAGGGGGAGAGAGAGGCATGCAGGCTCCTAGAGGGAGGGGGGAGAGAGAGGCATGCAGGCTCCTAGAGATGGGAGGGGGGGGGGGCGTGTGAGGCATGCAGGCTCCTAGAGATGGGAGGGGGGGGCATGTGAGGCATGCAGGCTCCTAGAGATGGGAGGGGGGGGGCGTGTGAGGCATGCAGGCTCCTAGAGGGAGGGGGAGAGAGAGGCATGCAGGCTCCTAGAGGGAGGGGGAGAGAGAGGCATGCAGGCTTCTAGAGGGAGGGGGAGAGAGAGGCATGCAGGCTCCTAGAGATGGGAGGGGGGGGGGCGTGTGAGGCATGCAGGCTCCTAGAGATGGGAGTGGGGGGGCGTGTGAGGCATGCAGGCTCCTAGAGGGAGGGGGAGAGAGAGGCATGCAGGCTCCTAGAGATGGGAGGGGGGGAGGTTAGGCATGCAGGCTCCTAGAGATGGGAGGGGGGGAGGGGTGAGGCATGCAGGCTCCTAGAGATGGGAGGGGGGGGGGCGGGGTGAGGCATGCAGGCTCCTAGAGATGGGAGGGGGGGGGGGGGCGGGTGAGGCATGCAGGCTCCTAGAGATGGGAGGGGGGGGGGCGGGGTGAGGCATGCAGGCTCCTAGAGATGGGAGGGGGGGGGGGCGGGGTGAGGCATGCAGGCTCCTAGAGATGGGAGGGGGGGGGGGGGGCGGGGTGAGGCATGCAGGCTCCTAGAGATGGAAGGGGGGGGGGGGTGAGGCATGCAGGCTCCTAGAGATAGGAAGGGGGGGGGTGAGGCATGCAGGCTCCTAGAGATAGGAAGGGGGGGGGGGGGCGGGGTGAGGCATGCAGGCTCCGAGAGATGGAAGGGGGGGGGGTGAGGCATGCAGGCTCCTAGAGATGGAAGGGGGGGGGGGGTGAGGCTTGCAGGCTCCTAGAGATGAAAGGGGGGGGGGGGTTGAGGCATGCAGGCTCCTAGAGATGAAAGGGGGGGGGGGTTGAGGCATGCAGGCTCCTAGAGATGGAAGGGGGGGGGGGTGAGGCATGCAGGCTCCTAGAGATGGAAGGGGGGGGTGAGGCATGCAGGCTCCTAGAGATGGAAGGGGGGGGGGGGGCGAAGGGCATGCGGGCTCCTAGAATCTAGACGGCCTCTTCCTAGTCGATGCAATGCACATATACACATTCATCTCTTCGTGCAGCTAGATGCAAGAGGAGCCCAGTCCAATATAAGGAGGATATGACACATGCATGCACGTAGAAACGGCAGGGATAGAATACACATATGATAGTGGCTCATCCCAGCAGTGGCAGAAGGATTGGCAACATGTATGCATGCTTTATCAGTAGGTTAGGATACAGGTGTACATCCTGTGTTGGGATAGGGCACATGCATACATACAGGAACACCTAGGTAGGAAGAGAAGGCACCCAGAAACAGCAGGGATAGAGTGCACGTTCATGCACTTAGAATAGACTCAAGAGGGGCTCATCCAAGCTGGAGTAAAAGGATTGGCAACATGCATGCTTTATCAGTAGGTTAGGTTACTAGCAAGCGTGCTGTGCCGGGAGTATAGGGCACATACATACATACATACATACATACATACATGCATGCAGGAAGATAGGTTACATTAATATATCTAGGTGTTGGAGTGGAACTGCAGTACTAAGTCTGCAGGAGCAATGGCATAGGGCACAATCACACCCTTGTTCCTGCATAGGTAATATACAAGCAGGAGGGATGACAATCCTTTCAGATCTGCAAGAAAAGTTACAGGCATATATGAATTAGACACACCTTTCTGTAGGGTTAGGATAAAAGGACATTCATGAACCTAGGAGAAGACATCATACTGGGGGACAGGACACAGACTAGTGGCAAAAGGAACACCTCTCCCTGCAGAGGTATGTAATCAGCATGCTCCTAAAATCCAGACCTTATGTCTTAAAGGACCAGTTTAAGCTATTTTCATGTTAATATATATTTTTTTATTCACTAACATTATCTAGAAAATATAACTGGAAGTACCTCATTAATGGCCACTGCTGTACCCCCCCCCCCCCCCCCCCCTCTTATTCTCTTAAGCACTACTGAAAGGAACATTTCAACTGAGAAAATTAATTAGACAAGCTTGGTATCATGGAGCATGCTCTGGAGGATAAGGGACTATGGCTATACATAAGGTTATGGGATTGTAGCCAAAGTTGGTATGCCCCAGTTTACCAAGGCTGTCTAATTAATGTATCTCAATTGAGATGTTTGTTCTTCTCAGAAGTGCTCAAAACAATGAGAGAGGTACAACAGTATCCAGGAATGAGGTAAACTTTTTTTTTTTTTTTACTATTTTCTAGCTAATGCTTTGCGTTGTTTGAACATATACTTTTAATGTTTGGAAATGGTAAATGAAAACATAGATTTAACATGAAGAGGCCGGCTGTAGAATTTGGGGTTAGCCAAACAAGGTATTTATTTTGGCTGATAGTGTTTATGCCATCACAATCGACATACCACCATTTTAGACTGTACTGATTTTTTTTTTTTTTTTCATCATTGGAGCAAGGCAACTGGAAACTCAGAGCATCCACTTTGGCATTAAGTGCATGGAGAATACCATTTGTGAGCAGAGGTGGCAAAAAAAATGGGCCTGTCCAGATTGTCCTTGTCTTTAGTTTCACTTTTCATAGAAATGCACTAGAAAAGTAGACAAAAACAAGGCTCAGAGTACAGTGTAAAGTTATAGTGTGCTGATACTCACTGATAAAAGAGCATTAGAATGATGCTATGTCACACACATAACTGGGGATATGACGAGGAGGGCACATATGAATGTACAGAGAGATGATGATGAAATACGAGCAGTTGTGCACATATCCATGGATAAAGTCACCATGACAGAAAGAGAACACATTATTCAAGCATAGTCGTGCTCTAATAGTTATGGTTCTCTTGAACATTTCATTATAAACTCATTTTCAATAGCTTACAACTTTGCTTTGATGTATCTGTTTGAAAATTTAGGAGGGGATTGGCAGTCAGGTTGCTGTTTTTTTTGGGTTTTATTTATTTATTTATTTATTTATTTTTTTGCCAATTTTCATGAAATTCTGTCAAGCCAAAAAAAACTCACTTGAAAGGAAAAAATGATTGAGTGGATTTGGCACTGTAATAGAAATTTTTAAAAAACAATGTCTACATAGCTGTTTTGGAATCTTTTATATAGTATACATGGGTTATGATATCTTTGTTTACAATGTTAATATTATGAGCATGCTCAGTAGATAATTGTGCACGTGCCATACTGTTAGACTGCATCTGTTATGGTCAGGTAATTTTAATGGTTTTATAGTTATGGTTCTCCTGCAATGGTGGATGTTTGTCAGAGGGGGCGAGCTAATGAAATGTGAAATGCGTTAAAAGTATATTGGCTCACTGGCAATGGTGGACGTTTACCTGTGAAATATAGTTCATGACACGCGGACGTATGTGTCTTCCGGACTTAGGCCCTCATTCAATTGCAATTTGGCCAATTGAATAGGGGTCAAAATAAGCACATAACATTTTTTTTTTTAAAGAAGTTTTTAGTTGGTAAACATCTACCCAAAAGCAAGGTTTTTCACTAACTAAAAACTTCTTTAAAAAAAAATATGCTATGTGCTTATTTAGAGCCCTATTTAATTGGCCAAATCGCAATTGAATGTATTTGCTTATATTCACTCTGACGAATATTCTCCTTTTAGAGGCAAGCCAACATCGTAACAACTTTATATTTCAAATCTCCATTTCATAGATGTAAATCGTCATGCTTTAGGTAGTTACATTTTAACTTCTATAATTTAACATTCACTTGCCATTACGGGCGAGCAAAGGTATACATTATTAAAATGTTTACCTTCTAATTTAGAAAACACTTTTCTAAATTTATACAGGCAAATATCATCCACAAGAGGTGTGTGTATATAGGAAAAACAAGTCTTTCAACTTTGTTACATTAGCACCATATGCTGCAGTTGACAAAGTACTATGGTACTTAATAAAACTTTATAAGTACATAACTGCCTTAGCCTTCCATTGCATTTATAGGGTCAAACACCGTTATGAAATGTAATGCTACCTGACATAAGACTATTCTGAGGCTAAATTAAGCCAAGCTGCCCACACCAGGTGGCCATTTTGCTTCTTATCTGTAGTGAAATATAATTTTCTATGGTAAACGAACAAAACCTACACATACATAAGGCAGCAGTTGCCACTAATCCACCCCCCCCCCCCATTTATTTGCAACAAGTTTAATTAAACACATTTCATTTGTATAACAATACCTGTTACTACATACATACATACATCATTCCTTTTCCACATCATGATTACTTTCTTTATTAACAGCACAATTTGTTACAAATAAATTGTGTGACATTGTGTTATTGTAAGGTTTAAAAGCTAAACATTTTCAAACAATACATTCTATTTGCTCCTTTTTTTAGAGTTTTTTTTTTCCTACCAACAGTAATTTTATACAATAGAAACTTGTTTTGCTCATAGTTATCATCGTAAGAAGCTAACTTTTACAATTGTCCCAGTGCAAACAGGAAACTTGTATGCTGTTCTGCTGAGCTTGCAGACACTTCCATTATTAAAATTGCAGGTTTAGCTTTCATCAAAAAAAATCTGTGCATGGGAAAATATTCATATCTAATTTTTACATTTAATATTGCTATTCTTGGTAGTAAACCACACTTACTATGCATAAATAACTTTTGATTTTGTTAAACCTCTCCCTCTGATGACATGATATAAATTACATCCGCTAGGACATCACTCGTGACATTAACTGTAATATGGAAAATTGCATTATTCATGATATTACTGATGACATCACACTAGACCCCTACTATGTCATTTAATGCATTTATATTTGTACATTTGGTTGAAGTGATAACTTTTTGAAACTAAGACAATTAATTTAAATCTATATGGTTACAAATATTATTTTTTTTAGAGCTCATAGTTAATTGTTAAAATTTTGTTTGTTTTTTATAGATCTTCCTTGACTAAAACTAATAAATTACATTATTTTTTAAATTTGTTCCCTACTTCTTAACTTTATAGCTAATATCCTTTCATCAAATAATCTAATATATATGTATATGTAAAATTGTGTTTCATGTGGCATATACATTTAGTGCATTCTCTGTATTGGTGTTTCAAAACCTTCTCAAAGCCCACTGGACAGACCAAGATTTATGTTCAACACTGTTAATATAAGTGAGACTATTAATATTCAACAAGCAGTGGAACCTGTTTTTGTCTCATTTGTATACAGTGCAAAACCTAACCCTTGTTTTGTCTGTAGTTCCTCAAGGAGAGAGATGTGAACCACTGCTCCTATAAGTTAGGTTAACACCATGTTTATTGTTTCTATATTTTGAGATTCACCCTTTTTACCCTTGATTATGGGCTACTTATGAGTTGAGCATTATGTTTTTTTTTTAATTAAATAGGCTTTAAATTGATGTGCAAGTCAAAGGACAACAAATAGTTTCATATAGATGGTGCCCTTTAGTTGCTGACAGTTGGCCATTAGTATGTACCAACTCCATCAAATTGATTTATTTTATTCCATGACTAACACTGTACCACACATTGCTTATTTCAAAACACTACTCTATTTATTTAAAAAATATATTTTTAGTCATTTACATTTATCACTAGTTTCAAACATCAAAGTTTTCAGTATTTTGTCTCTCATAAATATCATCCGTGATATTAGACAACATTACATTATGTAATGTCATGAGTGATGAATAGTCAATATCATTATTTATATCATATGTGATGTCCCAATCCCTAATGCTTAGTTTGCCACAGATAATAGCAAACCCTACGTGTATTGAACATTCGTGATGTTGGTGCTGTGGGAGTGAAGTGGATGGGTGTTTCATAAAAACCTTGCATGGTTAAAGACACAATAAGCTATTGGCCAGCACGCCATCATAGAGTGGACAATCATTTTTGCCAGAGGCCTCTACATGTGTTATTGTGTAAAGCACCACCATATTCTGTAGCTGTACACATGGGCTAAGTACAAGGCAAAAACTATTTTAACACATTGCAAAATAATGGAGGGCCCTATGTTTTTGAGCTTAAAATCTAGTGTACACAGTGCTTTCCCCAAAGCACCAAGGAAGATTGAAAACTCGCAAATTTACAATTTAAATATCAGTTATGGATCTCTGCAGCTGTGAACAGGGTTTATTTAACTCTTTGTTAGAACCACTTTTTAAAAAAATGTTCCTACCATTATGTCTTAATATGTCCAGTGAATGAAAACAGTCAAACGGTTTCTACAATTTACATGTGTGGGCTTTTACTCTGTTGGATTCTGTTGATGTTAAAAAGAACAAGCAAAAAAACCCATCAAATTAGTTACCTTAATTGACACTCGCATAAATATAAAGTGAGAAATCATAATAGACGGATGAATGTTGTCATAATTTTTATTTTTTCTTTGTCCATCTTTGCTGTCTACAAAGCTTGAACCTTTAGGCAGAATCACGAATATGAAAAACTTGTTTCTTTTGGGCCTGCTGCACCCTGCCCCACCTCCTCTCTCTCTGTTGTGCTGGTATCCTAGATATATCCTTTTCTCATAGCAAGGAGTTAAGTGACTTTGCCTTGGTGTAACTAGAGATATGGTCCCACTGTACAAACATTTCTGATTGAAATGAACATATTGGCCTATAAGAAGCTACTGTACTGTTTGATGTGGTTCTTTTCTCTCATTCTGTTTATACTTTTTGTGGAGAGTGTATTAGATGGTTACACATTTGCAACATTTCAAGACACATCCATATTTTCCAGTACTATTAGTAAATGGCGTTCTACCCGATTGCAACCACGTAAATATTAAAAATCTATAGCTTTTACGTTATGTTCAACACTTGGCTTATTTTAACATTATTATTATTATTATTGCACTTCCTATTACAATTTGTAAATTACAAATGTTTAAACAAATGACGAGGTAAGTAGAAACATAAGTACTTGTATAGTGCAATAAAAATATGAAAAAAATGGGCCTGCAGACAGATTGGTACAACAGAGAGGTCCCTACTCTTTTAATCTAGACGGTAAGGGTGAACGTGATATGGGAGGGTGAAAGATGCAAGATCACAGTGATTAAGGCTGTTGGAGCAACATTACCCTGTAGAGCAGGGGTTGTCAACCTTTTTAATGTCTACTGCCCAGTTTTGATAGTAAAATGTCCTTACCGCCCACCGATGCCATAATGACTTTATTTCTGGTTACATAAATCGTATGACCCTAGCTTTGTATCACCCTGCAATTACTAGATAGTGATCTGGTCCTGATTGCTGTCCCTAGGCTCTTTAACTAGCTCTCTAACTAGCCAATCGTGGCGCTGCGGGTCCCCGTCATGTGACGTCACTCATCAGCAATGCCACATAGCAATTACCCCGCTGCCCACCAGTGTCTACCAATGCGGTAGTGTATGCAGTTTTGCATGTTAAGGCAGAAGGGGATGAACCTCTTTTAAACAGAAGGAGAGAGTGAGCAGAGGTGACGAGGAGGAAAAGTGGAAGGTTGCTAGCAGAGCAAAGAGGATGTTTGGGGGAATATTGCTTTTTTTTTGTTTTATCATTAATTTCTTTTTATTTATTCAGGACATATTTTGCATATAATAAGCATTTTTCATTTCAAATGATATTATACAACAATTCATGTAATCAGATTTTCTATTTCATTTTTACCCCCCTCCCTTTTCTGTTTTGCAAAATTACTACACTATCTCACCTATGTTTACATGAGCTCTATAAATTCATTAATCAAACACCTCTGTATCATAATTTAGGCTTTAGTCGAATGTAGAGTTTAATTCTATTTTGTGATACTTTCAGACATTTCCTTCATGTTCCCATCCTGATGTAAGAAAGCAAATGTGTAGCATAATTCAAGCACAGCCATGGTGTTCAAGCCCTTTAAATTTAATAAAATTAAAAATAATAATAATATTATTATTTACAGCATAGCTAAAATATGATTTATTCGATAGATAAAATGGCAGAAAGGGAAATCTGTTGTGATCTAGTGGTTATGTATATATGGGTGGTAGCATATATGAGATCAACTAAAGTAGCTATATATTTTTTTTGTTTGTTTTGCTTTAAAGGGAAGTGGTAATCTTAGGAGACAATGTGCCTCTTCAGAATTGATTATTTTTAAAATCAGAAATGGATTTAGTTTTTTTTTTTTTACAACTGGACACTAAAACTAAAACCTTGTTGGGAGTGTATTTTTAAAACCAGGGCACAGCTATAAGGGAGTGCATGGTTGCTAAGGTATTAGGTGTTTAGGTCATGAATTTAAATGTGTTCTGGAGTCTATGGGAAGCCACTGTATTAAAAGCAAATGGTTGCGTAACTAATATTAAAGTGGACTGTGTTACTTGCCTATGAATATTTCCCCAATATATCCCGTAGCACAAAAAAAATAATTGAATGCAAAACGGTAACTTTGGAAAAACTATGTAGGCTTATCTTAACAACTATGTTTCTGCCAGAGCTTATTCTTGTGAATAGGTTGTCAACGGCCTATTGATAAAATGCTACGGATCTATCCTGTTGTAATTTCGCCAGCACTGACAGCTGCCGTGCCAGCAAGTAGCCACTAGATGGCGCTGTGGATATTTTGCAGCGCTGCTGATATTATAAATGAGTTATAACCTTAGAAGGTTACCCTAACCCTCATCATAACCCTGACATTTTACCTAAACCTAACTCTGTTATGGGCACTGAAAATCGACTGCGCCATCTAGTGGTTGGTGAGCGGCACTGCTGGTGAATTTGAAGAGGGAAAGAACCGATGCTACCCAAGGTTTCATATTGTACTTTTCTTACACTGTCTCATGGTTCCCCTGCTTTTTTCCTCTGACAAATGCACTCTGAAAGTGGAGGAGTCATGGTAAGACAAATCTAAAAGAAGTTTACTCTGTTTCTAGTTTTATTTCTATTTAGATTCAATGATCCCATTTCTAAATATTATCTTTAGATGGCTACAGATAAATAAAAAAAAATCTTTACAGAGCATCTAACATGTTGATTGTATGATGGCTTGAAGGAACTATAAAAATGCATTTTTTTTAATTATTTTTTTTAATCCGCTCTTCCAGTTTAATGTTTAGATACCAGTTTATACATTTATAGTCATGAAAAATAAATTTAGTCTAATATGTGTTTAATATCTTTAACAAAAATCAAACCAAAATTTAAAAAAAAATCAGGCCCATACAGGGCTAAAGTTTACAGGCATTGTGCCACAACTCAATGTATCTAAATTACACATTTGGTTGTATTGGCAGAATAGCCCTCCTCTTTGTTGCATTTGAGAGAGGGTATTTTGATAATGTGCAACTTTTTTTTTTTTTTTTTTTAAATGTTTTTAACCGATCTATCAGCCAGTAATACCTCTGCAGGACCCTGGAGGGATCCATGATATAATGGTGGAGGTTGTGTATGGAAGAGGTGTTTACATTGCTGGAGAGCTATGGATGCGTTCTTAATGCAGTGACCTCCTTGGCCAGTGGGAGGGAAGCATGTGGTGTCAATTTCAATCATATTATCACACAGACTTTGTACGTCTTCCTATTCCTTCCTGTTGCGCCTCTCCCTCCACTGATGGCTACAAAGACACGTCCTCATGATCCAGCTCCCAGGATGTGATGTAACAAACAAATATTGGATTCCTGTACTCTCTTTTTAGTTTTCAAAGATTCATATTTTCCCCCAAAAAATGATTTATTATGTTTTCAAAGCTAATTAATTAAAAAGATGCAACCACTATATTTAGTCCTTGAAAACATTGATCAGACCAGTACTGTTAACATTTCTCTGCACTGAGTGGCGTGAGAAACTTCTCCTACATTTTTCTAAATCTGTCTGTGAAAAAGTAAGGTGGGCATCATTGTGGCACACTTAAATAAATATTATTATTATAATTATTTATTTCTAACAAGACAACATATTCAGTAGCGCTATACAGGGATTAAGTACAAGGCAAATGCAATATCGGGCCCTGTCTTTAATCTTTAAATCAAGCATACACTAGTACTTTGCCATAAGCACTTAACAAGATTGAAAACTCGCAAACTTAGTCAAAGAAAATGGAGAATTTGGGAAAGAGCATTGGATGCAGAGACAAAGTAGGGACATGAAGAAATAATGGTCAATGGCTACCCCAGTAAAGCATATTTTCAAAAACCTGTAGTTGGTTTATCACACAGTAGGGTAAATGTAAATTAGACATCATTGGTCCATTAAACTGAGCTACCAGATAGCAGTGTTACAGATATCCTGATCGTGTGTGTGTGTGTGTGTGTGTGTGTGTGTGCTTTTGCTTATCTTTTTGTTGTAAATCAGTAATCAGGGCTCTAATAATTTCCTCTTACTGATGTTTTGTATGGGGAACTGATTGTGTTAAGCTAAACTATTTAATCATCCATTCTGATTATTCCTCCTAGCACTTACTGAAGGATTTAGGCTATTTATAGCCTCTTGGAAGGATTGCAACTTGTGCAGAGCTTGTTTAGTGTGACATTGTGCTTATAAGAGCCTTGTGTATAATCACATGTTAAAATCCAGCTACCCTGCATTAATATTACCTCTTGAGAAAACAGAATATTTTATTTTTGTTCCCATTGCTTTCTTAATGTAGAACTGTTTGAAATCCTTGAAGAAAATTAAATAATTGTAAAGGTGGGAGTATGACATGTTTAAAAAGTCTTTTCACATTTCATATTTGCAAGCATAATCTTGCCCCATCCACAGATACTGCTCAGTGTTTCATATACTATTTTAATCAACTTTGCACATTTTGTAAAATTGGCTTACAAAAAAAGATTCTCTTCAGAAATACGTATAATTGCTAACTTTTAACCAATTTCTTAAAACATATGAATTTGTTAAAGGTATATAGAATGTTCATTGATTATGAATGCATCTGATAGAGGAGAATCTGTTGTGTATGCAAACATTTATGCATGGAAAAAAATCCCAAAATAAACATTTTTAATGAATTTGCCCTATAAAAATTGCAAATTTCTTCAGTTTTCTGGCAGTTGATTTTGAGAAGGAATGCCCCTTTAAAATCCAAGCTAAATTGGCATAAAATTCATAATTTGTTGTGGCCAGTCGGAGGCAGCTGCAACATTGTTGCAATGTCTTAGAAAAATGATTAGAAAAAGATGAAAACCTATAAACCTTTCAACTACATTGATACAAGATGGGAATATGGAAGTGCTTGCTACCCTAAGAACAGCTGTCTTCAAACCACACTTTGTCTTATCAGACTTGGTACGAGTATGTTGTCTTATTCCAGGGTTTGGCAAACTAAACTGAAACATAGGAGCCAGCCAAACACTTTTTAGGAGCCATATTACAAACTTTATTTAGAAATATATGTATTATGCCCAAAGTGTTAGGAGCCAGCCCCATGGTATTTTTCCTGGCTTGTCATATACTGTTGCTATAAACACACACTAAAGAAACACCACTTTTTTTCTTCCACCTAATTCTAAAGTCTTCCCAGCTATGTTCTTCAAAGACTATATTGACATCATTAGACTCTGTGCTTGCATCTTGTTTGAAAGAAGTTCTTAGTTTTCACATCTTAAAGCATGCCCTCTTGAACCCACCTTTTTCATGTTCCTCTGTTGATCTTCTCCAGCTTCTTCCACATTAAAGGAAAACTTTTTTGACCAAGTTGTATATGTATAGTTTATTCTAGCTAGGTTGTCTGTACTGCATATCTCATTTTTAACCTCATACTGTTTTTAATTAGAACCTGACCATACCCTTTTAAAAGGTAGTGTTTTTTTTTTTTTTGGTTGTTTTTTAAGCTTACTGTAAAAAACAAAGTAAAAATCACACTTCTTGGTTGCAATACAACATTTAAAAAAAAAAAAAAAAAAATGTAATCGTATATTTTGCATCTGCTGCAATCCTGGGTAACTCGAATGTGCCTGGCGGTTATTTTCGTGGCTCGGTGTCCTTTAGCCGTGTTTTTATTTTTTTCGTCCTCCATTTTTTTTTTCTCGCTTACCTGATTTTTCAAGTGCCAAAGCTTCTTAAATTTGTGTGCAACCTCACTCCCAGACATCCTGGCTGTTCCCCCCCCCCCCCCTGTGCGGAGTGTGATGTTTGTTTAATGTTTTATTGTTGTTTTTCTGTGTTTCTGATGTGCGCGTTTCGGTTGTTGTATATAAATTCCCATACTTGTGGCGGAGTAGAGCCTCCACCTCCGCAAAACGGACCTGCGGACCTCGGCCAGAACTGCGTCCCTCACTTTGCAAGCTCGCAAAGCATGACAACAACTTGTAGTTTCACAACTGAACAAGGAAATCAATAAGGCTTGCAAAAGGGCTATTAGACTGGCTAAAATGAATTGCAAAAGAGAGTAAGAGTAACCCTAAAATATTTTTTAAGTATATTAATGGGAAGAAGGCGAGGAAGGAAGCTATAGGAACATTACAATGGGACACAGGCCGACTGATAATTAGTGACTAAGAAAAGGCAGATAAGCTAAATAGGTTCTTTTCTTCGGTATACATAAGGGAGGTACCATTGCAACATAATGGGGCTACACTACCTTCACCAAATAACTGGTTAACGCAGGAAGAAAGAGAGGTTAGAAAAAAAAAATGTTAATAAAGCCCCGGGTCCTGATGGAATATATCCAAGGGTACTGAGGGAACTGGGTTCTGTAATATAATGGTTTGGTGCTTTCATTTTTCAAGATTCACTCCACACAGGCTCGCTACCAGATGACTGGAGAAAAGCAGATGTGATACCTATATTTAAAAAGGAGCAAGAGCAAATCCTGGGAATTATAGACCAGTGAGCCTCACTTCTGTAGTGGGGAAGCTTTTTAGAGGGGTTAATAAAGGATAATATACAAGAATATGTCTATTTGAACAGGATTATAAGTAGGAGTCAACATGGATTTATGAGGGATAGGTCATGTCAAACAAATCTTATTAGTTTCTATGAGGAGGTTAGTTGGAACCTGGCTCAAGGCAACGCAGTGAATGTAGTCTTTGGATTTTGCAAAGGCTTTTGATACTGTGCCACATGGGAGACTATTGTGCAAACTAAGATACAGGAATTGCAGTAAATATATGCACAGGGATTGAGAGCTGGCTAAAAGACAGGAAGCAAAGGGTTGTTGTAAATGGAACGTATTCTGATTGGACTAATGTGGTAATTGCAAATGAAGCAGTGATACTTGATTGATGTAACTGAAGCACATGTTATCTAGGAAATTGGGTGGCACGACCTTTGGGCGCACCACACATGTGTAGCGTCAAAAGCGCACATCAACAGCAGAGCGCTTGACAAATGGAAGCCGCGACACCAGCGCATCCCACAGATCAGTGACAGTCACAGATCTCTGACAGGTAAATAGCTTGTGTGGGGATGGGTTTGTGGATGGCCAGGGGATAGATGTGTGGATGGGCAGGGGGATAGTTAGGCGATGGATGTGTATGACAAGCCAAATATATCTGCAAGCCATTAGTGGCTGCGGAGGTAGGTGAAACACAAAGTTTTTCATACTGCCCATCCACACTTCTATCCCCTGGCCCTCCACAAACCCATCCCCACAAACAAGCTCTTTGCTCTGTGCTTCTAATGCAACATTGGGAAAACTGGCTTGTAATCTTAAATTCAAGCTCCATTAATAGCTCAGGATGTTTGCCTGCAGCTTATTCAGCACCCAACTAAAGGGCTAACAATAACCGCAAATAGTCTTTGACTAAACTCCTTCAATACAATAGAGACTTGAACTGTTATATTGCAATGTGCGGTCAATCACTTTAGCAATGCGTGGGTTAAAGGTAAATACCAAAGCTTTCCTTATGTAAAGAAACATTATATACATTTTGTTTGTTTTCTTTAAACACATTTTACTACATTACTGTGACATTGTCCTTGGTTAGCAGGTGCTCTAAAGGACCACAGAAAAATAATCTTGTTTAATTCATGGAAACATTTTTAAATGGACACAGAGGTGGTTCCAAATATGGAGACCTTATTGAGAATAGTTAGATTACCCTGGTGCTCTGAATCAATTTTATGTAAAGTCATTGGAAAATGAAGACTGGTCATGCATGCTCAGATCCCGGGGAAAATTATTTGGACCTTTACTGTTTTCTGACCTCCGCCAGGGAAGACCACTAGGCGGCGCTGCCGAGTTTTTAGTCAATTCCTTGTTAGTGTAAAGCTCATCTGCCACTATCCTAACCCCCAACCCTAGGAAATTACCTAAAATATCAGCCACGCCACCAAGTCGTCGATGGCCACCACTGCTGGCGGTTAGAAAAAAGGAAAGATTTGGATAATTAATTTAACCAATGTATTCCCTGAGATTGGCACATGCAACCTTTTTTTTTTTTTTTTTTTTGGATACTTTATGAATCGCAAACAATAATACCAGCTTTTATTATTCCTTAACTGTTCTTTTGTGAATGTTTGGCATCTTCGTGTCTGCAATTGTCTTCTCATGTTTCTTTTTACAATGGCTTAATAATTGAGCTCTGTCTTTGTTAAGCATTGTATGCACAGGTAGTAATACTTTGGTATTTCCTCTCTTGCCAATGTCTGAGATAGTGTTTGCACTACAAACAATGCATTACAATTCTAAACACATACAGTACTTGCATATCTAAACATTATTTTATTAACATGCTGTTTTTACTCACTGAAACCTTCCAAACCATCCCTAAAAAGATCTGACCCAGCATCTCATGCACACAGTATTTCTACTGGTACTCCATGTACTAGTCGCTTACAGATGGTTTCTCAACAGCATGTTTTGAAATGCAGAAACCGTCTGTGATTGGCTACTACAGACAGTGTGCCTAAGCCACTGGGGGTAGACTGTTGTGGTTTTGGCAGTTCATTTAGGGATATTAATATCAATAACATTTATTAATATTCAAGTTTTTATATTTTATATATTTTACTAATTTCAACTATCTAAATGTTATTACACGATTATAAGCTTTAGCTGTAATGATATCAAAACAGTATATTTCAATATAACAATTTGTGGTATAATAATTAATTATGACCGATATTATATCAAGGTATATTTAAATGATAAAGCATTGTTTAACACATTGTCCACATAATCTTATACAAGACATGCCTAATGCATAAGATATGACATTTATGATATTAGAGTTGGTTTGGTAATTTTTCGTATATTCACAAATATCTATTCACTAAGAAACCATTCCATTTTTATATACCAGCTGATATTTGTGATATTTATAAAATGAATCTGCAAATTGTACCTAGACTTAAAATTTACAAGATTATGGTGATATTGTTATATCAGATAAATATTGATATAGCAATCTATTTTATAGTAAATTAACAAAATATTTCCATAACTAATGAAAAAAAATAAAAATAAAAAAAAAATATATATATATATATATATATATTATTATTATTATTATTATTATTATTATTATTATTATCGCGCCAACATATTCCGTAGCGCTGTACAGGGGTTGAGTACATAGCAGAAAACAAATTAAACACCTTGTAAAGAATGGAGGGCCCTGTTTTTGAGCATAAAATCAAATGTACATAGAGCTTGTTTCAAAGGCCTGACACAAGATTGAAAACTCGCAAACTTAAAATCTAAGGGATATATATATATATATATATATATATATATATATATATATATATATATATATATATATATATATATATATATATATATATATATATATATATATATATATATAAAAAATAAGATAACCAAATTCAATGTCTTATCCATGGTTTCCTCAATGACTAGGCCACCGAAAGATTGAACTTTTTCTTTTCTTTCAAACCTATTTCCTGTTCTTGGTGTGTAAATTATTTTGGGAGTTTCCCTTCTAGCTACTGGAGTATACATTTTGTAATATCTATATGTTTTGGGAATATCCCAATAGTATGTTTTAGGAGTGTGTTTATAAGTATATCTCCTAAATGTGTTTCTCAATTGAGTGTTTTCTATTAGATCTCCGTGCCATCTGTTTCTCTTCCTGTTCCCCTGTTGTCTTCCTTCTCCCCTGTTGTCTTCCTTCTCATGTTGTCTGTTCTCTTCTAATGTTCTTGAATAGGGGCAGTCTTATTTAGAGAAGGACTAAGGGTTTTTTTTTTCTTTCTAATTCCATACTTTTTTTTTTGTCTCTACCAAATTAAGAATACAATGGCTATGTTGAAACTGCTCAGAAGGATCTTACGATACCAGAGTGATATTGATAAAAAGTATACTAACAAATAATTAGATTAAATCTTAATATGAAAAACGTGAGCCTTCCATAACCCTGTGATCTATTTTAGCGCATGATTAGATTGACAGACTTCTTTCTACAGATTTTAATACATTTTAGGTGGAAGAAAAAAATAGTAACGTTTTGGTGGGACTTTATTGTTTTTACCCCTGTTAATTAGTCATGTATTTTCTGGATTCCTGAAATTTCCAGATTGGCAGTCTCAACTATAGAGTATTGTAAACCAAGGACCTGGGGCATAGATGTAAATAAGTGAAATGTTTGGGAACTCTCTGAGAAACACTCCAGCTCTCGGTTATCCTATCGAGCCCATGTACAAAAATTTGACTTCTCAAAGAGTTATCCAACCTTGCCAATTTCTGATATGTTTAAAAGAAGGTTAGCTTGCATATTGGATGTGCATAATAGATTGTATATATTTTTATCTACTGTATAATTTCCATTAGACACTATATTTTTATAATATTGTATTGTTTATAGTTTACTTGAATTGGTCCTACACTTATGTTAAAAGTTAGAGCCAAGTAAAAGAATATTTAGTTGGTGTGGATCTAATCTGGCCTTTATAAAGAACACATTGAAACTATTCTGCATGGAAATGAGTTTCCTCTGAAGATTTCTTCACAAGACATGTGTCCTTTATGTGCTAAGATTATCTTTTTATCATATGGCCATCTGCAAAGAGCTGACTTCTACAGACTGGGTAGTTACTGGATAATAAGTGACAAATATATTCTTTGCTTGTTTTGATTTTTATCTTTTTATAAAGGGACACCGCCACTCCAACTAGTTGATTTTAACTTAAAGGCATGTCTAAGTTTCTTGGATTAGGAATGCATCTGATAGAGGAGAATCTGTAGTGTATGGAAAAAAATGTTGCATGAAAAAATACCAAAATAAACAATAACAAACTCACCCTGATGTTTGCTAAATCTTTTGAGTTTGCAAGCAGCAGCTTTTGTGAGTTAACCATTCTGAAAAACCCTGTTAAAATGGCCAAGAAATATATGCGAAATCACAGGCATACACAGCTATACATTTTAATACAATGTAACAATCAGTGATGGCAGTTTGTGTAGAAAGGAATTATGGTATGTGTAGTCTCCTCGTAGAAGGAAACTGGAAGAATCGGACACCGATCCTGTAGATCTCAGCATTGTGATGCTGTTGGCTTGAAGGTTAGTAAAGGTTTACAATCTACCCAATTGCAGTGTTTTCTATTGGTAGGTATCAGGTGCCTATGTAAGCAGCTCTGGGGTGTGAAAAACAAATGTTCTTTTTAAATAAAATTAAATCTGTATGTGTATAGAATGACTCTGTGTAATGTGTGTATCTGATATAAGCAGCCTGTGTTGGATCAGAAAAAAGTACAAACATGGAAACTTAGATATCCCTTTAAAACTCATAAGAAATGTCTATACATTGAACTAGCCTTTTTTCTACAGTAAGGTAGTCGACATTTATTGTGCGGCTCATTTATGTGTGTGACTCTCTATACTAATCTGCGGCTCAGCGTTCTTGCTAAGTGTGATGAGGGTAACAGGGCCCTCTTTTCTTTGCTATGTGTTAATTTTAAATTTGCCTGGAACTTAACTTTATTTATAGCGAGACGGAATATGTTGGAGCATTACAAATAAACAATAATAATAATATGCTGTAAATAAAATTGAAAAAAGGAACAAGTGAAAAGAAGGGGGGCAGGTTCCCCCTGCAAAGTAGTAGAACTCAAAGAAATAGCGACACTGTGACTAAGGGATGGGTATTGAAATGAGCATAGCATTTGGTATACCAGGTGCACCATACCCTTTGGTATTTATTTGGTTCACTGTGGATTTTTTCAGTAAGCTCTTCCATCTCCACCCATTCCTGCACCTTTATTTTTATGGATCATTATGGACACACAGAGGTTATGCAGTGATAAATCCATTATTTGTTTTGAGAGAACTCAGAACTAGGGTTCCAAAGGGACAGTTGGAGCATCCATAAATCACACTCAATGTTTTGACACCAAGTGCTTGATACAAGGGCAAGTTCAACCGAAATGGAGAAAAGCTTTGCTACAAGCAGCCATTCCAGCAGTGTCAAAAGTGATCACCTTCAACATAGATCTTTAGAGCATCTTCAAGCTTTGTAGCTTGTGCATAATAACAATATATTTGTGCTATATGTTTTGTTTTTTTTGTTTTCATTCTTGAACATCTAGAGCTTTCTGGATATTCCTTTCCCTTGTTTTTATACCTTTTTGGTAAAGAATCTTGCATTTGAGAAAGCAAAGGTGAAGTTATGCTGTATGTTCTTAGAGCTTTCATCAGTGTTTTGCAGTCTTGTATTTTTTAATGGTGGAAGCAACTCCTGAAACTTAAATATACAATGCATCACCTCGACCAGCAGCTTTTCAGTTAGAACCTCAGGCACCATGCTGTTGAGTCATCGTCAGTTAAGTCTGGTAGCTCTTAATTGAGCAACATTTCATTCACAACTCATGCATAAATTTACATTGCGTTTTGTATTTTTGGCAAGTTAGTCCTCCTTAATAGGTGAGCAGCAGTGATCACAAGCATGTGAAAATGTTGCCAAATTGCAGTTAAGTATGCAACAAAAGAAAGACTGTAAAGAAAATTTATATTTTTTTTTAATATATAAATAGTTTTTATTGAATGGCATATGCAATATTACAACATATATAACAATTTTTACGTTTGACAGTTTTGTGTTTTTTTACATTAAAATATTTCACTATCTACGCTGACCAAGCCTCTTCATTTTATATTTTTGATTATTAATCAACTATAACACTCTGTTTATTTTATATTTGTTTATATAAAAAAAATCATTTTAACTCTGCAAATAAAAACTGCTAATTATAGAAGAGAAAAACTAGTCTAAGTCTAGAGATTTCCAATATAGCTCCCATAGATATTTTTTTAAATGAGATCTCTAGCTTTATTAAGACCTGCGTGTGCACTTTGATAGATGAATCCAAAGCTCCTTAACCAAAGTAGTTACCCCCTTTCCAGTCATTCTTTTTGTAAGAAAGATCCAGAGTCGAGCCTCCTCCGCCTCGAATCCTCACCTCATTGGGTTGTACTGAACCTCTAGAATCAAGTTAGTGGGATACTAAGAGACGACCCCAACCAAGGTTCCCAGATTTTTTGGAATTTAAGAATCTTATCTAAAATAGTACAAGTTAGTTTCTCATTTTATAAATAGATCGTTAATTTTTCTGACGGCCTCTTGAGAACTTAAGGTTGCAGATTTCCACCTACTGGCTATATGTAATTTAACAGCAATAGCCATTAGTTTAAATAATTTGTTTTGAGCCGAAGATAAGTTGTTTACACAGACTCCCAAAAGGCAGGATTCTATATTGGTTGGAACCACCATCCTAAAGAGGTACGTAGCAAGTTGGGCTAGGTTTCCCCATATGTTTTGGGCTCCCGGGCAAGACCACCAAGTGTGAATGTGATCCCATATCTGCTGACACCCCCTAAAGCATTTGTTGCTTTCACAGGTTTTGATCATCTGTAACTTATCAGGTGTACAATAGACTCTCTGGAGAACCTTGAGAGATGTTTCGAAGTGGGAATAATTAAATGATCCTCTGCTTATATTCGAGCAGAACTCTTCAAATTTTTTCCACTCCAATTCCACTCACAAAATCTTCCTCCCATCTAATCATGAATTTGGGTTTCTCATCAGTAGCTGTGTTTGTAAAAAATCTCCCACTCTCCAAGTGTATAGTAGGGACACTGACATTTTACAAATTGGTAATCTCCAAGAGGATTTAGGAGGCCCCAAGTTTTTGAACATGTCACCGGCCCAGCTTTTTATTTTTAAATAATTATAAAATTCCTACTGATGTAGACTATGTTTCAGACAGAATTGATCATAGGTCATAAGGCATTCTTGACATCCTTGTATAGATCTGATAATTTAGGCGTGATGTTGACTCCTAAATATTTCATGTATTGTTCAGGCCAGGTAAAGTTGTGTTTGGACTTCAGTGTTTCTATGTCAGATTGGGCGATGCCTAAGCTTATAGCCTCTGTCTTCTCTAGATTGCGTTTAAGACCAGATACTCTGCTAAATTCATCTATAATGGACATAAGCGCTGGGATAGAGGTTAAGGAATTAGTCAGGGTGCATAGCAAATCATCAGCGAAGAGAGAGCACTTGTAGTGCTGTAGACCTACTTGGAGAATCTCTTTGTGATCCAATTGCCTGTGCCAACGGCTCGATGACAAGAGCAAACAGCAGAGGCGAGTGTGGGCATCCCTGCCTAGTACCCCTGAATATTGGCTCTATGTTCTCTTGGTAGCTTCAGGTTAGCTAATGGGGAGTCCTAATCATTTTTAAGTAAATTAATAAAGCGTCCTTTATGTTAGTGGTCCTATCTTTATAAAAAGCTTTAAACAATTTTAAAGAAGATCTTATATTTCGATGTCATGGGAAATTTTATATTTTAAGATTAGTAATGTGCCTGTAGATTGAAGGGAGGATTTAATTTCTGTTTGAAGTGGCTATTTGAAGAAAATATTTTCAACAGCAGTACAGATGTTACCTGCATCTACATTTTCCTCCCGTTCTAATTTTCTAATCCTTTTTAGAAAGATGACATGTCCGTCATCATTTTAAAACAAAAATGACAATTTATGACATTTTGGAGAGCTTTTTTTATTTTTGTTTAAAAAAGGGTCAAGGTTGACAATGGTGGACTTCTGCCATGCCTGTGAGGACTGAGTTCTCTATATCTTGTTCATTACATGTCAAGTTCATTCCTTAATGGCCTATTAAAGCGGACAACAAAACTTGAATTTCTTTATATTATGTATTTCTAAATTTTGCTATTTTTGTGTACATGCATGTACAAAAATCCAGTTTTTCCAAAAGAATCCAGCATTTTTTTTCTTTTTTTTTTTCTTCTATAACTTAAGATTATCTGTACAATATTTCAGGCATCCATTTTCTTTAGTCAGTTGTCCCTTTCTTTTTAGCTTATCAAGAGGGGTGTGTCCCTGTAAACTAATGATATTCCTGTGGCTGAGTCACTTCCTGATTCCAGATCTCCATGGTCTAGATCAGGGATCTCCAAACTTGGTCCTCGATGGCCACACCAAAGCCTGGATTTGAGGATTTCCTTTCTGTGCACAGGTGAGTCAATCAGAATGACTGAAGAAGCAATACTCGCCTGCTTGCAGCAAGGATATCCACAAACCCAGGACTGGGTGCGGCCCTCCAGGTCTAGACAAACTTTCTATACAAGCAAAGTCTCCTCCCACTTCAAGAAGCTAGTTATCAGAGACCATGGCATATAAAGGGCAATACATTACAGGCTGAATTATTTTTCTATTCTAAATCCATTTTAAATAAACACAGTCTTTAATATATAGCCTCTTTATATTCCATTTTGCTGCCACAAACCTTTCTGTATAAACTCTTACAAGTTAGTGCTATATGTGAAGTGTTCCCTTCTCTGGTAGTAAAGTCAACTAAAGTACAATGACATGGCGCCGCTAGTAAACCGAACCTCCCACAAAAGCAGCTAAACTCCTCACAACACATGTTAGGATCCCTGTACCAGAAAAAAAACTGCCTAAAAAGCAGTTTACAAAACCCTAATAAAATAAATATTAAAGAACAATAATAATATAAATTACAGTGTCAATTACAAGTACCTGTTCACACAGACAGACAGACACCCAACCTAAGTCACACCTGCTTAATATAGAGCTGCAGGTGTTTACACCTACCCTACAAATACATTTACGACCACTTAACAATAATTTTATCTTGGCATTCAATGTGTATCCCCCTGAAATGTAATATGTGTGAAATTAAATATGTGTTATCTCAACTACAGTGTTTATGTGCAATGATAATAAACCTTATCAATGTATTGGCAATCAGTATGAGATTTCTAACACCTTAACATGACATTATCACCAATGTATAAAGCATTTAGTCAGTTCAATGAGTGCCATTACTCCAGGATTGCAGAAGAATTCTGCTTATGTATGCAGGTTCACTCAGGTTAAGCTCAGATGCATGACTACAATGAATGTAGTATTGAACACATGGGTTTAATCAAACCGATCACAAAAAAACACAAGCAGAAACATGCTTAAATGCTGGACTGTTTGCAGTGCTCACAGGACAGACCTCTGCACTGCTGGTCTAGTGTATGTGTACATATCAATCACCAATTACAAAATAGAAAGGCAAACACAAAGAATCATTCTTAAAACTTTACTGAAAACTTAGCAATATAAAAGAATCATTGTCAATAAAGTTATATGATCATGCAGAAATATAATCAGTGTGGTGCAAATAGATCCCATGGGGCTGGCTAAAAATAACAAGAAAACTGAACCCCAATCCCTGTGGGAAAATGCATTGCACTTATATCTGATCAGTACACCAGAATAACTATACATTTTAGAGAGAGGATCGTCTAAAACTGAATTTGTAAAATGGAATGAACATGAACTGTGCATAGTATCTGAATATTTGTTCATCTGGTCAGGACACCAGATTGACTATCACATAGAAGGGAATTATATTCACCTGCACACAGTGTCATTTGAGAATTCTACTAAGCAATCCCAACTGCTATTGATCTCCAAGCAGTTATATTATCTATTGAACTATAAAGTAATAGTGCATACTGTTTTTTTACTGATCTGTGATCTCACGATGATGCATTGAGATGGCACTCTAAAGAGCACAAATCCTATAAAAATACATGGATATCAGAGATCCATAAAGTTGAATTCTTACAATAATGCGTCAAACATTTAGCAATTGATCCAAGAACATTGACACAATTCATGTGTTCTTATTTCATAATTTGTTATGTCTTTGGAGGGGAATTACATGATAATTACTTGGAAGTTTGGCATGGCTACATCAAGTGGGTATTAACTTTATTGCAGTGACAATACTAGGAGCCTATGACCTTATTTAGACCATTGCTATTTAAAATATTCTATTTGCTTATGTGCATTTTTTGTTCTTCGCTATATATATGGTTTGCTTTTCTTATCTCCGGTAGCACTGCTTGGAGATCAACACTTTAAATAGAAAAAAAGGGTGTAAGGTTTAAGCCCTCACTCCCTCGCCATCTCAAGGCATACCCCTGCTGGAGTAGCTATGAATATGTGGTGTTGGTGAAAAGTAGAGTGAAGCTTTCTGGACAGATTGAGGTTGGGAGGACCTATGCTCTGGGGTGGTGAATTGTGAAGTTAGAAAAAGTTCAAACATGGCCTGGAAGAAGTCCTCTATTCTGGGTTAATTTACGGTTCAATCCACAAAGGTGTCCCCTTGCCAGGGACTGGGGAATTTCCTGTTGCAGGCACTGGCACTCGATTGCTGTCTCCAGTTGCCTGTGATGCCTCCTGATCTTCTGCACACTGTAGGCAACAAAATACTGTGTGTGTCCACATCCTACATCTAGCAGATGTTCCTCCACTTCCAACTTTTTAAAAATTGGTATGCTCTGTTACGCTGCGGGGTACTGAAATTGTAGTGGTGGTATTGCTGATCTTGTTGGTGGGGCAGTGGCTTAAGATACCAGCTGAGTAAGGTTTGGAGAAGCAGGGTTGTGGGATAAAAGTCAATGCTCACTGCTGATGATTTTAACACTACTCCAAGCGCCACCTCTATTGATGTTCATCCCCCACTTTCACTGAGTATAGGGTATCTCCCTAGGTCCACACACCATTTTTGTGGAGTATTACTGTGGTTCTTAAGTATCTGTTTACAAAGCAGTAAATACATGTTTTCTGTTTGTTTATTGTCTGTAATGAAACTTGGAATGCTACAGAATAGTGTTGAAATTGTGCTAGACTGAGTCACTGGACTTTCCTGCTTTCAGGTTATGATTAAAAAAAAAAAAAAAAATTCTTCTCTGAGTTTGCATTGCACTCTGGGAAACAGGGCCACGACATGCAAATGAGTCCTCAATGCATTTTCACTAATCCAAAACCCCTTTTATTCATGGCTCCTTTTAGGCATATGCTTGCTGTAAAAGCATTATTCACTGATTTTTTTAATTTTTTTTGCATGTCCCTGCCCATTTACAGCGAGCATATGCTTAAATGGAGCCATGTATAAGTGGTATAAGATTATGGGAATAGGCTTAAAAATGCATTGTGGACTCATTTGCCTGCCCATTTCATCAGAGTGCAGTAAAATAACTATTTCTAGTATTTCTGAGAGAAACTTATTTTTAGATATTTAAGATGTGAACTCTGTATGGCGGAGGGCTTCTTTCACACTTTTTTTTTTTTTTTGCCCTCCATAAGGTAGGTAGGTGTGTGTGTGTGTACGGTGGAGACATAATTATTTCTTGTCTCTACTGATCTGTGCACTTAGACTCTGTTTTCAGGCCTATCTATAGGATTTTGTTCATTGTACAGTTTTAAATTAAATAGTTTTGTCTACCTCTGTACACCTATGAAACTTCATATTCTTTTTTTTTATGCCATGTCTGTAATAATGCTGTACAGCTAAGAATTTGCTAAACTCTTTGGTAGAGATGTTCCGTTAATAGTTGGACTAATTCGTTTGTAGCCTTCGGTCATATTAAAATTACTTCTAAATAAGGAGTTCATGAAACTCTGCTTTTGGTTAAGTCCCTTAGATGCAATGCATGCCAGTGTAATATCAGGTTCAACTTTTTCCATCCCAAAGCTAATTCTTCTGCTCCTCGTTAAGGTATTTGCTGTGATCTTTTTTAGACACAGAACAAACAAAACTCCATGAGATGCAGATTTATATTCATGTCATGGAAAACAATATTCACTTTTCAGTTATAGAGTTGAACAAAAAATAAAATCTGCATCATCTGCATTTTTTTTGCTTTCATCATAAATGTTAGCTAAACCACAGACCATTAATCTATGCTATAAAATAGTAAAGAATATGGTTTTGTGTAGTTTGTAAGTTCAGCACTTTAATGAAGCTTTTTTAAACACTAGCGAATTGCCCGTCAAAAAATGACGGCAATCAAATCGTAAGGTAGCTAATGCTGTTTGGTGTGTAATACTAAAATATATAATATATTAATAAATTAATATACTTTACCTATTTTGAAGCATTGTGTTGAAGAGCTGACAATCTGTTTTCATGTTGCTGCAGCATTAGTGGTGTGGAGCTGCTGTGTAAGCGCGATGAATGTGTGCAGTGTAATAGTGTGCGTGCGCGAGACGAAAACAGTTAGCGTAGTGGTGTACTTCCGCATTGGCGTAAAATGGCGGGTTATCTGTGTTATGCGTCTGCTGATTATCAGTCGCTGCTTCGTGGTGGTTTTCGAGTTTTGTTGTGGTGTTTTACGTGTTGAGAGTGCTGTAGCCTCGTTTTCGTTTTTTTCGTCTGCCATTTTTTCTCTCGCTTAGCGATTTCATTAGTGTCTAAAGTGTTTTATTTTTATTAAAATGTGTAACTTGGTTTTTTGAGGTGCTGGATGGTTCCTCTTGCTGTAGGTAAGTTTATTTATTTATTTATTTTTTTTATGTGTGTGTTGTGTGTATTTATTGTGTTTGAAATGTTTGTATGTCGGCGTGTTGCTTCCGATGTTTGCGAGGTCGTAATTTGTGGTAACGTTTCTCGTATGGTGTTTGCGTGTGTAGCCTCGTTTTCGTTTTGTTCGGCGGCCATTTTTTCTCTCGCTTATCAAAGTTTTTATTGTGCAAACTCTTTTACTTTGAGTGAAGTAAAGGTGTAAGTTGCATTTTTGAGGTCCTGGATGCTCCCTGTTGCTGTAGGTAAGGTTTTTATGTATGTGCTGTGTGTATGTATTGTGTTTTTTAATTTTTGTAATGTTTGCGAGTTGTGTCCGAGTGTTGCGAGGCCGTAATGTGTGTGAACGTGTGATGTATGTTGTTTGCGAGTGTCGTAATGTGTGTGTGTGTCGTGTTATTTGCGTTGCGACGTGAAGTTTGCGAGGGTCCTCAGTTGCTGGCAAGGAGCGCCTTCGGAGCTCCATACCAGCAACTGAGGCCCTCGCCCAGTGCCCTCGCTTCGCGAGGGCCTTGGCTCGCTGCGCGAGCCTCGGCCCTCGCTATGCGAGGCCCACGGCTCTCTGTGCGAGCCGCGGCCCTCGCTTCGCGAGCCCGCAAGCGTTAGCAACAACTCACATGCTCACAACTATATATGTGATATTAATTGATGGTGGCTCTTTTCATAAACCTGTATTGTAACTGAATATAACAAAGGCTTGTAGGTTTAACGGGAATTAAGCTGACTTAGTGTGTGACTATATATAATATAATGTGTATTTTTTCTTTTCTTCTTTTTTTTTTTTTTTATATTCTTGTATAGTGGTTTAGTGCTGTGTATTTAAAGCAATATAAATATGTATGTGAGATTTAACACATTTCATCAATTATACTTCTGACTTTTTCAATATTTTATATTTATGCAAACAATATTTCTTAGCTGTTTAAAAAAAGATACAGCATAATGGAATTCATATTTTTTGCACTGTCTTCATATTCTAGACCAAGTTGTAAGATATAGGAAAGGAGTAGGTGCACATAGTTGCTTCTTTATCCACGGTGTTGTCATAGACGTCGTCACTGATAAGTTTGAGTTTTTAATCTTGTGTCTGTGCTTTGGAAACTAGCTCTATGTACGTTTTGATTTTAAGCTCAAAAACAGGGCCCTCCGTTCAATGTGTTAATTTAAAAAAAAATGTTTTTAGCATTGTACTTAACCCGTATATAGCGCTATAGAATATGTTGGCGCCTTTCAAAATTAAAGCTTGTAATTTAAAACTAGAATCCATTAATTCATACACTTTGTGTTCTTCAGTGTTGTGTGAAATATGTTGTGCAAGCTGCTCACTTTGACATTTTGACCTTCTGGAATTCATTAGTTATATGCAAGTGAGCTGGGTTATGAATGCATCTGACAGAGGGGAATTAGTAGTGTATGATTACATTTATTTGCATGCACTATGTATATGTTTGTTTTTTAGCTTTGCATAACCCCCCCCCCCCCCCAAAAAAAAAAAAAAACTGTTGCATGTGATGTTTACACCCCCAGGATTGAGCTAGGCTCCTGAGAGGGTGAGCATGCCCATCTTTGTAGCTAATCGGCATTTCTGTATGCAGCCAGCATATATGAATCTGCTACACTGGGTCCTTAAAGGACCATAAATCAACATTAAAGTAAAAATGCTTGAACGGTTACACGGGTGTTCTTTAGACATATACCCTCTCCTTGATAAATTCTGACAAATTATAATTTGTACTGAAACCAAACA
The DNA here is from genome assembly GCA_027410445.1 of Discoglossus pictus. Classification (NCBI taxonomy): domain Eukaryota; kingdom Metazoa; phylum Chordata; class Amphibia; order Anura; family Alytidae; genus Discoglossus; species Discoglossus pictus. The sequence goes on along the minus strand of CM050165.1, from coordinate 38,697,849 downwards.
TTTTCTTTTTGCTATTCTAATTTTTTTCTTTTAGGCAAATTAGCTTTTATGTTCCTGTGTCTGTGAGTGCATGCATCTTTGAGTGCATGCAATTCACTGGGGGTGGGGGAGATCACAGGGGCAATTCACTCTGGGTGGGGGGGGGGGGTAATGGGGTAAATCACTGGGGCTGGGGAGTTACAGGGGCAAATCACTATGGCTGGGGGAAGTTTCACCTGGGATGTAGATAAAACAATCCATAAATGAACAGACACAGACCTTGTTCTGGGTATTGCAAAAATCTGAAGGAAAGCTGCAGCTCAATTCACAGACCAAAACAATACAATGTATTATGTATGCTAATTTTCCCTGGGGTTTTCAGAGGGTGTCAACATTGATCACAATGAAGGGTTGGGAGTAGGTGGACATTAGTTGGGCTAAGCTGCTGTAATGCAACTTTTGCACCAGATATATCCTTTATACAGGCTGTTATGTGAACGTCAGATTTTTCTACCCCAATGTAGTTACAAATATGCAGAAAAGCAAAAATGAATTGAGTGATAAATAAAATTGTAGGAGTTTGAGTTTTTCCATTTCCTGATATTCGGTTAGCCCTGCTTCAGTTCCATTACCATATGTGTATGAGATAAATGAGTTTGAAGTCTGAACGCTCACTTGTGTCTTGCTGTAATGGTGTCACGAGTGCAATAGTCTCTGCACCAATCTGGTGCTTTTATTTTTTTTTTTTTTTTTTTTTTTTTTTTTTTTAGCACAAGACTTCATCTTGCAATATTTATTTGCTGGTGCCAAAAGCAGACAGAAGGTAAAGCCCCTGTTGCTTTATACATGGGAGCAGATTGTACTACAATAGTTTTTTATGGTGATCCACTTGCATTGTGAGGGATTCAATTTCTTTTCTTCTTTTTTTTTTTTTGGTGTAACACAGTATGTTGTTCTAACCTTAGGCAGTGAAGAGATTAAAGGTATATACGCAAGTGAGCTGGATTATGAATGCATCTGATAGAGAATTAGTAGTGTGTGAAAAAAAAACAAGTGTCTGAAAAAATACCAAAATAAACATTTAAACAGTTACCTAAAGTTTGCTGAATTTCTTGCATTTGTGTTTTCAATCAATGTTGACACCACCCCGAAAATCCTAGTGAAAATTAGCATACATAATACATTGTTTCTTTTTGGTCTGTGAATTGAGCTGCAGCTTTCCTTCAGATTTTTGCAATACCCAGAACAAGGTCCTTGTCTGTTCATTCATGAATTGTTTTATCTACATCCCAGGTGAAACTTGCCCCAGTAATTTGTCCCTGTAACCCCCCCCCCCCCCAGCCCCAGTGCATTGCATGCACTCATTCACACAGACATAGGAACAGAAAACGTTGCCTAAAAGACAAATTAGAATAGGAAGAAGCTGAAATGTTTGGTTTTAGTACAATTATAATTTGTCAGAATTTCTCAAGGAGAAGGGTGTATGTCTAAAGAACATCTGTGTAACTGCTGAAGCATTTTTACTTGAATGTCCATTTACCCAGTGTAGCAGACTCATCTAGCTGGCTGCATACTGCATTGCTGATTGGCTACAAAGATGGGCATGCTCACATGAATAGGGAACACTTCTACAAAAATAAACCCTCTCAGGAGCCTAGCTCAATCCTGGGAATGTAAACAGCACCTGCAACAGTGTTTTTTTTTTTTTTTTTTAGCTTTGCAAAAAAATAAATACATATTGCATGCAAATAAATATAATCATACACTACTAATTCCTTTCTATCCGATGCATTCATAACCCAGCTCACTTGCATATACCTTTTTTAATGTTTCCCACATAAGTGATCTGGCTACATGGGTCCATGCCTTTTCTAACATACCTGCTTGATTACTACTATGCACTATTCCTTAGGCCTTCCCATTACATCACTTGTAGAAGGAATGCAGCAATGTTTCTGCTCTTGTCATGTAATGCTCATTCTGAATTTGTCAGATAACCAGTGAAAAGAGAATTAATGTATAGGTTAGTTTGCTAACATTTTAAAGCTCTATATGAGCAAGGCTCCAACTACCTGAAGGAGTTCTTGGACCCCACACCCCCTCTTTTTGCTCTAGCAACAGCGAGTGCATAACTATTACATGTACCAGGAGTTTGCTTGCATCATTTGGTGCTGCAGCTCTAGTTTTTGTGGAACTTCCCACCAGTAATCATTCTATACCCATCATTGGATATTTTCAAAAAGAAGCTCAATACTTGCCTGTTTACCTATGCCTTTGGTAAAGCACTTTGTCCAGCTAAAAGAAAAGAGCTATATTAAGTTGTTGTTAATATAATATTACCATTCTCCATTTGGGGGTTACTTTTGAGTCTCTTGTTTGTATCGACTATTCTTTATTTTCCTTCTATTGTAGTTCTCTACATACAGACTTGTTACATTAATGGAAAAATATAATTTCCTGGTCTGTACATTTAAATTGGGCACAGATTTCAGTGGCCTTTCTAGTTGGGACCAGTATGTTCCACGATGCATCTGAGAGCTGATTGCTTACAGAATGGAAGTATACAGCACTGTAACATTGGGCATGAGAACATTTTGTCATGTTGCTAGACCAGAGAATAATAAAAAAGAAAACGTGAACTGTATCCATTGAGTCAAATCTTGGAAACTGCCAACCCAGCCTCCCACTTTTCCTCTTAGAAACCTGTGTCTATTTATCTCAGTCTGTGCCAGGCTCAATAATAGCAGCTTGCCATTTCATGAGCTTGCACTTAGTCTTTCATTATGCACTCTCGCCCTGTGGCACCCAATTATTCATTCCACGTCAGAGGCCTACTGTTTAAAAATAAATGTAAAGAAAGTATTCTAGAGCTTTGGTGGTGCTCTTATTACATTTGAAATGTGATATTATTATCTTTACCTCTGGGGATTTTGTGTTATTTTTGGTGTGTGGAAAGGACTGTATCCTAGCAACTTGGGGATATCACCTCTCCGTGTCTTGCTGAAAAAGCAATCCATTGATTCTAACTTGGGAAACTGTCATAGGATATATGGAACATGTAAGAATCTTTGCAACTCTCTCTGGTATTCTGCATGACAACACTATAAAAATTATCTTGCAAAATTCTTACAAATAATTATTCATAGTGTAAAGCAATCTCTTTGATATAATGAAGTCCCAATAATTAGGAGATTAACAAAACTGGTTTGCTGTAATTACAATTTGTCTTATTAGTTATAATCTGAGGTTGAACGTTCACGCTTTCACATTTTCTAATTGGATGTAGAAAGAGACCCTTCCAAGTAGATAGCTTGATTTACTCTCTTCCCACTCCTCTAAATTTATGCAGTACAGCTTCACATGCTTAATATGACGTAAATCACAATTCTCCAATTACTGTGTGGGTCACAAAAACTGCCCTGTTGGTAAGAAGGGCGACACTCATGATACTTGGGTTCCAGAAAGAAAGCTGACACATGTTGAGTTTTTTTTTTTTTTTATATATATCTATTTTAACATTTTTTTTTCACCGTAGATGTATTTAAAATGAAACTGAAGATGTCCCAGTTATTTCAGAAAGTAAATATTCTTCGGATAAATATAATTGCCATGGGTTTATTGATTTTTAAAAGACCTGAGCTCGAACGTTAGTTATTTTTAAGCATTAATGATCTGTAAAGGATCTCTCTCTCAATTGTCCTTACCTAGAGCTATTAATTCGTTGTAGGGTAGGGCAGAAGAAGATTAGCATGCAGAGTTGGAAAAAGTAAATCCCTGAGACATTTGTTAGTCTGTGTCATTATATATTTATGCCCAATGGGTATGCTTTTCTTCCTTAGTAAATTGTTCTAGATAAGCTAAACAGAGGGAGGTCTTCTATAAACTTACGCATGCAATGCCCAACTTTCAAGCTTCATTATCTAATTTTCATGCATTATTTTTTAAATAACCAAATTGCAAGTAGATTTATTTGTATGTGCACTTTTACATTTGTGCAATAACTGCCACCTTTGCCATTTGAAAAATGCTATCTGGGTCCATATTTTAATAGTTGTGATCATTCCAGCATCATTAAGTTTAGACCACTAGCTTCAGATCGTGTTCACTTTCAAAGTGATATAACAGATTTTCTGCTATAAATTTAACCTGGCATGGCACTTGCTCAGCGCTGCATATATTGCAAGCCTTTGTTAAAGGACTTTAGTATGAAACAAGCAAGTTGAAATAATCATGGAGTTCTACGTTCCTTTTTGAAAGCACCATATGTGTATATACATAGCTGCATTTATAGCGCCTGTCCGTGTGTGTACAACATCAACATTTTCTGGTGGTGGAGAATGCATGTATGGTGTAACTGAAGGCTGTTTTGTGAGGGTTTGTTTGCATTTAAAGTAAACATAAGATGCATTTGTTGCTCCAGAGAATATTACATGACTGATAGAAGCCTTTATTTATTGCTCACAGTCACTTTGAAGGTTCACCTCACCATTCTGTGCAGCCTGCAACACCACGTCATCTACCTGCTACAACCTCCGCATTAACCCCATTTTTTTTTATCTACAATATTACTCACAATAAACAGAATTTGTTTTTTTATGAAAGCTTTCTGAAAACTCTGCTCTTTAAATAGCCTTTAAGTGTGTGTGTTGCACACAGAAGGTTGTTTCACTTTGAGCCGTACATATCTCTTATTTTATGTTAAATAATGATTATCATAAAAGCTGTGCCAGTTATTTGTAGAGATACTGTTTTATCTACAGTCTAGCTTTCCAATAAAATCTGCAGGGTAAAAGTCTGCTCAGTCTCCACAACTCATGCTAAGTTTTGAACTTATTATTTGTTTTATTGAGGAAATTGGTCCCTTTTGTTAAACTGCCTATCCCCAGTCCATCCTAAATACATCTGGCAGACTGGTTCCCCTGGCCCAATGCTCATCTGCTTCTCCAGATAGTTGCAATAGTCAACTTGTGACTTTAGGACCGTGTGGATCGGATGTAAAGAGGTGTGGTGTTTTTTAGGGCTTTTTAAGTGAGGCTAAGGAATTTGAAAGTGTATTATTGAAGTAATAGGGAGCCAGTGTAGGGACTGGAAGAGGGGGGCAGCCGATGATTAGCGTTAAGTGAGGCGGATGAGTCTGGCAGAAGCATTTATGATGGACTGGGAATGGACAGTTTAATGGAAGGCAAATTAGTTGCAATAGTCAACTTGTTACATTTATGAGTGCTTTAACTATTGTCTTAGTAGATTCTTGGGTAAGGAAGGAACATATTTGGAGATATTCTGGAGATGGTGATGGCAGGATTTGGTTAGTGATTAGATGGAGAGGTTTGAGCCAAGTACGATACCAAGACATCTGTCTTGAGATGCGGGGGTGTTTTTTTACTTGGTCTACAATAACATTTTAGGTATAACAGTGGAGGAGGGGAGGGAGTATTGGTAACAGTTCCATCTTGGAGAGGATGTTTTTTTTTTTTTAAATGTTTGGAGGCCAACCGGGAGTATATGTGTGAAAGACATGTTTTGACGTAGGTTAGTACAGTGGGAGATAGTTCTCGATAGGGAGATATATTGACTATACCCAAAAAGAGGAATCCTAACAGAGGGGTATTGGAAGAGTTAAGGTGCCACTGTAGGAGACTGTGAAGGAATGGTTGGAGAGAAGACTCAAGCAATGTTTTTCCTTGGAGTTCTAAGGAATGGTGTGGGAGGAGTGGGTGGTTGGGTGTCAAACGCAGTAGAGAGATCAAGCTGTATTAATAAGGTGAAGGGTCCTATGGAAAGTTGAGTGTTGGGTAGCCAGGTGGTAGTGGGTTGAGTAAGGCTGGTATAGACTAGCTAAAATCTAAATTCCAGTGGTTTAGAGGCTAGGGGAGCAGAGAGATTGGTTGATTGGTTAGAAAAGGATTAAGGATCAAGTGTGTGCTTAGAATGGGTGTGATGAGGGGCCAGCTTGAAGGAGTATGGAAATGTGCTGGAATTCCATATAGATTATTAGAACTCTTTGTTCTTGAAAGTGTTTAAAATCCGCTAAAGTTGTTCTTGTTTATGCACACATTTTGATTATGGTGTATTAATCTTATCACTTTAAAAGCACACATACCAATTTTTGTTTTTCTCCTTTTTATTCATTTTCTTCTCGCACCATTTTTACTGTGTATTTATTTTGCTCATTTTAGCAGTGCTAGTGTTTTGGGGGTGATGCACATTACATTTCTGAAAACAAGAACGCAAATGGTTTGGATGTTTTTCTAAATGTGAATAGTTGCAAATACAATACCTTTTTTGATATGACTTATTACAAAATTATGATTGTATATGTTACAAGGAACTTTAATATCTATGTTCAAAGGTATATGAAAGTGATGGGGTTATGAATGCATCCTAACCCACCTAGCAAAAACATTTTTGCAGAAAATAAAAAAAATGTGCTGGGGGTGATGTTGACACCCCAAGCAACTGAGATTTGCATATTGGTTATCTAATTTTTAATGAGAGATCCATTATGCAGCACATTCGCATGCTGATTGGCGAAAGGAAAGTTTCTGACGTCATGTGACTTCCCACCGTTGGGCAGACTTCAAGTGATAACTGAGCATGTCTGCGAAATCCCCTGTCAAAAAAAACAATGTATAAGATATGCTAATTATCCCTGCGAATTTCAGGGACTGTCAACATTGAGACAAAAATTTGCAAAAACGGTTTAACTGTTTACTTTGGATTTTTTTTTCATACAAACATTTTTTTTCCAGACACTATAAATTCTCCTCTATTAGATGCATTAACCCACCTCACTTTAATATACCTTTTAAGCTGAAAATATTTACATCAGGTGTGTGGTATCAATCTGAAAGATACAAATTTATTAAATTACATACCGGTAGTTATAGAGCCCTATTATTATATTCAAGACAAGTAAACTACTTTTGAATCCATTGTAGCTGTGGGAACTTTTTGCAGCAATGCTACATGTTTATTCAAGGCAGTTCACACTTACGGATCTCAACCGACATCTGTAAATCCTGTCTTGTCCGTAAAAAGTCAGTGTATAATTACATGTTCACTAGTAATATTCCAGCAAATCCGGCATTTAAATGCCTTTAAATGATAACTTCGTATTAGCTTATATATACTGGAAGTACAGAGAGTAGGAATAAGCACCTATAAATCCAAGAAACTATTTTGCAAATAGCTAAAAATATTTTCTAATAGGGCTAGCCCTTCAAAAGACGATGCATTAGAGAATCTGTTTAACGTTCATGTGGGTTTCCTGATTTTGTATTAACAGGTTGCGTATTTTGGTTCTGTGTAACTGTATCTGTTGTATCATGACATGAACAGTATCATAATAAATATATCCTATCAGATTTCTAAATTCCACATGTGCGGATAGGAAAGTTTAAGCATCACATTTTGTTTAATTTCCATGTTTTTATTATTATTATTTGTACGTGCTTTAGTTTAACTTTTAACTGCTGTGGCAGGTTTTCTGCAATGCATCTGATGTTCCCATATTTATGATAAATCTAACGCAAGATAATTGAAAATAATTAGTTTTTACTTTAACATATGTGACAATAAGAACTGTGCAGCATTAATTTCTAATATTACATGCTTTTTTTTACTTGTGCGTAGTGCTACACTAACTATCTCTTTAAGTACTGCTACAGCTCTCAACAATGGTTTTAAAACCATTTGCGAGTGGTGTTTATAACTCGTACATTTTCCTTCAGATTTTTGATATTACGTGCTTGCCATGTGGCATCATATCAAAAGCCCTTTCAAACCGATAACATCAGTTGAGTTTCCCAGGTCTAGGTTTCCAATTACCTTCGCATAGAAACTAATTTAATTAGTTTGTCATGGCCTGTCCCTCATATATCCATGTTGACTCCTGCTTACAGTCTTGTTTACGTGAATATACTTCCGAATACCATTCTAAGAGCTTCTCCACTATTGAGGTGAGGCTTACTGGTCTATAATTCCCAAGATCTCCCTTCTGTAACTAAAAGGTAAAACATCTGTTCTTTGACATTCCACTGAGCATTTAGAAGGAATTCCCTCAGCACCATTGGATGTATTCCACCCGGACACAGTGGTTCATTTTAATTTAATTTTTTTCAAGACTCCTTTTTTGGATTTCTTCCTGTGGTAACCAATTATTCCTTACAGTAATTCAGTCCTTTTTCTTGCAATGCCTCTATCACTAGTACCTTCCTGGTGTACACAAAAGAAAATTTATTTTGCTCATCTTCCTTCACCTGATAAGTAATCAGTAGTTAAAATCTCCCATAATTATAACTTGAGTGTGCTTTGCTGCATCTCCAGTCTGCTGTAGCAATTGCATTTTCATTTTAAATGGGCAAGGAAAATCACATTTACAGAAGGATTTGAGTGATGTATACCAAACTTAAGAGCCCAATGGATTACTCAGGTTACCAGCAAACTGTATATAGATATAGTTGTTTTTTATTTTAGTCGTTCAGTCGCTTTCGACTCTCTGTGACTCCATGAACCACAGCACGTCTAGTACATCTGTCACTGCCCCTCTGAGCTCCATCAAGTTCCTGTTCATTACTTCATTGACATCCTCTATCCGCCTCTGTCGTACTCTTCTTACGCCTTTAGTCTTTCCCATCAGTCTTCTCTAGGGAATTCTGCCATCTCATGATATGGCCGAAATATTTGCTCTTCAGTCTCATGATCATACCTTCTAGTGAAGAGTTTGCCTTCATTTCTTGTAGTACTATTTTATTTATTGGATATTCTTGGAGTCCAAGGCAATCTTAGTAGTTTTCGCCAATACCACAATTAAATGGTGTGCATTGTAAGGCGCTCAACTTATTGGTGAACCAAAAAGATGTCTAAGTACCAGAAGTAACATTTTAGGAGCCATATTTCCCATGTTTTGTTAAGTTCAAATTTACAGAATAGCATAAGGTTACTAAAATGGCCAATTGTGCTCTGCATCATCAGGTTGGTAGACATGGCACATTAGGTAGTATTTAGACCATTTGCAGTGTTCATTTAAATACATAATGTTTTTATTCCATTCGCTCAGCTCCTCTGGCTCGCCTTCTTATCCTTGTGTTAGTCTAATCATTTCAGGTTTTCCATAGCGATCCGTAGCTTTTAAGAACACAAAAAATATAATGAACATATCTGCCGCTCTCCAAGACATACTTGTTAAACAAAACAAAGTTGTAAGACTACGTTTTAGGTTGACCTTTTAATTGTTTAGTGGTTTCTATATAGTAAAGGCTGATTTTTCTATGTAACTTATGCTTGACAGTTTTCTAAAATATAATTCATTTCAAATATATTCTTTTTTAATTGTAGTTAAATACAGTTGTTGGTTGTTTTACCTATCAAAACTAACAATGACTTGATTGTGCTGAAAAATGTAATTTTAACTAAGTGCTGTTTTATTGCAAAGTGTATAATTTTTAAATGTGGCTCAATATGAAATGTAGACTTGGTTATAATGGTAAAGTATTGTGACAAAATGCTCCTAATTAGGTGGTTATCATTCATGTTATTAAAATTTAAATTGCATGGATGCTCTTGTCATTATTTTTTCTGCTTTGAACAGATACTGTATACTGTAACCTAGTAAAGGGTTTGCAGAATGACATGACCTGTGTGGGTGTCTCTCAAACATTGCTGCAATTCATAGTTACTATTAATAGCAACTGTATCAAAACAAACAGGCTTATTATGTAAGGCCAAATTAAGGTTTATGTCTCATATGTAAATGTATATAGTGACCATAATTTTTGTTTAAAAAATTAATTTTGTTTTAGAACCGTTTTTCTCAGCAGCTCAAGGAAAGTTATGGCAAGTCTGAACAAGCTATTAAAAAGTAAAGATATTACACTTTCAGCAAAGGTCCTTCTAATTAGAACTATGCTAATCCCAGTAGTAACATACGAATGTGAGAGTTGGACCATAAAGATGTCTGCGCGCTGTAGAATTGACACCTTTTTGAATTGTGATTTTGGAGAAAAGAGTCCATTGGACTGCAAAAAGATGCGGTCAGTCAATACTACAGGAAATAAAGACATACTGTTCACTAGAAGATATGATCATGAGGCTGAAGCTCAAATATTTTGTCCATATCATGAGAAGATAATATTCCCTAGAGAAGACTGACGCTGGGAAGCCACACAAAGAAGGGCCCGGCAGAGTGGGAGATGGATGGATGATGTAATTTTAAGCAATTACTTTGAGGGAACTCGGAGGGGCGGTGGATGAGGGATGTGCCTGGTATGCTGCTGTCCATGGGGTTGCAGAGAGTCAGACATGACTGAATTACTAAACAACAACAATACATAGCTAAAATGTACTGTGAACGTTCGTTTAGTGTGGAAATGTAATTGTCGTTGTGTTGTAGCATCACACTGCTCAGATGTTATGGAAGGTGGTCCCCATGAGTATTGTAAATTAGCCAGATCAAAACAAACAAGATCATTTTGTAAAAACATAATTTCAAAAATCTTTTTTTTTTTTTTTGTTAAAACAATATTTGCTAAAAAAAAAAATAACCAAAGGTCTGTGTGTTTATTAATGTTAAATATGATGCTTTTGACATCTGTTCCTAAACATTAACATTTCATTTCTTTGTTTTATAATGAATTTTGTTTCTTTTTCCATAGATGCCACTTCGAATGATCAGCAAGACCTTTTCTGTCAGAAGTTGCAGCAGTGCTGTGTACTGTTTGATTTCATGGACTCAATATCAGACCTAAAGAGCAAAGAAATCAAAAGAGCCACATTAAATGAACTTGTTGAATACGTATCCACAAATCGAGGTGTAATAATCGAATCTGCCTACCCAGATATAACAAAGATGGTAAGTTAATTTCTGGATGTGTAGCTTTAATTGCTGGAGAATCATTTAATAGAAATCTATAACTTTTTACACCTACAAACAGCAGCTTTATCCCAAGATATGTTCAGTAAAAAAAAAAAAAATAGAGACTAGTAATATAATTCACACATCTAAACTCTGTAATGTGTTTCCTCAAAATAATGCGGGCTTCTCAGATGTTTATATTTTCTAAATGTATTCAAGTGATCAGGTCAGAAATACATAAGTGGGTTATCTTAATAGCAACTAGAAATGTGGAAATAGAAGCACTAGTGTGCCTTTATCTAGACTCTTATAGTATGATTTTACATGCAGGGTGTGTCTGCATACATATATATGTATATGTTTAGGAAACCATTCTTGGGTTTTTATGTTCAAATCAATATGGCGGGTAGAATTAATTTGGTCATGGGTACCTATAGTGAAATAATGATAGACATGTCTCTCGCTGTTGAAACTGTAATTTAATAAAGTGTATAATAATTGTATTTCTGTGTCTTATTTTGGCTCCTTTTTGGTAGTGGCAGCATCCTTAAGGCATAGTTTTATAAAATTGGTTCTCTTTAAAATAGGCTATTGTTTGTGGTGCTGTTGTTGAATTGACAACATGAGATCAGTTTTTGACAAAGGACCTCTTTATACGCTTAAGCCTGGTGTACTCTGAAGGCTGGGATAAGTTATGAACTGGATTTTCTGCCATTTTGGGTGAGTGAGTGTATGGCCTTGTTGGTTACAAATTTAGAGAATTGGGGATTTACAGTTTCAATAAAGTCTATTCAAATAAGACAGTTACCGGTCTAAAAAAAACTGCAGCCACTGTAGAGATCTTTTTTTTTTTTTTTTTTTACCGGCACACATTTGCCAAGTGCAACTTAAGTTATAACATAGACCATGGTCTCTTAGTAAGCAGTAAATGCTTGGGAATGCAAAGCTGTGAGGGGAAGGAGCTGTAAAGGAAAGTTACTACTTCTCCACAAGCCTTGAGGAGATCTTACATCTACAGGTGCAGTAATATAACTCATGGGCTCCAAAATTGGGCAATGTTGGTGTTTTGGAATGAGGGGCATAAGCATCATATTTTATGATCTGTGAAGCGTGGTAGTAAAGTGGATTAAGATTTAAAAAAAAAAAAAAAAACTGCACATCCAGCCCTACAGAGTCTGTCTGTACTACAGACTATTTATTAACTTCAGAGGTATATTCTATTACTTGTATAAACTAGAAACCTTCCATATCCCCTTAATGATGGATTGTACAGAAAAAAATCCTTCTCATTACATGTCTACTGTTCATGAATTGTATCTAAATACACTTCTGCTGTCAATGATTTTTCTTCATTGAAAACACAACATTGCTATTTCCAGGACCGTTGCGATACTTTTCTGTGAGATACCAACCAATTGTAATTGAAGCAGTTGCTATCAGTAGAGTGTCAAAGATGTGCGTGCACATGGTTATAAAACTTATGTAAAATGCACGATAACCAAAAGCAGATACAAAAAAGGTATTTTGCTGCTTTTCATTATTCATAATAGACTCAGAGTCATTTTACTGATCATTGTAATCCCTGCCCACAGTTATCCGTATTAGTACGAGAGGAAGCTTAGGGCTACCCACAGGATATCCATAGTAAACAAATATCAGGCTGCCAGTCAAAGCAAGTGTTTGTTCAGCATTAAAGCTATATAGAAGTTATGAATGCATCTGATGGAGAATCGGTAGCATCAAAAAATATTATTTTGCGTAAAAAAAATCCCCAAATAATTAATAAAAATTACTGTAAAGCTTGCAAATTTCTTTAGTTTTTTCTGGCAGTTGATTTTTAAGAAAAGGAATGCCCCTGAGTATCCAAGCTAAATTAGCATAACAATTCATAATTATTATTTTTTGGCCAATCAGAAGGAATCTATATCATTGTTGCAATGTATGTGGATTGTCTGCAGCAAAGCATCATGGGATGTGTAGTCTTTTGGCTGATGTTAGTATAGTACTTGAATGCAGTCGTTCTATTGTTTAGTACAGGGTAAATAGATTTGTGTGTATGTAATGAATCAATGTAATGGGTGTTTCTGATAAAAGCAGTTTGTTATTGGACTAGAAAAAGTTTAAACGGTATATGGAAGTTTCCCTTTAACAGCTTGAACTAGCGATTTGTGAATTATTCCTGAGATAAATCGCATTGTTGCTGTTTTGTTGCGCAAAAGATAGGCCTTCAAACACTCGTGAGCCTCTTATATGTGCTAAGTAGTGTTGCAGTCTTCTGCTTGTCTGTCCTTATAGTGGCAAAAACAATTCACCTGCGTTATCATGCAGTTACATGACTGTTCATTGGCTGATAGGGGCAAGCCCCATACCACAGAAGTGCAAAATGTTTGAATCCATTTTTTATTCCTTGAGAGCATAATTTGAAGCACAGTAGCCAGCTGGCATGAAGTCACCGGACCAATTTGATAAAATTATATCTGTTGTATAATAAAAAGGCTAGGAGCCAAGAGTACAATTTTAAGGAGTAATGTCTACCATGGCTAGTTATGCCCTGGGTTAAGAGATACATTTCTTGCTTTTATGTAGTTGTTTTTTTATTATTATTATTTATTCTTTGTGTGCATTTATTTCTGTGCTAGTGCAAATACCTTTTTAACAGTATATTTAACTTCTCCTCCAGTTTTTACCTTTTTTCTAGTCTAACCAATCACACACATTACATGAAGTCATTCTATACAAATACAGATTTATTTATTTTATTTAAAATACATTTAAAATACAGATTTATTTTATTTAAAAAAAAAAATTGGTTTCCCACACCCCCAGAACCTCCCAATAGAAACACTGCATTTGGGTACGTATTTTAACGCTTTACTAATCTTCAAACCAGCAGTAGCTCAATGCAGAGATCTACAGATTATTCTGCGAATCCTGTTCCTTCTACAGGGTGACTACACATCCCATGATTCCTACCTGCACAAACTGCCATCACTGATTGTTACAATGTAAAATATATTGGCTGCATGTGATTGGCCAACACAAATTATGAATCTTATGCTAATTTTAACTTGGACATGCAACAGTGTTAACTAACAAAAGTAGATTTAGCAAACATCAGGGTGAGTTTATTAATGTTTATTTTGGTATTTGTTCATGCAAAAAAAATGCTTTCATACAATACTGCATATTCTCCCCTATCGGATGCATTCATAATCCAGGAAATTTAAATATGCCTTTAAGAGTAATAAGAAGCATGTAAGTCTATCGGATGCCATATGCTATATAATCTCCTTGTCACCTCAGCTGCTCTCTCCGGCTGTTACGGTCGATCTCCATTTATCTGTATTAGCTATAGCTATCTGTGTCTGAGCCAGTGAGAGCTATGTATACTTCACTGGCGGGTACACTTTGATATATACTCCATTTTACAATATTTCTATCACCTATAGCTGACAAAAATGAGGGTTGGAGAGCAAGGTGCAGAAAAAATAAGATTTATTGAATACATATAAATTAGTCACATAATTTAAGGAAATAAAATATCATCCTGTGTACCCTTGCATGTTTCACACCGAGATGACACTGTTGTGAAGTTCTGTGGGAAAACAGATTTCAAGTATAGCTATGGAGTCTGGTAAGTGATATGCAAATGAGTCTCCAAACATATCTGTTTCAGACCCACTAAACATAGGTATCCCTTTAGGACTATAGGCCATGCTCTGTGGCAGGCTTAAGAACATAGCCAGTGTCTAGGGTACAGTGGCAGGAAAATCTATTTATTTAGTCACATATTTCTTATTTAAGAGGTCAGAAAGTTATATAGTATTGGTTCTGACTTAATAAAGAGAGTCCATTTATCGGGTGCCAAGCTCAAATTTGTGGTTACCATGGTATTTGTTAAGGCCTGGTTTAGTGAATCTGGTCCAATAGCACATGAACATAAGGTTTCTCACAAGTGAAACATCTCTCACCTTGGTGAATATAGCCCTATCTGTCTGTGTGCAAAGGAAAGCTAATCTATAGCTATTACACTTTGTGTTGTCTGCCCTGTTTGCTTCATGATATGAAGGTGTATTCGTACAATCATCTATTCATAATACCAGCTATTCATGCAGCGCACACGGTGTTATTGTACAATATTGATTTATTTCAAAAGTAGTTACTAAAAAGTGAGTTAACTAGAGATGAAGGCTGTGTTGGTGTGCAATGTTCAAGGACTCCTGGTTCCAGCTGTTTCGTGCCTCTGTCCTGGTTTCCTCCCGGTGTTTCACAGGAAGTGTTGCTTCCTATACAAATTAGGCTGACCTACACTCTATATAGCAACACACTGAAAACAATTACATCACTGAATGTTTCCACTTTTGCGTAGTACATTTCCTTGGGTAAAAAGCTCTGTGCATAATTTTTTTTTCAGGGTAAATGGCTGAGATTCACTGCTCCTTAATGTTCATGCTATCAATGTTCATTAAAAGTATATGGACGTTTCCCTATTTTTTTTTTTTTTTTTTTAGCTCGAATTTTCAGGGGCATTCCTTCTCAAATCAACTGTCAGAAATTTGTAAATTGTAGGGTAAGTTTTTTTGTTTAAGGTTTATCTTGGGATTTTTTGTTTGCTCACACTGCTGATTCTTTTATCAGATGAACTCATAATCCATGAAACGTCTGACTAAATCATTAAAAAGGTGTATAGAGTAAGAATAGTTCCCTTAACCAACACATCACTTCTTTCCAATTTTTATACCACCAAGTAATGTGTAAGTTACTGTTGAGACTACATAAGTTTTACTCAATGTGTGAACTACAGTTTGGAAGCATGTAGCAACGTTATCCTATAGGAAGGAGTTGTATATCCATCTCCACTATATGTCCCTTTTTCACCATTCACCAATTTATATCCTATACCCATGCATAGCACAGTTGGCATAGGAACCTTTTTTTTTTTTTTTTACTCTGTTTCTAAGCTTTTTTTTTCTGTGACAGCCAGAACCCAACACAAAGATGGGGGCTAAGGAAATTCTTTCAATATGTATTCACCATTTCTTGTTATCAGTTCTAAAACTACAAAACCTGGGTATACGTTTTTGTAAGTTGAACCCACCTGCTAAGGAGACTAGAATATGTTGTGCAATTAATGAGATCAGACCACTTGATATTTTTTTTCCTTTCATATGTACACTGTTCTTCAAGCTTGTAAATAAAAAAATAAATAAATAACAATTAAAAAAAAAACATGATTTTACATCAGTTTCATTCTTTGAGTGTTGGTTATGGAAGAAACCCTGAAAGGGGATATTTTCCTCAAGTCATTTCTTCTGGGGTTTTAGTGCTTAAATCATTTTCTTTAAATTCAGGGTTGAATATTTAAATATTTAAAAGGGAAATCCTACCTAAACACAAGGCACTATTAAACAAAACTGTATAGTCCAGATCCAAATAGAGAAGTTGATATGTTATAGGAGGTTGTTGATTTGAGCTGCTGCAGAACATACAGAAAATTATTTCAAAGTATAGGAAGTTTCATGGTTTGAGTGCATCTGATAGAGGAGAATCAGTAGTGTATGCAAACATATTTTTTTGCATGAAAAGAATTCCAAAATAAACCTTAATAAACTTACCGTTCACTTTGTAAAATTTCTGCAATTTTCTGACAACTGATTTTAAGAAGGAATGCTCCTGAAACTTCAAGCAAAATTAGCATACAATGAATAATTTGTGGGGCCAGTCAGAGGCAGCTACGAAATTTGTTGCCATGTCTGGGGACTCAGGCTCTGCAGCAAAGCATAATGGGATATATAGTCTTTGTTCCCACCACAAGGAAGCAGCTCAAGCAGTCCTGCTCTGGATCTCTACACTGTGCTGCTGTTGGCTTGAAGGTTCATATAGGGTTAAAACCTACTTGAATGCAGTGTTAATATTGGTTAATACCGCTGTGCCTATGCTGGCAGCTCTGGGGGTGGAAACAATTTTTTAAAATACATTTTTGTGTATAGAATGAATCCATGTAATGTGTGTTTCTGATATAAGCAGCTTGTGTTAGATTAGGAAAAGTTAAAAACAGGGAAACTTCCATATAAGTTGAACAAATCTGTAGTTGGATTGATCTGCTGAAGCTTTATTTGTTCTGCTTACCAACCGACAAAAAGGGAATACTTTCTTTGTTTTTTGCTAATGGCAGCTCCATTATCTCTGCAAACATTGAGCAAAAATGGAAAACTTGACAATTTTACACAACTTTTAAATAAATGTAGTCTCTTCTTTGTGCTCTTCATGTAAAAAGAACATAATTTTATGTGGACATAAAGACTTATCACATGTATATCTGCTGTGGCATTATTGCAGTGCTTGACACTTTGCCTTGGAATTGGAGTGTCCAGCAGTAGTGGTTGAGATAACCGCAGTACATCATTTCATACATGAGATATTTATAAGGTTATTTTTATGTCGTTTATTTTATTAAAAAGTTCTTATAAGCTCTATTATCTGTAGGGTAAGGTCTACAGTTTAGTGTCCTATCCTGTCAGGAATCACGTTTTGGCAGCATGCTGCAGAATTTTGCTGAGAGATGGGCACTGATTGATTAGTACGAGACAATGCACACCCAGTAATACTGGGTGAGATGCAGTGGGCAGACCCAAGCAGGGGCTGTTTGATTTTAGACAGTAAAAACAGAGCTTATAAGCACTTCTTAATAAAAATAAAGTACATGAAAGTAAATAAATGCATAGGTAAAATCCAGAAAACCTCAATATCCCTTTGACAACTTTGAAGTTACCCCTACTATAATGATTTTACTGTAGATACAATGTCTTCTGGAAAATGTAGTATCTGGTCCTCATGATTTGAGCTCAGACACTTTGAGGTACTTGCTCTTACCGGAGAACATTAATATTTTTTATTTTAAAACATTTGGCACCACAATGATTCTTTAAAGATCTACTATCAATAATTTAAATGACCTTGTTTTATTCATTGCAACCTTTTTTTTTTTTTTTTCATGTGATTAACTGATATGAATGTAAGAAAATTAACACCAAAAGCAACACATGAATCTATAGTGTTCTTAGTGTTACCTCTGAATACTAACAGGAAGTTTTTTTCTGTGCATATTAAGCAGATTTTTACTTTTTATTTATGTTAATAAAAGCTTTTTTTTTTTAATGTGCGAATATAGAATTTTCAGAACAAATATTTTATTTTTGGACGAATATCGGTGGAGTTTTTTTTTTGCCAAGAAAATGTTGTATTTGTTTTTTACAAATATAGTGGGCTGACAAATATAGGTACTATTTGAACAGTGGCATACTTCCATAGGTCTTTTTTCCTTTCTTTTTTTTTTGGAAGGAGGGGGGGGGGGGCTGTACACTGTATGAATAATAATTTGAAAGTAGTCAAAAGTCTCAACATGTTTCCTTCTGTTTTGCTTTCAGATTTGCTCAAATATTTTTAGAACACTCCCTCCAAGTGACAATCCAGATTTTGACCCTGAAGAGGATGAGCCGACATTAGAAGCCTCCTGGCCTCACATACAGGTTTGAAATAAACACAAATTTCTAAAGCCCATAAATGAATAGAAGTTTGATTACAAATTTTCTTTGTTATTTTGATCTGTTTTTTTTTTAATTTATTTTTATTTCACTTTTAAACTGCTAATATTCTGTACAGGGAAATATTTAATGCTAGACATATTGCTGAATGAATTAATGGACCACTGTGATCCATTTTTAAAATGTATTCTTTTGAAGAACTTAATTTGACAATAGACATATGTTTGATACATTAGAGGCTGTGTTATTTTTCTACATTTATAAGTTTTAGAGATATTTGATGCTGCTGTGTAATGTTCTTTAAGTTTGAGCAGATGAGCTTCCTAAGGTTTGTGGGGATTTTAAATGCACAGAAAGTATTTGCACAGTGGCAATATGGCATGAACAACTGCCAGTGCTCTCAGCAGCAGTAAAGACAAGCTTATTTTTTCACAATGACACCTCCACCTCAGGAAGTGACAGGCAGCAGCAGGCTTTTAAACAAAAGTCTACAGCGAACAAATTGCTTTTTAAAAGTTGCAAAATGTAAGTTATTTTGAAAAGCAATTATAATGTTATGAAACTTACAGTATTAAATAGAAGTGCAACTTACTGTCGAATGACTCGCCATGGTGTCGGTGAAGTAAAATAAGGAATGCAGTAAATACAAGTTGCATATAACCAAACGTTAATAAATAAATGGCTGTGTTACTTAAAGTTATAAATATTTTTCCCATTATCAAGGTTAGACTTTCAGAAGAGCGTGCTCTAATATGGAACCTCACTGGCATTTTAAAATGGCTTAAATTTGGTACTGTCTTGTTTGAGGGTTGGGCTCCTTTGAGTTAACTATTTGTAATCTTGTTCTAAGCTACTGTGGAATCTCTATATTCTATTGTTAAACAAGAGAAAGAAAAGACACCCATTTTTTGTCACTATGAAGTGTCTTAAAATAAGATGGAAAAACTAGAATCAGATCAATAATTAAAATGTTAACTTTTATTCTCAAACACTAAAACTTGAATTAATTTTTAAAACCTAATTAAGATAAGGTACAAAATCGGATATAAGATCCACCACCGCTATGTTAATCAAGATATAAAATTAATCACATGAACTGTCAATAAACAGGAAGATATCTGTTTCAATATTTCTTGATTTAACATAGCGGCGGTGGATCTTATCTCAGATTTTGTACCTTATCATCTTAATTAGGTTTTAAATTCATGTTTTAGTGTTTTAGAATAAAAGTTAAAATTTGAATTATTGCTCTGATTCCAGTTTTCCATACTTCTTTTGGGACACTACATGGTCTTCTTTCTCTCTTGTTTAACAATCTGATTTATTTACACTTGTCACCATTCTTCCTCTAAATATTTAGCATACCTGGACTTTGATTATATTATGGACCCACTTATTGAGGCAATTTACATTTGTATACAATAATAATATATTCTATGATTATAATTAGAGGTTTGTCTCCTTATCATAAGTAGTTTTTTTTTTTCTTTTTGTATACACATCTCTATATTAATCAGCCCCTATATTTGTCAAATCCAATCATAGCGAATTATTTTAGGAAAAAAATGCTCCTATATTCATCCAAAAATCCAGTATTAGTCACTAAATAAAAAAAAAACCATTGGGCTAAATTGAGTGCTAGTGAATTGTCGGGAAATGGACAAAAAAAAAATACATTGATCACAAGAATTGGAGCTACCTGATGTTTTATGGTGGATAACTCTCTTGCTAAACAATGATTCCTTTTGCTCCTCTTCAGCTGCTGCCATCATCCCTCCTCTGTAAAGTTCTGGTTACATTTTTATTTATTTATGTATCAGATTTGGGTTTGGGAACAGATTATTCCAATTTATATTGGTTTTCTATATGTTTCTATATTGGTCCGATTCAGTATCTGTCCATCCCTCAGGAACGGATTAATGATTAATATCGAGATTCCACTGTATTACTAAAATATACATACCCTCCTCTGTGTATAGTTTGCTAATTTGTGTAACAATCAATGTATCTACTCCTGTATTACGCACCCCTGATTTTGACATAGTAAGCCAATGCTATGTCATCCATATTTGTGTGCCATGACTAGAATTATTAGCAAAACCTGAACCTAATGGGCACACACAAATTTGACAGACATCTGATGACATTAAATGCAGAGAGATAATTTTTTTTTTTTTTTTTTGTATAGTGTAATAGAATCTTGTAGCAAATCAGTTTACAAAGCAATCATTGTCTGGTAACAATTGGCCACTTATTCCTGATTTTAGAGCATCTTTACATATCTTGTGATGCTAAAAATCTCACTGTGCCTGTCACATGGTGGGTTTGGCAAGTCACTCCAAAATGTATTTAACGGATAGGATGTAGTAATAAAAAAAAAAGCCAAACAAAGTGTAGTTTTGTCTTAGAGGAAATTGTTACAATAGGTGATGGCTATATTTTTACAAAAACAAGAACACTATATCAATTTAATCTTACTATGTTTGGTCCTAGATAAGCTTTTTTTATTATTACTATTATTCTCATAGGCTAGTTCTATCAACATAATTACCCACACTCTTTTGCCAACACCCTTTGTAGTTTTTTGTTTTGTACCCACTTTACCCTTGTAAACCGCTCTACATAGGCAAAATGTTATGAAGAAGTGCAGTAAGGCAACGGCAAGTTTGGTGCAACAGAGTTGACGTCCTTTCCTTGATGAGCTTGCAGTCTAGAGCTTTCATTTGATAGAAAATCATAAATATTATTCAGAATTCAATATGTGTATAGTGCACTAGTGTTTTTTAAAAGTATATTCTGTTGGCCATTGTTCAGATCAGCAGTGTTTTCTTTGGACACAGTATGGTGACATAAGGCAACAGATTAGTGTGAATGTTTGCATGATCTGTATCACACAGGTAGATCTGTTTATATGTTGTGCTGCTAATTGGCTTATTTTGCCTGTCATAGAAGAAAGGTTTATGTCTTAAGAACTATTGTTTAGAAACACATTACTAGTGCAATACATTGCATGTTTTAATATAATCAGAGTTCAGGTATATATGTGTGCTAGAATGCCTGACAAATGGTAATTGGGGTTTGAGATGTGAGCATCCTATAGATCTACAAAATACTTCAACTAGAGCCAGCTCACCAAATGGATAATAATGGGGAGATTAAGAGTTTGCAGCAGATCAGCACACATGAGCGCCTGAACGATTTGTAGCCAACAGTTTGCACCTTAGATAATTGGTGTTTATTTATTTTTTGTTTGTTTATTTATTTATTTATTTTATTCATAATACTGAATTCAAATTAATGTTGGTTATTATAAAGTAAGAAAAATGAATAACAATACATATAAAATCTGTGCAAATGGCTGCAGAAAAGTATTAGATGTTTCGCAAAGATCCTGTGTAGTAGTCAAGTGGTCCACCAAAACCCTGGTCAATTTGTAAGTGTTCCATTGCAGGGGGGAAACACGTTTCAAAACCACTGGTCTGCATTATCTTAAACTCTTATCAGTAACACAATCTGCTTGTCGGACTAAATTAGCATTCAACACAAAGAGGGCCAACAAAATCCATTTAACTTTTAAGTTAATGTGTAGAATTTGGAAGAAGGTAGAGGCTAGAGGAGACTTATTTCAAAGTGCCTCATAAGCCACAACTCTGAGCAGGTAAATTGAATGCCATATGTTTGCGTTGCTGATTATCTATTCATCCATTTTTAAATTAATTTCTCACTCCTTTTTTTATTTATCTCTTTCCAGCTTGTATATGAATTTTTCTTGAGGTTTTTGGAGAGTCCCGATTTTCAGCCGAGTATTGCAAAGCGGTTTGTGGACCAGAAATTTGTACAACAGGTAATTCTAAAAATATAGATCTGTCTCTTTGTATTTCATTTGTGAAGAAGTACATTGCTGTTCTAAAACTTAGCCAGCATTCATGTATCCAAAATATGGAATGTAATTACATTAAATACAAGGCCTCTTTTTTATATATATATATATATATATATATATATATATATATATATATATATATATATATATATATATATATATATATATATATATATATATTTATATTTATATATGTCTACTTAGGGATATGTGATAGTTCTGCTGCCCTGAAAAGCAAAGTATTAAAACTTAAACTTTAAATTAAAGGGACATATTTCTGCAAAACTGATGTGCACCATCGGGGGAGAGAAAGTGATTTAAAAATCATAAGGCAAAGCAGTTTAATTTTTCATATTGATCAAGAATTAACTTTGATATTAGCATTTGTTATTATTTGTAAAGCCTACTACAAGTCTGCTCACAACAACTGCATAAGTAATGAGGAAGGATACTTGGCCTGGGCTCTGCTTTATGTAGCCAGTCAGTCAAGTGGATTGAGCAAGGTTGAATCTGTCTCATTATCTACAGATTGTAATGTGGCGTTTATCATTAGCGTGCATCATCAGAAATCTAGTGGAATAGTTGTTGTTCAAGGTCTATTCCCTTGATTCTACTGCCATCACATTCGATTTATTACTTTGTATACTCACTATTATAAAGTCAAATAATGATTCTGAGGTAGTGTAATTGTGTCTAAATTAGGGAATATGAGTTTAAGTTCTTATTTATATCTGTTCTATTTTATTTAAACTCATAAGGGATGGGACTAAGACAACAAAGACATTTTTTTTTCTTTTTTTTAGCCTGTAATCTTTTATATTAGAGGCAATTGCTCTACCTCTGAACCATTGCTGCATGACTAAACACGTGTACAAATCTATGCAGCTAAAATGCTGTTAGATGGAAAATGCAACACAGATGGTACTAAGGCCTATGACCACTTCCTCACTCTCCCATGCACAGCGGGTTCCAGTTAGTGTATAGGCTGGTACAGCTTCATTATGTGAATGGGGTCCCAGGCTTGGATTCCAACACTGTGTCTTGATCACTAAAGCTTCTAGCGCCAACATTTAAGCATCAATTTAAAAAAGGAAAACACATTTCTTCTTTATTTTCAACTTTCTACCTAATGTAGCCAGCACATTTACTGGCTTCACTAACCTTTTTAAAATAAATAAAATCACACTGTAACAACAAACTTTTTAATCTGGTGTGAATTTTGCTACACCTTGCCTCATTAGTTCAACAAAATATGCGCAAGACCAGAGTTCTTTCCAATGATGAGAGCGCAATTGTGCATGCTCAATGCACAGAGCTGGTCAGTGCTCACTTGCAGCACTTGATCAGCTCACATCATTCATGTGCGCAATAGGTGAGTAACATTTTAACTCGTTCATTGATTTTCAGGCTTATACAACTTAACACCAGGAACATGCAACTCACAAATTACCAATCATGCAATAGAAAAATGTTTAACATTACAAAGTATTTTTTTTTTTTTTTTTGTCTTTTTCTGCAAGAACAATTAGTGTTCTGAAGTTCAGAATACATGCATCAGAGACATCAAAAAGCTCTAGTGGAAACTCCTTGTTATACAAAATAATATATTTGATGAGTGTCGCCACCCCCCTGTGTCTCTCTCGCCCCCCCCCCCCCCCCCCCCCCCCCCACGCCCCTCTCTCCCCTGATGCGGCACATTGATTATGCGCTGCGGGAGGGTTACACACTATGACAACTATTATAGTGATTATTACTTATTTTATTTAAATCATGTGTTCTTGCCTGACTTACAACAAGACTGGCAAATTCCAGAAACGTCCTTAATTTCTTAAACTCTTAATTAATAGGCATATATTAGTTTGAAGATATTACTATTCCTATTATTGCTCATAAAATATTCGGACGGGTTATATGTAATTGTGTCCACCCACCGGTGTAGAAAATATGTACTCAGTATTTTCATTTAATGAAAGTAAGAAGCAAATCTGTGCAGTCTGTTGTGATGAATGAATTAGGTTTATTTAGACAGGCCTCAGGAAGTCATTATCTCTGTTCCTTTAGGGAGAATGTTTGTAGAATGTCTGTTCATTAATTGTTTATGCTGATTTGAAATGGTTTAGCGGTGAACCAGTTTGAAATGTAAATAATTATATGACTTGCAGAGTGTTTGATGTATCCTTAGCGAGAGCTGTGGTATTTATAACATGTTTGGAGATGAATATTTGATATAATCTTTATTTAGCACAGCAGTGCACCTAGATCACTTCTATTTTTTTATGAATCTCTTACATGTGTGCAATGTGTTAGCAGTATTAGTTTTACATCTATTTGTAGTTTACAAAACGTAATGGATTGACACACAGATGTTTTAGAGAGCATTATTCATACATAACTTTATCAATGTGTCTTTCAATCATTTGTAAAAACGAAGTGGTTTAAAAGATTTTGCTGATTGAAAATACCAACCTTTGATGTGAGACAGCATCTCATATGCCAACTATGGCACCTCACAGCCGCTGATTGACAAGCCTGTACTATTTAGTTTAATGATGGCTGTATAGAAAGGGAGATTAATATCAAGAAAATCGGGTACAAGATTTTTTTTTTTTTTTTTTAAGATTAGCACAACATACAGTTTTTTCTTGTTCTTTTGCTTGGTGCAATTTTTTTTTTGTATCTAGTTTTAAACAGACATATTTAATACATTAAATGCAGTTTACAACTGTTACAACCCGCTTTCTTCAGTCAGGCTGGATAAGGCTGTTCTGGCCAAACCTACCCAGCAGATATATCAGGTTCTTTTTGATCCCTTCACCAAGACAGCTGATGTCTCTAAAATCCTCTTCCTTGGATGCAGCATTTAAAAATGTGAGCGCAGGATCTGCATACAGGACACTACATTTGGACAAATTGTACTGGAACTGCTTTTGCGTGGGAAACTTCATAACTGGTTCAATGGGTGATTATTTAAACTTGAACTAATAATAGTCTGTGAGTCTTCTGGGTTTTGTATACATTGCTAATACAGTTATTGACGGTTTCATCTGCAAGGAATCCTAACATCCACTCTACTACTAGTTGTACAGGATCAGGGCAGCTATCATCTTCTCTAGGGGTTCTGACACGCATATATCTTCTAGACATCTTCCATATATATATATTAATCCAGTCAGACAGTGATAGCCGTTACCTCAACCTTCTGAATCAGATTGGGAGTTCACACACACTCATCCACACAGCTAAAATAAGAGGTTAAAATGTTGACAGGAGGTATCTTATGCACATTAACTATGTAAGCTTGTGTGTTCCTATTTCTTAGTCCTTTTTTTATTATTTATTTTTTTATATTGCTTTAAAAATGTTTTTTAGAATTGTTGGCTTTAATACACTTTTTAAGCTTTAGCAGATATAAGATATAAGTTTTCTCAATTTTTTCCACCGTATCATTAACAGCTTCTGGAGCTCTTTGATAGTGAAGACCCAAGAGAGCGTGATTTTCTGAAGACAGTACTACATCGAATTTATGGAAAGTTTCTTGGATTAAGAGCTTTTATCAGAAAACAGATAAACAACATTTTTCTCAGGTATACAACTAAATTCAATTACATTTTATATTCCATGATATTTACACGGTGTTGGTCTTTATTTCAATCTGCAACATCCTTGGTTGTTTGCATTGTATTTTAGTGTATGACCTACTTTTCATAGAACATGCTATTTGTAATGTATAGTTTAAGCAGCTTTAAACTGAGTAAAATACATTGGATATACATATTTTTGTGTTAAGTGTTTGTTTTTGTTGACAGGTTTATATATGAAACAGAACATTTTAATGGAGTTGCAGAATTGCTGGAAATATTGGGAAGGTAAGTCATTTGAATTTTCTGAATTAATAACTAGATTCACATAAGTTTAAGCAATTATTTTTCTATATTTTGAAAGCACTTTAACAACTGACTCGTGCACAATCTATGAATTGAGATTAGACGCACAAGTGTGTGAATATTCGTTATACACCAATGAAAAACTTGACTTTGGATTTGAATTGACAAATTGTTCAGAATCTCGATGTTGTCTTTGCTTTGCTGTATTGCCTTCCACAGGAACTGCTAATTATTTGTAGCAATGTTATCACCAATGGGATATGTATGTGCTCAATCACCCTCGAACTGTGATTTACTGGTCCACCTTTTGCACAGGATCCATATTTCTTCATCTTACTCTGAAACAAAAATGTTTGTCACAGACTGTACTTAGCCCTGGCAAGTGGCTCCCCAGCTAATCCAAAAAAGAGCTCTGTTCCCCAGATCTATAAACTGTTAGCTTTAAAACAACCGCACTCGGGGGGAGTATAGAGATGAGCTGACTGGCAACCCAAAAAGTACATGAATAAGTTTTTCTTTGTGGATCGGATTTCTTTTTGTACCAGGCAATATGTACTATATTGGCTAGTAATATTTTTGCCAATGACTACTTTTTTTGTCATT
Organism: Discoglossus pictus; assembly: GCA_027410445.1. Classification (NCBI taxonomy): domain Eukaryota; kingdom Metazoa; phylum Chordata; class Amphibia; order Anura; family Alytidae; genus Discoglossus; species Discoglossus pictus. Next base: position 38,671,104 of record CM050165.1, on the reverse strand, counting down.
AAAGTGATATGTGGAACACACATGTCATACAGACTGAGTACATTATGGATATCTATTATTTTGTCTACAAAACTGAAAACTGAATAAGTTGCCCTTGAAGACCTCTGTAGGGTTTTACTTTCACTGCTGTGTACCTTAACCTGCCTGAAAGGGCCAGGTAATTCAGTACAATGTGTAAAAAAATCTAAAAGTATTTGAACATGTTTTCAGGATTACATTAAATAGGTGCCTTTTTCACAGAAAAAATCCATAAATTAACTTTTGTTTACATGGGAATTAGGCATGCCTCCAGAGAGACTGACAGCAAGAGCTCTGTGCATAGAGCAGATCAAAAAGAGGGTTAACCCTTCCCAAATTCATCTGTGCAGGGAAATTACTGCTGGAATGGCCGTTGTCGGCGGATGCGGTAAATCATGGAGCAGTCAGCTGTGTGTCTGTAAACAAACCTAAGACTGCACATTTGTAACTGTTAGTTTAATTAAAAAAAACAGCAACAGAGAATCTTGTGCTCTTTCACACAATGAAGAGCACTTAAATTGAGGGAAATGGCCCTTTAAGCTACATTACTTCCTGGATCAATTTTATATTTTATTTTTAGGTTAAAAAATAACATAAATATCTCTCATTCGTCACGTGGATAATACTATACTACTTTTATTAAGCTTTTTCTAAGTGACCTGAACAGAATTGTTTATTATGCTTAGAAGCAATAAATGTAACAGTTACTAATGTAGTATCTTATAGGTTGTTTCCAACTAATAATTCTGAACTTTTTTTCCTTTCTACATTTTTAACTTTACCTGTTTTTAAAAAAATGTTCCTTTCTTCTCCCCTCAAACTCCTATACGAATTGCTGTTACTATTTTTCAAATGTGTATGTTTACTTTAATGCCCTGTTGTATATCTATGGTTACTGCCTTGGTGAAATATACATGATCCAAGGAGCCCATGTACATAGATATTTATTTCTTTTTTTGCTAACCACAAAGCAATATAAATTGGTATGTCTTTTTAACATGTTTAATTTCCATATCCATTCATCTGGTAACCTTGCATGGATTGTACCATATGAGTGTTTGGACTAACCTAGCAGCTTTGTAGTATAAAAGAAGGTACTCCCTCTGTATTTTGGGTAGTTGTATGTACATTTATGCAGGGTTTCTTCCCTTGCCAAACCAATTGTTTTATGGCCATCTGCAATTATATTGTGCCTTTATTATACCACCTATGTTTTTTTTATATGTGTTTTGAATCGCTTGAAGTTGCAGTCAAAAGCAAATAGCTATTCCTTATGGGGTAAGTTTTTGTTGAGCACCTAAAATGTTTTCTTCACTCAAGGAGTATCCTGGCATAGATGAATAGTCTGAAATTACTTTGGATTGAATTTCTTCCTTACTTACCTACTTTTATTCCTCTAATATTTGTCTTTGTCTCTTATATGTGGTTCTATACATATGGCAAATATAATTGGGGAGAGGGGACAAACTGGTTGTGTACCGGTTATAATTTGTTTGTGTAGACTCTGAAATGGGCAGAAGGTCTGTTATTTATGGTTTATAATGCAGATAGGTTTTTGCCTTTTATGTTGTAGTGAGATAATGTCTAATATGCATATCCAATCAACCCTGTTGAACACTTTCTCAGCATCTAGAAATAGGAGTAATGAAGGTTTTTTTTGTTTTTGCTTAGCCACTCCTAGTATGCTTTCACTGTCTGCTCCGTTCAGTGATGCTTTGTCTCCAGCAATGCTCTGGTGCAGGCAGACTCCAAATTCCAGCAATGCGTACATCAGGGAGCGCTCTGGTGACGTTTTAGTAGGAGGAGGCTTATCACGGCAACAGAGCGCTATGGAAGTCAAGTTGTGTGGCCTGCCGATGTCACAGGAAGCTGTATTAAGTGTGAGCACTGCAGACATGTACGGATAGTGCTAGATGTGTTAAAGATTTATTTAATTTCTAATTGGGAACAAAAGCAGGGAGACAGTTTGCTAGTAGTCAGGCCCTGTAGTCGCAGTGCTGATCTGGCTGCCGCCATTTTTTTGGCTATTTGATTGATATTATGTCTGATGTTATCTGAAGCTTCCCTCACTTGGTCCAGATGAACCAGGCTGGTAATGGCCAATACACAACAAACTGTGAAAAAAAAAATTGTATATCGTAGTTGATTAATGATATTGACCTCTAATGCATTTGGTTTTGTCTTGCGCTGGTTTGGGAATTAGTTTTTATTGGCTGATCCCATTTCTTCTGGAAGTTTGTTTCCCTGTAATGCTGTATTGAAAAATATTTTTGTTTGTGATTATTAACTGTTCGCTGAAGGTTATGTAGTATTGGATTGGTAACCCATCTGGGCCTTGATGGAGTTGAATGACTTTATTGCTGATGTTATCTCTTCTCTACCATTTAATAATATGAATCTAAACGCCCGGTGTTTGCTAGTGTCTATGAGAGTGACATGTACATATCTCATGTAGGAAGACTCTGATTAGCTCAGAGGACCGTGGCAGTGCTGTTGGGCTAGTGATTACCTGTGTTATCTGTGGGGTATGGGAATATTCTTGTTGTTCACTGTACAGTTAATATGTATCATTCAATAAGGAAGAGTGGTGAAGGATACATGTTTCTGGACTGTACTCCTCTAGGAACCATTTGCCATGAGTTATCCCCCTTCTGTGGGCCCACTTGTCTCCTGAATTTTGAGATTTTGGGATCTGCTGGTATCTAGACAGCTGGTGTAAGACTGAGTCCTGGTGGCAGTTCAGAGGCTACCTAGTAGCACTCCAGTGATAGTTTGTTTTTGGTTACATCACACTATTCGTATGTACCTTCAACTCTCCCCTGCATTTCTTCAAGGTGTAAGAGAGTTGTTACTTGAAGACTCATATTTTGTTTATACAAATGGGTTCATTGGACATTACTAGGTTTAAAGAATAGTAATAACCTTTGACCATAAACGCTCTCTTCTCAAGAATGAAGTAATGTTAACTCTGCCCCTTCAAAATTATCACATATATAATTGTCAGCATGCGGGTTTTTGCTAACGCTTGCGAAGCGAGGGCTGCAGTTGCTGGCAAGGTGCGCCGAAGGCGTTCCTTGCGCTGGTGGAGATGAGTGAAGGTGGAAGCTCCCACGTCGGCTGCAATGAGCCCACAAATGCGGACCCTCGCAAAGCAAGGGGCCGCATTTGCAGAGGTGGAGGCTATACGGCGCCTCACAATCTGTTAAAAACGACCACACAATTGGGACTTGGAACAAAAAGCATAAACGCGCAATGACTAACTACAGACTTAAACAAAAAAATATGAGCAGCCAAACTTAGAAAAATTCCATTACAGACTCCCAAAAATACGACCTTAACGGACAACCCGTGCAGAGCTTAAACCTCGAATTCTGGAAAATTTACAATGTTTAAACACGCGAAAATCCCCTAAGCGACATAAAAAATGGCTGCTAAAAAAAAAAAAAAAAAAAACGAGGCTACACGACTCCTTTTACAAAAACCCGTACGACCTACAACATACACCAGTAGCAAGGACGCTTCGTCATACAAACCCGCGTACCACATACACGTTCGCCGCCATTTTACAAGACTACCTTACAGAATGCGGAACTACCCAGCTACACGAACGGCTTCCCATCGCGCACGCAGCCTATTTACACTACACACTGCACACATTGCTGACACTTACACAGCAGCTCCACAACACTGCAAACCTACATTGTATGCTGCAGGAACATCAAAACAGATTGTCAGCTCTTCAGCACAATGCTTCCTACATGTATTACTTACAAATAGGTAAAATATATAAATTTTATAATTTATTACTTATTTAATTAGCATCACAAAATACATATACACAAAAAATAAAAACACTATCTCAATAAACGCAAAAGCCATTCACTGCGCGCCTCACAACGAGCGCCAATGCTGCTCAGCACACAAACTACACCAGGGGACAGCCTTGCAATAAGCGCAAAAAGCAGATCAGCGCCTACCTTACAATGACCGCGAAAGCGCCTCTGATAACAAAAAATACAACAACCAAGATGCTGGCTCGCAATCACCGCTGAGATCTCAGACCACCACAGAAAAAATGTCTGAGCCAAATGCCATTCCTTGACTTTACAATTCTATTGCCGTAATTTTTTGAGGGGATATTTGCTAGTAAGAAATTTCCTGCAAGTAGGTTTATCTCAGTGTAAAAGCTTGTAAAATGAAGAAACTTAATAATAATTAATATTTTCAGTGGTGATCGGATACTGAACTTATGTTTTATGCTGTGATGATTAATATTGTGCTTAGTGGTAACTGATAGTTACGGCAAGATATAGTTTGATAAATAGTGCCCCCTCCCCGGTGTCTCTACTTTTAAGCGGCAATTAACAAGACCTTTTTAGTTGAATGTTATGAAACAAATGTGTTTTCTGCAACAAAGTTGCAGTTTTTAACTGTCCATCACTCTTTCAAAATATACGGCCAAACATAAATCTTTATGGGTGTTTATTGCCAATAATTGCTAATTACATAAAAAAAAAATCTGTACACACTCATTCTTGACAGTTTCACTGGTTTTAGACCGAAAACAATATAGTGAACACCCTTGGGGTATTTTAGTTATTTTTTGGCAAAATTAACCACTGAAAGAGAGTGAAGTCTACACTTTGTGGTGGATCTGAAAGGCTGATTCGCAGGGAAAAACTATAAACTTTAAATTTAGTTTTGTGTAAGAAAGGGCATTTTTCTAACCTACAATTTATATGGATTTAGCAAGTTATTTTATCTAATATTTAGTGAACTTTTTTTTCCTCCCCACACAGTATCATCAATGGATTTGCATTGCCATTAAAGTCTGAACACAAGCAATTCCTGATGAAAGTTCTGATTCCTATGCATACTGCAAAAGGCTTAGCTTTGTTTCATGCGCAGGTAAGTCGTGTTCCTGAATGCTCAACGCTTATAATATAGACAGCAGTAAAACTATTAATATGTTGCTATACCTTGGTTTAAGATGAGCCGTAATCCTATCACAAAAGTACACACAAGACATCTACACTAGGTGTACAGTCTGTCATGCAAGTATATCAAATCTTAAATAACGGAACATTATTCTTCTGTAAGGCAGTTTATGTGCATATACATCTTAAGTTCTTATTTTCTCCTCTACAACTGGTGTGACTTCCTTTAAATTATTTCTATTTAGCTATACATAATCTCTTGAATATATCAAAAACAGCTGTAAAAGAATTGAGAAATGTAAATATGACCGTAATTGTGCTTTTGTAGAGAAAAAAAGCAAATAAAGCTATTCTAAATGCAGATGCCTATTATCTTATTATATGATTGTACACTCAGGCACTCTGCTTAGACTGTGCTTTCAATTTAAATTCATGTTTCTAGGCACTTATTTATTGCGGAGGGAATATATGAATGAAATGCAGCAATTTTCTATACAATCTTTTTTTTTTTTTTTTTGCTCTAAGATTAGATATTGGAAAATGTTGTTTATGTAACAGTGCACAAATGTTTCTCTATTCCTACCTCTACAGAGTACCTAAATTAATGATTTTTTTGTGTAATTGAAACAGTGCTATCTGGAGGAAACCTAATATTTGTGATCATGTAGTTAAAGGCTTTTTTTGTTATATACACAGCTAGCGTATTGTGTTGTACAGTTCCTGGAGAAAGATACAACCCTCACAGAGCCAGTAAGTATTTTATTTTTCTAATGTATTTAAATTATTGTATTTATCTTAAAGAGTATGCAAATCGGCTGTACACTATGCAAACCATTTTGTGTAAATAATTGCAGATATTCATTATTCGTACTGCATTAATATGCAAATCCCCTTCTGGATCGCTACCTTATTGCGGTGAAGGGTCTTGTGTACTTCAATGAAGCTGTGAGTCACCCAAGATGGGCAGGCCATAGCCGAGAGGTCAGACAAATTGCGGTCCACTGGAACAGGAACTGGCAATTCTTTTCAAAACTTATGGATACGCACAACCAGACAAAAGATGTGCCTGGCGTGCTGCGGTCCATAGGGTTATGGAGTCAGACATGACTGACGGAACAACGGCAAATATGCGGACCAAAAACACTAATTAGCCACATTGTAAAAATAGTGTGTCCCCAATTAGTATATCAAACAGATAAACATGTACAACCTACCCCCACTGTTGTTTTGCAGTTAGGTCCCTCCCCCACCCTTATGATGCCGTGAGCTGCAAATTAGCATATTTAGCACAAAGTTAGCATAATGATGCAGCACTAACAATGCAGAATAACTCTGGAATTATTTTATGTAGAGAAAAAGGTAAAGTTTTTTTTTATGTTCTCTAAGAATAAATAAACTAGGTATGGTAACTGTTTCTATTTAAACCTTTTGCAGGCCTCTTCCTTGTGTTGTGATTGAAGCGAACTCATAATATCAAAGCACTTATTTTTACACATGAGCTTGGGAAGTGCAGCTGCATAGAGCTTGATGTTGCCATCTATAAACTGAAGAAATAGCAAGTGATGGACTCACTAAATAGTTATCTGCATTGGTTGAATTGCATATTTAAAGTGAACATGTTAATGTAAGCAGTACAATTTTGCTTCAGGTTTTAAATTAATTAAAATTTCACGGCAGAAAGAGGAATCTTTACAGATCCTACAGGACTAAACATCTGAGTTCACCTTGAGAAAAGAACAGCCAACCGGAACAGTGGAAATTCAGACTAAGATAGAAAACACAATAAATGGTTGCTTTTGAGTGGGAGGTAGGGCATCTTCAAAATAAGCCATGTTTTGAAAATAGCTGTTGCTATAATTAGGTGAGTTTGAATGTAGGAGCACATCATACCACGCACTTGTACAGTTACAGCTGAGATCTCTGCAATCACATCGCAACATGGGGAAATTATCTTAATCCTTAAATGGCACTTGGTGGTACATATTGTTGCCGAACCTTGATGTCTTTCTTACTATAATTAAGTTGTAGAAAAAAAAAGGCAAATTAAAAAATAAATCTGGTTTCTATTAATGACATAATCGATAAACCTTTGAAGCAAAATGCAGTAGTCGGCAACAACTTTTACATATGTTCAACATCATGTTTATTGTAATTACAAGAGAATTAATTTCTGAGAGTTTGCATAAAAAAACAAATCACAATTTCCCGCCTCGTCGTGATTTTTTTCCGTTTTCATAGTTATTGCTGTTGACGGGCTTTCATCTTTATAGCTCTAGAAGTAGCATTTTGATGAGGAGTTTTAAAACACCAACTGAAAAATGACAAAGCTGTTCATAAATCATAGTTCCTAAAAACTGCATGTTTATTTTCAGGTTATAAGAGGACTGCTGAAGTTCTGGCCCAAAACATGCAGTCAGAAAGAGGTAAGAGGTGCTTCTTTTTGATAAAGCAAGCCGCAAATACAAAATCTTGATTCAATGTTTAAAATGTGAATTGATATTGCTAATCTTATTCTTTTATGTTAATGACGAAGGGAAGTGGCAGTTTAATATGGCCTTCCCTCTAAAAAAACATATTACATATTGCATTTCCTTGGAAAAAGGTGTTTTTATTTTAAAACCTTTGAGTGTGAAGTTCTTTAGTCTTGGCACTAGTGACCTTAAAAGGTAATAGTCTGATGGATGAGATGTAGGCAGTGAATGAAAGTACCAGTTTTCATAAGGCAAGCTCTAGAAAAAGGCTACTGTAATGATTACTGCAGAATGAGGCCATTGTTACTGAACTTATAACTACTACAGAGTCTCACATAAGTAATTAAATGAAATAGGGAGGACATTAAGTTGGGAATTCAAGGAGAAACCTACAAGTGGAGGGTTTCAGTGAACTTTATGCAAGGTGATGGCTAAAGATGGAGCAACTGCTCGAAACACAGGTCTGATGAACAGAACAGTAAATTATACTGTAAGTAGAAAACATTCTTCCACAGGAGATTGGTTCAGAGGTAGACAATGTACAAAGATGACTTCAATGAAAAAGTATGTAATAAGCATCAAATGAGTTGTTTTCCGTCAATAGCAGTGAAAAAAGGAACACATTGTGCTGGGGAAATGCAAATCTAGCTGTTTAGTCAACATCTCTATTACTAGATAAATAAGCTTTTCAGCTTGTAATACAGTTTGCTTCTCAAAATGCCAAGTGATTTTAAGATGGAATTACTTCTGTTATCATATTTTTCTGATGTGCAGGTGATGTTTCTTGGAGAGATTGAAGAGATCTTGGATGTGATTGAGCCCACACAGTTTAAAAAGATTCAAGAACCTCTGTTTAAACAAATATCAAAGTGTGTGTCCAGTTCTCATTTTCAGGTAATTTTTATCAACAGATTTACAAAAAATAAAATAAACATGGAGTAGTCTAGTTTCTTAATGAATACTACAGGTATAATATTATAAATCGCACCTTGGGACTAGGTTTTCTAAACTCAGAAGCTGATGTTCAACAGGAGTTTTAGCATGTAAGGAATTACACACACATATATATATATATATATATATATAATATATATATATATATATATATATATATATATATATATTACAAAGTCCCCGGGTTAACAGATAATCACCTTATGCAGCTTACATCATTCCTGCTCTTCTTACTCATGACAGCTGCCATGTTCCAGAGCTGTGAGCTAGTCATTCACACTGCCAGTGTCTCATGAGCTCAGACACACAGCACGTCACTCTGCTTGTTATCAGTATGAGACATTGGTAGTGTGAAGCCCCATCCTATGGGTGTGTCTTTGGGTCACAGCTGTGCAAAATTTCAGTTTATGACCAAGAACAGCAGGAAAAGGGGTAGACTGCATAAGGGAAGTACCAGTTATTCTCGGGGCTTCATAAAACTAAGTGTAAATCGCATATATAGTTGTGGATGTTGGTGACGTTTGCAATGTTGGTCATGCAGTTGCGTCCTTGGCAAAGCCAAAGGTGCTCATTGCAGCCAGCGGCCCAGCACTATTAAAGCGTGTAATTCTAAACTCCCCAAAAAAAAGAAATCCTGTACAAAAAAAATTATAACACACTCGCACACAGCACAGGGGCAGCCGCATTTGCGGCCTGCAATGAGCCTGCGGCTCATTGCAGCCGACGTGGGAGCCTCCACCTTTTCTTCTAAGTCCTGCGTCTTCTATTTGTTTGTCATAAGTCCGTAAATGTTGCGAGGTCCGCATTTGGTGGCAAGGAGCGCCTCAACTAGATTAATGCAGCTATGAAAAATTGTTTCAGGATATTTTGTTTACCAATATAAACAATTTGGTGCATACTTGATAAAAAAAAAAAAATCTGAAAATTGTAAATAACCATGAAACCCATACTGAAAAAGGACACTTTTTTTTTTTATATTTCTGAATTTTTTGTTTAAATTATTACATTTAGGTTGCTGAACGAGCCTTGTACTTCTGGAACAATGAATACATTCTCAGTCTGATTGAAGAGAACATTGACACAGTTCTACCAATCATGTTTGGTAGTCTGTACAAAATCTCCAAGGAGCACTGGAACCCGTGAGTATATTCTGTTTTAAAAAGCAATTTAGTATAGTAAACCCTTTGACTGTTCTGCAATGCAGAATTGTCCCCTCTAACAATAATATATCATTTGTTATCAAACATTGGCATTGCTGTTCACAGTGGGGAAACAATAATTTTATCATTGCCCTTTATTTGTTATGCTTCAACATATTTTGTAGTGCTATACTGGGGTTAAATACAAAATAAAATACAATATTAACACATGGCAAGAGTATTGGGGAGCCTGTCTTTGAGGTTAAAATGAAATGCTGTTGTGATGCAGAGTGGGGCGTATAATTAACTTCAACCCTATTATAGCATTGAGTGTCCATAAAAAACCCTAGCTCTCGACCCAAGCTCAAGGCGTATCCCCAAAGAACTTTTGTTTTTACTTGACTTTTATTCACCTTTTGACAGAGTGTATGTATTTAAATATAAATATATTGTAGTTAAATTGGAAATGTTGTAACTGGTTATTTTGCATGATGCAACTTATGTTTGAATTTGGTAATACTAAAAGGCTGCTCCTATATATACACTCATTGAGAAGATGTAGGCTACAGAAATACCACTTAAAAAAAAAAACAGCATTTTAGTATGAGCAAAATTAAGATATTAATTTCACACATGCACAATATCGATGTTGGGGGGGGGGGGGGGGGGGTGTGCGCGCACACAATTATTAAACGTCATTCCAGACCGTGAAAGGAAGTCGGTGTATGAAATCTGCTCCCCTGTTAAGATGCAAAAATAATAAACACTTTGTAGAACTTTTAGAGATGAGTGGACATTTATTGTGCCCATAGGTGTTCCAGTGCATTTTAGAAGACTGCAGTAGTGGGCATACAATAGGATTTGAAGAAAATAAATTCAGTGTATATTTTAAAACTTAAGATTGTACTTTGTTCATATTCATGGACTATCAGAGCTGCTTCTCTCTACACATTAGGTGTCCTGAGAGTGAAGGAACAAAGGGGGCTGTCCAATTTTTTTAATAGTCCAGGGTTTTACTGCAGTGTCCTCTCAGAGGGCTGTCATGAATAAATTCTCCTTCATGCTGTTAAATAAATGTAAGTGGGAGTGAAGGAGTACCAAAAAGACACCCATGGTTACCAACCTGAATTGTGTATCACAAAATTAAAGTTATATTTTTCATGGACAAAACATTGACCTGTTTTATATTTATTTATTTATTTTTAGGACGATTGTAGCTCTGGTATACAATGTGTTAAAAACATTAATGGAAATGAATGGCAAACTTTTTGATGAACTAACAGCATCCTACAAAGCAGAGAGACAAAGGTATGCAACTTAAATTTATTTTAATATTGCCATAGTGTTAATCTACAAGAAAATTTAAGAAAACAGTTATATTTCACCAGTAAATACTTTCATTGGAATTATTTTGAAAACTGTATGTGTGTATATATGTTCCATTGGTTAATATTGTAGATGAAAGTACTTCACTTTACTATTATCCTTTATTTGTAACACGCCAACCTATTCTGTTGTGCTATACAGGGGTTAAGTAAAAATCAAAAACAATATTAACACATTGCAAAATAATGGAAGGCCCTGTTAATTATTTTAAAATCAGATGTACTCAGTGCTTTCCTAAAGCACCCAGCGAGATTGGAAACTTGCAATCTCATAGGTAAGGGCTCAGGGGGTGATTGATACGTTGTGAATATTAAGGCTGATTTTAACTGAGTTTTTAGTGCAATTTTGAAGGCTTTTGAGGCAGGAGGATAGTCTAGTGGAGCGAGGCAAGGAGTTCCAAAGATATGGGGCAGCACCAGAAGTTTTGAAGACAGGAGTGAGAGGAAGTGATGAGAGGAGGAAAAAGAAGATCAGCGAAGTGGGAGAGTATTTTGAGACTAGAGCAGAGATATGAGGGTGCAGTGTTGTTGAGGGCTGTAAACGTTAGGGTCAATAATTTACATTTTATTCTGGAGGCTGCAGGAAGCCAGTGGAGTGGACAGTGAGCAAATATAAGTGAATAACAACGCATTTGTGTAGCTTATCCTGCACCGTATCGTTTCTCTGAGCCCGCTCATTATTTCACTCTTTCATAGTGCTTTCTAAATCTTGATATAATGACCTTTTCTTATAATTTGGGTGGAAACTCAAATATAGAAAGATGTCTTATAAATGCATCTGACTGATGCTGATCATACAGAAAGGCTGCAGCAAGAAGCCTGGAACTTAAAAAGAACAGTGCAAGGGAGTAACCAGAGGGAGAAAGATTTGATTAACAGAAAAACCAATCTAGTGTCCCACCTACCCCCAGTAAATTAGCATAATTAACCCTCCAGAATGGCATTATGTTTATTCCAGATGTGCTTAACTTCATTTACAGTACTTGTCTTTACCAACTATATACTACTCTCTGTAAAGTAGTAAAATATGTTCCTGGATTGCCTGCACAGGAGGAAATAATGCATAAATGAAATAGAAATTGTATTTTGCCTGCCAACAGCCAAGCTGCTTGTCCCCAACTTATAAAGCCATTAATGCGGTGGGAAGTGGCTCCGGCTGTGAGACAGGTCTAAAAGGTTGTTTTGTTTTTTGTTTTATTTAGAACAGGCTGTATTAGCAGTAGAAAGTATACAGATCCATTAAAGACAATTTGGCATGTGATCAGTATTTGATATCTTTTGTGCCACTTAAAGTTGATTTATTCCTGACTATTGTGTTCTTTCTTCAGAGAGAAGAAAAAAGAACTAGAAAGAGAAGAATTATGGAGAAAGCTGGATGACCTGCAGCTAAAAAAAGCCCTGGCCGAGAAACAGAACAGTGCTTTCAGTGTGCAAAACGTACAGAACAATACAAGTGCCAAATAAACCACATGACAACAACCTCTGCTTCATAGGCATACTTTTGTACATTTTTTCTGAAAATGTAAAGAATATAAAACCAAAAAAAAAAAAAAAAAAGAAAGAAACCTTCTCAGTATAATATAAAGTCAACTTTTTGAGGGGCGAGCAAAATTCTAATCTGTTTTACTCCTTTGTTGCTAGAGGGGCTAGCAGTTAATTGCAGGGCAATATGCTGCAAGCCTCTCTTGACAGCCAGTGGGTTAGAGCCCAGTATTACATCATTATCATCAAGCTTTCCATGTCCAATCAATGATTACTGTGGAGAAGAATGAATTTTTATAATCTGTAATATGAGTGAGATAATTCTGGGGGTGGTGAGAATTATGACTTGAATTCTTTAATATTATATATATATATATATTTTTTGATTGTGTTGCACATAGTTGTATTAGTCCGCTATGTATATTTTTTGCATTTTACATGTGCTTATCTCTTTGCTGCAGTCCTTGGTTTTGAGATCCTTCAAAAGGAACCATGGCCTGTGCACTACTGTTTCTATCTTCAAATAAAAGGAAGGTACTTTTTGCCTACCCTTCAAACAAGTCCTTGTGATTGCAGATGCTGAACCTTATCCCATCAATATAAATGGGATTGATGGTTGGGAATCTGGTTTCAGTTTGTCAATAGCCTTTCTGCAGCTTATTCGACTTATGCTCAGGGCAAAATCACTAGAAGATCTGCTGAAGCTGCAAATGGGAATTTTATGAAATGTACATCATATTCTACAGTATTTGAAATGGATTTTATTTTGCCAGTCATTTGCATTGTAGTGGTCGCCTATGCAAATCCTACCACACTGAACATTAGACAATGCAAGGTGACTGGGAAGCATTTGTAAAAGTGAATGTTCTTGTTTTGCTCTTGTGCAATTTTACCCAGGTGTATTCTTAGGACCCCATCCTTCTGTCAGATTTGCAGTGTGCTGCTTATGTTCCTTTGACAAACAAGTACATAAGAATAGTATGGTGACCACACCAACAAAAATCACTGACAACTTCTAATAAGTAGTGTGTGTGAGGAGATGATTTCATTTTTGTTGTGAATACTTGTTTGTGGTTAGAGTGTAAAGTCTAATGTCTCAAGGTGGTTTGTGTCAAAGGTTCAGTTATCCTTAAAGAACATGATAAACTGGCTATATATTGTTCTGACCTTTTTCTTTTTCCTAAAGTAAATTAATTCCTCAGATGTTTAGCATTGTTTGTGCTGTATTAGTATGCAATTGACACAAATGCTAATTAGTGTCCTGTGCCATTTAGCAGCACAATTGGCTTGTTTGTGTAGCAAACACAGTGTGTCCTAATTGCATTATGCAGTTAGAACTCCTCCCGAACCTCTATGAAGCACTCTGTGCTTCTCCTTTATGATGACTTGTAGCTCAAACAATGCAGGAATGATTTATTGCAAAGAACAGGATAATGAGGTGTATAGTTAGTTTTCAATGTTCTTTTAAAGGGTCTCTTCAGTTAAATATGTTTTAGTTTTTATACAAATGTTTTAACTAAGTTAACTAATTCCCCAGAGTAACAGTCTCACCTTCTGCAGCCTTCTTTTTTCCCTGATCTGCTCGCTCATGAGAACTGACATGTTTAACAATTGTGATTTAAAGCCACGCTCACAGATATTGCCTTCACACTATCAATACAATGTTGCTGCATACAGGTGCACAGTTCTTAAGCCCTGGTGGTGTTAAGCCCCTCCCTGGGGGGTGTTAAGCCCCTCCCTGGGGGGTGTTAAGCCCCTCCCTGGGGGGTGTTAAGCCCCTCCCTGGGGGGTGTTAAGCCCCTCCCTGGGGGGTGTTAAGCCCCTCCCTGGGGGGGTGTTAAGCCCCTCCCTGGGGGGGTGTTAAGCCCCTCCCTGGGGGGGTGTTAAGCCCCTCCCTGGGGGGGTGTTAAGCCCCTCCCATGGGGGGGTGTTAAGCCCCTCCCATGGGGGGTGTTAAGCCCCTCCCATGGGGGGTGTTAAGCCCCTCCCTGGGGGGTGTTAAGCCCCTCCCTGGGGGGTGTTAAGCCCCTCCCTGGGGGGGTGTTAAGCCCCTCCCTGGGGGGGTGTTAAGCCCCTCCCTGGGGGGGTGTTAAGCCCCTCCCTGGGGGGGTGTTAAGCCCCTCCCTGGGGGGGTGTTAAGCCCCTCCCATGGGGGGGTGTTAAGCCCCTCCCATGGGGGTTGTTAAGCCCCTCCCATGGGGGTTGTTAAGCCCCTCCCATGGGGGTTGTTAAGCCCCTCCCTGGGGGTGTTAAGCCCCTCAAGCTGCTTTCATGAGAGCAGGAAAGGGGAAGCTGCAGATGGTGAGAAATTGGGCACTTCTTAAAAGTGAAAGGTAATATCACATCATAATGTGAGGACATAATGGTTATACTAGTTAAAATATGTATATAAAACTGAATTTTTTTGCCTGAGGTCCCTTTAAGAAGAACCCAACTTTAAATATGACATGCATATTATCTGTTTTTATTTTACTACTCCAACTTTGTTAATGCTGTGGATCTTTTTCAATCCCTATGGAAAGGCACATTAAGGAATTCTCTGGCGCTTTATATGCAAATCACAAGGCAGTGCTTGCATTGAATTATCAAAGCAATATTAATGTAAGCCATGTGAATGTCAATGTGGCTGGTAATGAAAGGTTTGTGTGAACGCATTCTGATAAATTCACGAGTTTTGCACTTTTTATACCTCTTTAAAGTATTTGATTTCTTTAAGCCAGCGTCACTGAGCTTTACTACAGTTCAATATTCTAAGTAACTCTGTTCTTTATATGTTATTACCAAGAACATGAGGATCAAAGCTGCTTCTTGGCATGTTAGGAAAGGAATTCTGCATTATCAGTGATTCCATATATGTCAGCCTGCATCTGATTACCTTGCCACAGCAAAACATTGAGACCTGGCACTGAAGAACATTCCATAATTTACTTTTATTTTGGTGGCAGTATTTAAATATTGTTTTAGTGTTGCAGAATTCAGAGCTTATTGACTATGCCTGAAAGGGAATTTAAAATGCTGAAAAGTAGGGGCTCTGAACAGGAAACTAGCCTAGAACAGGAAATATAGCATACATAGACACATTTCAATACATAAATCAATTCTCTATTAAAGGGACAACATAGACATTCATAACATTGTATAAAATGCATTTTAAGTCTAATTTTTAAATTTGCAACTTTTATCTATCAGAATATTTGATCCACTCGCTGACCACTGGCTGTTTGCAAATACCCCCTAGTGTCTGTCTGCATTGTTTTCAGTCTGACGTTATGATATTGAAAAGATTGAGCATGTGCAGACCTCATTCTTAACTGTGTATGGCTTTGTACTGGTACCTGAGGGTAATTATTGATTAACAATTATTGGCAATAATCACCCGTAGGAATGAAGTAAGGCTATTTTTATTGGGTGAATCAAAGCCAATTGATTGGTAAGAATTAGACCTTTCAATGCAAGTCCGCTGTATGAAAATAAATGGTTTAAAGAACCTTCAATTGATAAAATATCTATTACCCATGGTTTTAAAATAACTGGAACCTCCATGGTCTCTAGTAAACAAGGAAAGTACAGTTTTGATTTTGAAATATATTTTAGTTGACCAAGTCTCTTCTAAACATAAGAATGGACACTATTTTTCACATAGTTTGTGGGCCATACACACATCTTATTTTGGTTAGAGAACCACATATCAGCCCACATGGTTGATTAGCTATTCAGAATATTTCAATCTTTAGTTTTGATAGACAAAGTAGCATTGCTGATCTTAAAAAATGAGAGGATTGCTCTAAGCATGGATATGTTAAATACAATTTTGTTATACAGTGTGCACTCAAAGTACATGGAGTAAAATAAAGGAAACACTTTCATTTAGCTGGCTCTTTTTACTTCAGAGACCTTGTTCTCTCCTCTATATAGAGGTAACTTTGAAGTTGCTTACAATATATCCAAGTCAGGGATAAATGCAGAATAGAATTTAAAAAGCATTCCAATAATATTTAAAGGGGACACTATAGTGATGTAACATGCCTTGGCTCATTAAAATTATGTTACATTTAGCATAATTTAGCCATATTACCCAAATTATATACAGTTATAAATTATTACTAACCTTTGAACACCTCAACCAGTTTTTCATATTGATCTTCCTTCCATCCTCACAAAGGGTGGTGGATGGGCCGCAAACTGAAACTCAAAATGTCAACTTAACATGCTGGAGCCAGTGCACATAACCATGTGGATCAGTAGGAACCTGTTGTACTCCCCAGAAGATGCAATATGGAGTATCACAGCTTGCTGCCCACCGACCTCACACGTTCTGATGGTTGGGAGAAGTGAGAGAGGCCAAAATGTCAACACCCTATACCTCCATAACTATAATTGACATAATACGGGGTTCATTGTGCTACATGGAGCTTATTCATTTAAAGGGCCACGCTAGTGTCTAATGGAATGAAAATGTGTTATAGGAACTTGAGTATTACTTTTATATCCACTTCATTGCCATATTAAAAGGACACAGGCTGACAACAGTATGAGCAAATGTACAAATAACTTACATGTATTTTCTTGAGTGCTTTATAGATTAATTTACCACGATTTCATACAGTATTTACCAGGTTATGGGTGGTGGTCAAACATTTCTAAGCCACTCTGCTCCGGTAGAAAATAATTGTCAGACCCTTGGTATGCCATATACTGCAAAGTACAACAATTATAAAGTAAGAAAACCTAGTTCAAGAAGATATTCACAATTTCTTTGTATGTTTGCTAAATGTCGTCTGTCAGTGTCCCTCCAAGCACAGGGTATTTGTGACAAATGCTTTAACACAATCCTTCATTTTTATGCGTTTATTATATATATATATTTTTTTTTTAATAAACTCTTCAGAACTAACAAAGAAATGAAGGATTTTATCCAATTCCCATGTTTTGTCTTTCAATGATATTTTCATACTTAAAAGATATATTCAGTGAAAAAAAAATATATATTTTTTAAATTCCATATAACATTTCGTTTGAAAGCAGGAATTATATTAAATAAGCTTTAGGGTACTGCTGAGTTTGTATTATTGCTATAGGTAAATGTAAGTAATGGCAGCAAAAGACATAGTGCAAATGCAGCTGTATCATTTCTTTATATGATGGTAAGATATATACTTGTGCTGATGGGGGAAAGCAATGTGAATATATGGTAAGTCTGCTGTAAAATGATTACTGTATCCCATCTTGTAGGCTTTAGTTGACCAATGCCTTGTTTTGTGTAACAGAAATGCAGTATTTCTTGACTATATAAAACTGAAAAGTTTAATGAAAGTCTTGCATCTTCTACTTAATGAAGTATTTTGGCGTATTTCTATGAAACTATCATTCCAATCACTCGCGGTCATGTGAAAAGCTGTTTTGTAATTAGATGGTCACTGGGGGAAGCAGTGTTTAATAAAGTCTATGTTTGTATATTTTGCCACTGTATTGCTGTTCTGTGTATGATACAGCGTGATTCATTACTTGTTTGAAAATAACATGCACCATTCCGTCCACGTGAACTCAACTGAGATCTCATTTGAAGGTTGCTGTACTTTTGCACGCTAAGCAGTCTTTAGTTGGTAAATGGGGCTGAAAAAAATGCTATGGAAACATAATGATGGTAACCACATTTTCAGCTTCAATTAGCCGAATGTTGCTCAGCATTAATGCAATCGGGGTGATTTTCCATCTGACAGGTCACATTTAAAGCACCACTATAATGTCCTACCAACACACTTTGGATGTTTTAATAACCTATTGATTTTTAATAAAATTCATATTCCGTGATTTTAATGCAAATACAATCCTGTATTAGAAGTAAAAAAAATGGGCCTGATGTATTAAGTGAACTGCTGAGGAACTTTTCCAGGTCCCTTGGGTATGTGCATTTGTACCATACCGCAAGAGTTGTCAACCTAGTACACATGGACAAATGGGTTGCTGTTTCTATTTTTAGCTTTTGTTTCTATCTTTCTAAATATGACATTAGTTCCTCTGGCCATATTGTTCAAACACAACTACTGATCTTAATAGATAGCAGGAAACATAATGTAGTGTGCTCCAATCCTATTAATTTACTCAACCTTGAGTATTAAACCTACACAGTGTGTGCAAAATAGTTGTACAGCTTTTGCGTTTGAATGAGCAGCCCATTAATGTTTACAGTTTATTTCTCCAGGAAATATAACACCACAAAACATATTGTCAACACTTTTCAAATTACATTTTTCTAATGTCTCAATTTTATATTGAAACACGGAGGATTCCTTTTAATTGTCCATTTTGAGGTTTTGTGAGGATAGTAATTTCACCTTTTTTGTAACATATTGAAAGAACTTGAATCCAGGGTCAAATCTGCTGGCTGGATTGTTATGATTTATCTTTTCTTCTACTTCCTGCTCCCTCTTCTTAATGTGTTTGCGTCATGTTCCATCTGCACAAAATCTAGTTACCAGTTTAATGTGAAACTAAGGTGATATTTTGTGTAATACTTTTAAAGAATATATTTTTTTTTTACAAAGCATAATATATAATTTACAGACATTTTTAGATAAATAAATTTTATTAACCATCATATAAAGTTATTTCATGACTGTAGAATACCTCTTTGATTTTTAACTGGTAGGGAGGCATTGAAGTGGAGTCCTGAAACAAAATGAGCTTGCTGAAATAAGACTCAGCTGATTATAGTCTCGGATTGCTCTGTTTGTGTGGAGTAATTTCACTAATTAATTGTACTTTGTTTCTTCAACTTCACAAGACAGACTGCAAGATGAGGTATTACATATAGTAATGGGACTGCAAAGCAATGCATTTAGTAGGTAACAGTCTTTTGCAGAGTTTTTAGATGTATTGGTACATCCACTGCAGACACATGTTGGATAATAACTACAGTATAATCAATTCCAGGTATAACTTGAACAGGTTTCACTGAAAACTCATGAAAACCTGTGTAATTGAGCAAATTCAGTTAAATAATTTCAAAAATATACACTGTATATATATTGGTAGGTTTTATAAGATTTAGTAAAGATTTATGCTTTTTTGTTTTTCTTAATTATTTTGATAATTGCTTTTTTGGTTAAGAGTAGTCTTGAATTTGTATTAAAGGTGACCGAACACAGCCTAGCTGGACCTGTAAACGTGTGAATACTACTTTTTTTTATTTAGATGTTCCGGATCTAGAAAAAGCCACTGAACACTCTGCAGAAGGTAGACTTTTGAAGCAGTCTCCTGCAGCAAAATGTACATCTTGTGCCAGGAGAAATACATTTCTCACACTTATATTCTTCAGGATATATCTTTATTACACAAGACCAACACTTTAAATACATAATAGAACAATAGGAGAAATAAAAACATTTACCACCAAGTAAACATTTCCCAACTTGAATTTCTCTCAAATGGGTTGTCATGAGCAGAGGACGGGTTTGGGTCCATCCAATGGAGTGATGTCCTTTTCAGATGGTTTTAACTTCCTACCCCTAGAATAGGCAGCTAGGTTTCAGGCGACAGTGGTATGTGGATGGTAGTTTGGTAGAGAAAGTTAAGTGGGTAGGGTTGGGGTTCACATTGTATGTGAATTTAAATTGGGTAGCCTATGTTAGGTGGGTAGAGTTGGGAAAACCATTGTAGGATGACAGAGGATGGGAATTGGATTAACTCGTGCCTACTGTGCATCTTTTAGGCTCAACTTAAATTTGTAATGACCCTTAATGGGTTGGGCCTGGCATGTTAATCCACTTGTAATAGTCCATTGGCTTTCTGATGGGCTCGTCCCTGTCAGTAGTGGATAATACAGTTCATACACCTTCAAGTCCAAGCTCTATCAAACTAAGCGACCGTTGTTACCATACTACCATCAAACATTCCATTTCAATGGCTGCACAACTCACCTCCCTGACCAATAATTTGCAGATCCTGTACATGGAGCCAACCATCCATATGATGAACGGTTGTTTTATATACTAGAGCAGCAAGTAGAGCTTAGGAGGTTAGGGTGACTTTAAGATCAGTGAAGTTGGTCTCACAAGCCATGGTCCTGCAGCTCTTGAAGAAGCAAGCTTTGAGCACCTCAGGAGCTATGTATTAGGAGTAAAAATGGTTGATCAGGGAGTAAGCCCGGGATGAGTGGAAAATAAAAAGGTGGTAGGTCACGTTATTTTGGAATTGCTGCTTCATCTCCAGAACCAGATTGGGAAAGGACGGCTAGAGTAACTGCTTCGTTGGGATAGGAGGGGACCCATCAGGCCCGGGAGTACCCCTTCCTCTGATACCTTGGACACGAATTAGCATACTGCCATGAGTGAGGTGACAGCTCTGGTAGAGCTTTAATATAATGACATGAATAGCCTGCATGCTATTTTTCTCATTGATGAAGTATTTTTCTCATGAAGGAACTGGGATCATTTAGTTCTTTGATAATTGTATCCCCTTTCAATGAGTCTCGCAATTTTTATCCTGGGGTTTAGGGACTAGTAGAAGTATTTTTTGTGACCGGGAACTCCCTCGCCCAGGCCTTTATACTTTAACTCATGCTTGCATTGAGCAGCTAGCTGGTGCTCCATTGCTAGTCCAGTCAGGGCATCCAGCATATGCCAAAAAAACACCAACACTTACAGCACCAAGGGGATCTCTGTCTGATAATACCTCTCCAAACCTCCTGGAGCAGATCTAAGGGATCTAATACTTGCAAAAATATCCATACTGTTGGTAGTTAACACCAGTCTAGATAATCTAAACAAAAAATGTGTTTCATTTTAAACTTTATTGAAGATTGTGATGTAGTTAAAATAAAAACGTGCAACTACAAAATATGAATTCATTAACTGGACATCTGTACAAAAATGGGCTAATGGATAGAAAATAGCAACAAGAACCAGGCTCTTGGCCTTATCGGTCACCCTATTTGTGAGTTGTCTTAGATGAATAAGTGGACTATGTAAGCTTACACGTAAAATGAACAAAATCTAAGATGTCTATATACTAAAGAGGTCCAATTTATGTAGAAACTTTAGTGATTAAAAACAAAAAAATGACATTTTAAGTTTTTTAAACACATGTTCCATGTGATACTGGCAATGATTTGCTGTCGGTTCACCTATGATTTTTAATATATATATATATATATAATTAGTGTATATAAAAAGTCTACACACCCCTGTTAAAACGTCAGGTTTCTGTGCTGTAAAAAAAAATGTGACAAAGATAAACCCTTTCAGAACTTTTTCCACCTTTAATGTGACCTATAAACTGTACAACTCAATTGAAAAACAAACTGAAATCTTTTAGGTAGAGGGAAGAAAAAATATAAAAATTTAAAATAATATGGTTGCATAAGTATGCACACCCTTAAACTAATAATTTGTTGAAGCACCTTTTGATTTTATTACAGAACTCAGTCTTTTTGGGTATGAGTCTATCAGCATGGCACATTTTGACTTGGCAAGATTTGCCCACTCTTCTTTGCAAAAACACTCAAAATCTGTCAGATTGCGAGGGCATCTCCTGTGCACAGCCCTCTTCAGATCACCACACAGATTTTCAATCGGATTTAGGTGTGGGCTCTGGCTGGGCAATTTTCAAAACTTTAATCTTCTGGCGAACCCATTCCTTTGTTGATTTGGATGTATGCTTTGGGTCGTTGTCCTGCTGAAAGATGAAGTTCCTCTTCATGTTCAGCTTTCTAGCAGAAGCCTGAAGGTTTTGTGCCAATATTGACTGGTAATTGGAACTGTTCATAATTCCCTCTATCTTAACTAAGGCCCCAGTTCCAGCTGAAGAAAAACAGCCCCAAAAAGTTCAACCTTGGTTTCATCAGACCAAACACCTTTTCCCACATGCTTTTGGGAGACTTCAGATGTGTTTTTGCAAAATGTAGCCTGGTTTGGATGTTTTTCTTCGTAAGAAAAGGCTTTCGTCTTGCCATTCTACCCCCTAGCCCAGACATATGAAGAATATGGGAGATTGTTGTCACATGTACCACATAGCCAGTACTTGCCAGATATTAATGCAGCTCCTTTAATGTTGCTGTAGGCCTCTTGGTAGCCTACCAGACCAGATTTCTTCTTGTCTTTTCATAAATTTTGGAGGGAGCTCCAGTTCTTGGTAATGTCACTGTTGTGCCATATTTTCTCCACTTGATGATGTCTTCACTGTGTTCCATGGTATATCTAATGCCTTGGAAATTCTTTTGTACCCTTCTCCTGACTGATACATTTTAACAATGAGATTCCTCTGATGCTTTGGAAGCTCTCTGTGGACCATGGCTTTTGCTGTGGGATGCGACTAAGAACATTTCAGGAAAGACCAACTAGAGCAGCTGAACTTTATTTGGGGTTAATCAAAGGCACTTTAAATGATGGCAGGTGTATGCTGACTCCTATTTAACACAATTTGGAATGTGATTGCTTAATTCTGAACACAGCTACATCCCCAGTTATAAGAGGGTGTGCAGACTTATACAACCACATTATTTTTCTTTTTTTTTGTTTTCTTCCCTCCACCTAAAAGATTTCAGTTTGTTTTTCAATGGAGTTGTACAGTTTATAGGTCACATGAAAGGTGGAAAAAGTTCTGAAATGATTTATCTTGGTCTCATTTTTTTTACAGCACAGAAACCTGACATTTTAACAGGAGTGTGTAGACTTTTTTTTATCCACTGTGATTATATATATATATATATATATATATATATATATATATATATATAATCTTGCAGGCTATAATAAGGAAAGTGCTATATTTTTCTTCTTCACTGTACCCTTTCAGACCCTTGGCCTTCTTTGTGTTTTGTTGCCTCACAACCTGGAATTAACATGGATTATTTGAGGATTTGCATCATTTAATTTACAGAACATGCCCACAACTTTGAAGATGTTTTATTTCCTTGGGAAGCAAACAACAAATAGGACAAAATAACAGAAAAAGTCAATGTGCATAACTATTCACCCCCTAAAGTAAATACTTTGTAGAGCCACCTTTTGCGGCAATCGTAGCTCCAAGTCGCTTGCCACTGGGATTTTTGCCCATTCCTCCTTGCAAAACTGCTCCAGCTCCTTCAAGTTGGATGGTTTGCGCTTGTGAACAGCAATCTTTAAGTCTGACCACAGATTTTCTATTGGATTGAGGTCTGGGCTTTGACTAGGCCATTCCAACACATTTACATGTTTCCCCTTAAACCTCTCAAGTGTTGCTTTAGCCGTGTGGGGTCATTGTATTGCTGGAAGGTGAACTTCCGTCTTAGCCTCAAATCACGCACAGAGTGCTACAGGTTTTGCTCACGAATATCCCTGTATTTAGCACCATCCATCTTTCCCTCAACTCTGACCAGTTTCCCAGTCCCGGCTGCTGAAAAACATCCCCACAGCATGATACTGCCACCACCATGTTTCACTGTGGGGATGGTGTTCTTTGGATGATGTGATGTGTTGGGTTTGCGTCAGACATAGTGTTTTCTTTAGCCATAATGTTCAATTTTAGTCTCCTCATTTTGGGAGTCTCCCACATGCCGTTTCACAAACTCAAAATGTGCCATTTAGTTTTTTTGCTGAAAGTAATGGCTTTCTTCTGGCCACTCTGCCATTAAGCCCAACTCTGTGGAGAGTACGGCTTATTGTTGTCCTATGTACAGATACTCCAGTCTCTGCAGTGGAACTCTGCAGCTCCTCCAGGGTTACCTTAGGTCTCTGTGCTGCCTCTCTGATTAATGCCCTCCTTGCCCGGTCCGTGAGTTTTGGTGGGCGGCCGTCTCTTGGCAGGTTTGCTGTTGTGCCATGTTCTTTCCATTTGGTTATGATAGATTTGATGGTGCTCCTGGGAATCATCAAAGATTTGGATATTTTTTTTTATAACCTAACCCTGACTTGTACTTCTCAACAACATTGTCCTTTAATTGTTTGGAGAGTTCCTTGGCCTTTATGGCAGTGTTTTGGTTAGTGGTGCCTCTTGCTTAGGTGTTTCAGCCTCTGGGGCCTTTAAAAAAGGTGTGTATATGTAATGACAGATCATGTGACACTTAGATTGCACACAGGCGGACATCATTTCACTAATTATGTGATTTTTGAAGGTAATTGGTTGTACCAGTACTTTTTATGGGCTTCATAACAAAGGGAATGAATACATATGCACATGCCAATTTTCTGTTTTCTTTTTCTAAAAATTTATATATTTTTCTTATTTCACTTTAGCAACTTAGACTATTGTGTTGTGATCCATCACATAAAATTCCGATTAAAAAATAATTGAATTTAAGGCTGTAATGTAACAATAGGTAAAAAGTCAAGGGGGGTGAATACTTTTGCAAGGCACTGTAGTATCCATAGTAACTGAACATACTATAAATCACTTATCTGAAAAACTGATTATCGTTTCACCACTGTAGCAGCTTCCTCAGAGACCATGTGTGTTCTACAGGACTAATTACTTGCAAACGTACAAGTTGCTTACTATGTTATTTATCTATAGGCAAAAAGGATGTGGGGGCAAAAGTTTAGCTTGGTCTCTCTTTGTCTACATAGACTATGGTCCTTGCCTATCAGAGCCCAGTTAAATCTTTCATTGGTTTGAGGGTAAGGGGTAAAGCAGAGATGCTTTTAATCCCACAATGTTGCCACAACAAACAGGTTAACTTTGATCTAAACTGGGTACTGGGTAACTTTGATCAACCTGAGTGAAGATTGAAACCATGGTATTAGCCACTGCCTCTGCAGTTATCTTGTAAACCACCCCTGTAATCTACCACATTGAGAAATTGCTCTTCTCCATGATTGTGAGATGGAGCAGGATGAGTAAGGAGTCAGAGTCGTAGAAGCCTTCTGCAGCTTGACCATTCACGGGCATGGAGCCTTTGGTTGTCCCCAACCGTTAATTCAAAGCATGTAAGGGTAGTCTCTGTGTTCCCATTTAACCCACTATGCGATTGTCAAACCAATCCAACTGCTAACCTTCAGGTTTTTTTTCTAGAATCCGTTGCAGAGTCTCTCTGCCAGAGACAATTCTGCATCAAGTGCCATGATTGCTGACACTCAAATTGAGTCTCTCACAGATTCATTGCCAGTCTGCTGCGAAAAAGCCGAGGTCATTCCAAGATTAGTGTCTAAAGTCACTGGTACAATTGTGCTAATCCAGGTGTGGTTTGGGCGTAGTTGTGTGGAATGATAGGGCAAACGTGTTCGTTGGATACGTTGTGTACAGGGGATGAGATGGCTGAACTCGCAGCTCAACCCCGGGTTTCCCATCATGCAGTTTCAGCAGTCTTGGGCTGGTGATCCAGGGTCTCAGCGCCAAGTAATATAACCATAGAAACTGTCTTCTTTGATCGATTGGATGGCTTGCCCCTTCCACCTTCCATCACAGGTGTGTTGAGCTTTCATACTATTTCGAAGTAGGTGTCCCCTCCGGCCTTGGTCTCTTCCCGTAATTATCACTTGTAAGTCTTGAAAGGGAGGACATATCGGGCAAGGGACCTGTCTGATTTCCTTATAATCCTCTCCATAGACTCTGGGAATTGTATGCTAGGCTTACAAGTCTTACTCCACGCAGTCAATTCGGTAAAGCTTGCATCACCTCAAAGTTTTGGAGGAGCCTAATAAATGTTGCAGGACTTTTTTGAGGCCACTGCTGCCATATCCATTGCAACTGTCATGGAAGTTGGGGAAGGGCGACCTCCATTCTCAAATATACACGTGGCTGATTTGTTTAATCAGATTTGCCCCAGCCTCTAGGGTTAGCTAACCCAACAGTGGCAATGTGGCAGTGGTATCTCTGGACAACCTTGTCATTGACGTGAATTTGAGGCCTTTCCCTGTGGGGACTATTCCTGGACTAAAGCAGCCCTCCATGCATTCACAGGAGTTGACACATTCAACTGTGGCAGCTCCTTGAGCATTGCGATTCTGCCTCTGAAGATCAACACTTCGGGTACTGATCTGGTCCTGTAGTGGCCATATAAATCTCATCGTGTTTGGTGATGGTTTGCGCTGTAGTCCTTTCTCGTATCAAGATCACACTGCTGCCACCAGTTTGTCAAAATGTACGGCCTAGCTGGACCAGCAAATATGGAAATCCGGCTCGTCAGACCATTGTTCAGGATTTTTTTATAGTCTCCTGCAACAATATTTATTTCCCCTACCCAAGAACTATAACTCTGACCATATATTTTCTTAACTGGGTATATCTTCAGAAGGCCCACACTGTTTAGACCTATCCGAACAATGGGGAACATAAAATCGTTAACACAAACGAAGGATTTCCTTCCCCTAGGTTGTCCTGACTCAATCACATTTGAGCCTCCTGTGATAGGCTTCCGGTGGGCCAGAGAAGGAGACTTAGTCCATCAAATGGAGCAATGTCCCTTCATGTGGATTTAACTTCCCACCAATGGAAGACGCACCTAGATCTGGGACACCATTGTATGTGAGCGGTGGATGGTAATTGGGTAGACTAAGTTAGGTGGGTAGGTTTGGGGAGATCATTGTATGCAGACGGTGTATGGTAATTGGATTAACTCGTACCTTCCCCAGTGTGTTCCTTTGTAACGATTCTTGGGTCCTAGCTCTTTTTGGAAGGGAAGTGAGGGGAGTAACCTGGAAGGGACCAGTTCACAGCAGTCTTATATAAGGTGTATTATTGTATAGCTTTTAAGGCAGCCTAAATCTGTAATTAGAATATATTCTGAAAAATGCATCCCTGCACACAAACCATACAAACTATTTTTTTATAAATGGAATATGAGCCTCATATTTTGAAATTATAATAGGTAATTAGTTGTGAAATAGAGCATCCAGATTTCCACTTAATCAGGATCACAAGCTGTACATGGCAAGAATTAAAGTGAAGCATCTTCAAGAATGCATGGAATCTGAGGTTAACGTGACATAGCAGAGGTTGATATTGTATCATTTAAAATTATAGGTAATAGGTACTTTTTTATAATTTTGAACATCATTTTAAAAATTGCATGTTCCTATACAACCAGTGGGTTTGTTCCACCCACCAAAAAAAGGGCTGAAAAGTTCACTTAATGAGATGATTACATTTAATTTATTAATAAGCCTCTTCATTGTTTTGTGTACAGCTTCCTAGGACTGGACATGCATGTTTTTTTTTGCAGTTAACGGACCTAAAAACTATGTCAGATCGATAGTTGAAGACAATAATCTCATTATTATTATAAAGTTTCAACTTCTTTTTGTGGGTGGGCCAGCTGACTGTTCTAAATGGCAAACTTCACTCTTATTTTACTGTAGGAATATGTAATTTTTAAACATTCAACTGACAAGGTACTTCTTGTTACCTGTAGTTTTAAATTCTACCATATCTGGGAAGTCCACTGTGTCACTTTAAGAAATATGAAAATACAATAAAGCTTATCCTCTAAGAACTTGCTTATAATGCAGCTGTCTTTTCAGCTACATTTTCTACTTTCCATATTTCATCTTACCTTAATATAGTAATATTTATTATTACAGTAAAACAAATGAGAAACGTGTTGCATCTTGCTTTAAATGGGCAAAGGATATGCGGAAGTCTATTCAAGATCAGAAAAATTTGGTCATCTTATTTATTTAACTTATACACAGAGTACATCATGCGTAAGGCCAGACTGGATGAAGCCAAAGCCCGAATCAATATTGGTGGAAGGAATATCAAAATTATACTACTTTGATGGCTGAAAGTGAGGAGGAACTGAAGGACTTATTGGTGAGGGTAGAAGAAGAGAGTGCAAAAGCTGGCCTGCTGCTCAACATTAAAAAGACGAAGATCATGACAAATGGGGAAGAAATGAAGGCAGTGACAGATTTTATTTTCCTAGGATCCAAGATCTCTTCAGTGACTTTAGTCATGAAATTAAAAGATGTTTGCTTCTGTGGAGGAAAGCTATGGCAAGCTTGGACAAGTTAGTAAAAAGTAAAGATATTAAACTATCAACAAAGATCGAACTATGGTATTCCCAAGTGTAACATATGGATGTGAGAGCTGGACCACAAAGAAGTCTGAATTGATGCCTCTGAATTGTGGTGTTGGCAAAAACTACTTGGATTTTCTTGCAGTCTAATGGAAAAAAAATAAATCAATACTACAGGGAATCGAGACTAACTGTTCACTGAAATGTATGATCATGAGGCTGAAGCTCAAAAATTTGGGCCATATCATGAGACGGCAGGATTCCTTAGAGGAGACTCTGATGCTGGGAAAAATTGAAGCGCAAGAAGGGGACGACAGAGGCCAAGATGGATAGATGAGGTCACTGAAGCTATGAACATTTTGGAGATCAGACAGGCCACTGCGTGCTTCGATCCATAGGGCTACGGAGAATAGGACACGTATATGTTCATGTGTGTCTATGTGATCTAAATCCAAGTCTAATGGAAAGATACAAACACACCCAATTCCTTGAAAAGATATACCGTATATACTCGAATATAAGCCGAGGCACCTATTTTACCACAAGATACTGGGTGAAATGAGTGACTCGAGTATAAGCCGAGGGTGGGAAATGTGCTGCCCCCTGTGTCCCTCATGTATGCTCTGTGTCCCCCCTCTCTCTCACGTGTCTCTTCCCCCCCTCCCTCCTCATCCTCAACCTCCCTCCTCAACCTCCCTCCTCAACCCCCCATCCTCATCCTCAACCTCCCTCAACTCCCCTCCTCATTCTAAACCCCCCTCTCCCTTTCCCCTCACTTACCTGCTTCTGCTCCGGCCTCTGCTCCTTCTTGACCCGGCGCGCATGTGACGTCACATGCACGCCACGTCATAAGCATATACACGTAAATTAGACATACATTTAAAAAAAAAAAATTCTAATGTCTTGCATCACTTTCCCCGTATTTTAGAGTTCAGTATTGTGTTTTTATTTGCTGTTGCAGTGTTACGAACCAGTGTTTAACCCCCTTGCGAGTCCTAGTACTCATAGAATTTTTGGCTACATTTGCCACTACCTGTTTGAAGACAATTGCGAGCTTGTTAAATTGTTGCAATTTAATAGCGATTTGCGATTTTAGCGATTGTAACATTCGCGGCCTTGAAAGATCAAAGGCTTCGATGGGTCAGAGTTACTATTTTGATAGCCTGTAACCCGCAAATTGATTGCGGGTCGCTTTAAGGGGCCAATTTAATAGCAGTAACCTTTCTGGGCTACATTACGGGCTTCAGTAACTACAATTTGTTCAATTTAATAGTTTTTAAGGTTGATAAAAGGCTTTCCGTCCATCAAGTTCAACCTTTTAAGATCTCCTCTGATCTGCAATATGCGGATTAACTATTAATTAATTAGTTGTATAAAAAAAATTAAAAATTCCCTCCTGATCCCAGACACAGATGACCGGACTTCTTCCTGGATCAATACTGCCTCTCTAATTATCCATGATAACCCTGAATTCCCTTTTTAATTAGAAATAAATCCAGTCCCCTTTTAAAGTTATCTATCGAATCTGCTGTCACCACCTCCTCTGGTAGAGAATTCCACAGATTAACCACCCTTACTGTGAAGAACCCTTTTCTTTCTTGTATGTATTGTTTCGAAGACCAAAGATGAGGTACTAATACTGAATAGCAAATAATGAGGGTCAACAATCAACTTCAGTAGACCAAGATTCTTCAACAATTTTTGATTGGTCCATAAAAAAACAACAAAGTAAATTTAGGAACCACTGTCTTGATGTATTTTTGTGTGCAAATAATTAAAGGATATATTTCACATTTTGTGTGTCTGTTTGTTTTGTCTTTAGCTACTTCTCTTGTATTTCCTCCCATTTACACACAGTTCAAAGTGAAACAACAAAGCTTCCAAATATGGTATAATTTAAAAGTGACATGAACATAATTTTTTCTTTGTTGCGTCAGAGAATATTTGAAAAGAGAATATACAATGACACATTTTCAAAATAAGGTCTGAGAGCCAAAAAAAAAAAAAAAAATATATATATATATATATATATATATATATATATATAAACTGATTAACTGCTATTGGGGGTTTTACCTTTGCCAGTCAATGAAATCTACAGACTAAAGTATGCTCTCTGCATTTCCTGTTAGTTTCAATGAAGTTTAAACAGGTTTTACTATTTTTGTAATGTTTATGACTCGCTCTTTTAAATGCTTGAAAAAAATAGTTGCGATCCATGTCCCTTTAAGAAGTAGCCTTCATAAATCACTAGATTTGACCAATTACAACCAGAACAACTGGATTTTGAATAAAATAAGTTGTAAATGAGAGGATATTATTATGGCAACAGAACAGATACATTCCTCTCCAATAAATTGAAAGATAAGGAACCTTAGACCAGAATTCAAGCTATTATACAAGGTCAAGTCACAATATTATGACCACTGCCTACTTTTGACATCAACAGCGAGTAGCCAATGAAATATGGCATGTGTCGTGAGCTGGCTTGGTGGATATATAAGGTGACAAACAGATCAACCATAACATGTGCGATTTATCAGACTTTGAAATGGTGATGATCATTGGCTTCCGGGCAGTTTGTGAAATGTTCGCCTGCTGCTGTGGGTAAAGTGTACCGTGACTGGGCAAACAGCACCATGGAGAATAAACAGCGTTGTAACTGTGGAGCACGCGTCATTGATGTCAGAGATTAATGGTGTGTGAGGGCCAACCAACACGCTACAGTTGAGTAACTCACCATCCAAGCAAACCAGGGTGTTACCAGACATATGTCTAAAACAACAGTACAGCCAAACCTATTGTGTATGCTGCTCTGAAGCAAAAGGCTGATCACTGCACCCATGCTGACAAAAGTTCATTGGCAGAAACTGATTCAATTAGCATGACAGCATGAAAATTGGACATATTTTGATTGGCAAAGAGTTGCCTTCTCTGATGAGTCACATTTTCTTCTCCATCGACTGGATGAACGTTGGCATGTCAGGCTTCAAACTTCCAAGAACAAACACTCTGCAACCATTGTTGGTAGAACACAACATGGTGGAGTTATGGTATGGGGAATGTTTTCTTTGCATTGTCTGGGTCCACTCATACTTCTTGCCGATTTGGTTATCTATTCATCCAGGAGAGGATGGGATTTTCCAGCAGGACAATGCAACATGTCATATGGCCCGAATTGTCCGGGAGTGGTTGGAGGAGCACGACGAAGGTTTCAAAGTACTTCCCTGACCCCATTTCAAGAATGCTATGCTTACATAATCTAGAGGGGATTGAGGTTTCATTAAATCTATTACAATTTTATCTCAAGATTAAATCTCCCAAACATTTTGTTGGAAAATAAGATATTTTTAATAGTTCTATAACCCAACTGGAGGCAAGTCAAGCAGTTAGTTCATTAAAACAAAGGAAGTCCAGGACAAGATAGGTTAACTAATGTTTACGAAATTCTGCTTTAATTGTATGTCCTTATTTAACAAAAGAATTGAATTAATTAATCAAGTTCTCCACATTTCCTGTTGAAATAGTTATTGTCCTAGATTCTAACATTTCAACAAAAAAACAAATATCTGACTAGAGCTATAAGGTTTTAGTGACCAGTTTAACACACTTATTACCCTCTGATAAATACTGATTAGGTAGGATTTATATTGGACAGTATTAGGAGACTGAAAGACAATTTAAATTTATCATCAGAAGGGACTCCAATGTTGGCCCTGTTGTTAGATGCCGAGGGGGCGTTCCACAGGGTCAGCTGGGATTTCATTAGTCTATCATTTAAATCTCTGGGAATTAGGTTATTACAAAATTTTATTCTGCACCAGTTGCAAGGCCGGAGGGACTGGGTTTTATGTCCCCTTTGGTAATGGTACAAGACAGGGGTGTCACCTTTCACACCTTATTTTTAATTAATCCGTAGAATTAAATGCTCAAGCAAGTAGACAACATTCAAAAATAAAGGCAATATAAACTGGTTCTGTATAAAGTTTTGTTTGCAGAGGATATTACCTTAACAATTACTAATATAAGGACATTTTGAACAAATTATCAGTGGATACTCCTTGGTTTCTTATTATAAACTAAATACAACTAAACCAGAAGCTGTGGGAATAGGAGTACCTTTTAAAGAATTAGGGTCTCTGAATCATTTTGCCTTTAAATGGCAAGATACATCACTGAAGTATCTAGGGATATTTATTTCTAGATATTTTAATAATTTAGTTTAGGGATAATCTACATTTTATAATAAACAATTGCTTTATTCTATGATGATTGTATAACTCTCTAGGTAAGATTGCTGCTTATAAGATGATGATTTGGATACTTATATATTTAGATCGGTTCTGTTAAGGTTTTCTATATATTGTTTAGAGAAAACAGTGCCCTAGTACAGAAGTATGTGTAAAAACAAGATATTCCTCAGTTCAATTGGTTTTATCAAATAAGCTTCATTATCAAACCACCACAATGTAGCACCTTCTGTCCTATTTTAAAACATGCACTAACATAATTGCATTTAAATAAATAATTACATTGGGCATTTTAACTCCTCGATCCTATACGTTTTTTGTACAAACTTCTCTTTAATTTAGAATTTACCAACTTTATATGACCGATGCAGAGTTAAACTGCACAATGTAATTATTTATTAAAATTAAATTATGTTAGTGCATGGTTTATAATGGCTCAAAGACAGTACCAATTTTAGTTGGTATGATATTGAAGCTTATTGCATAAAACAGATAGAGGTTTATCATTTTTGCATAATGATGATGTTCCACTC
Source organism: Discoglossus pictus (assembly GCA_027410445.1). Taxonomy (NCBI): domain Eukaryota; kingdom Metazoa; phylum Chordata; class Amphibia; order Anura; family Alytidae; genus Discoglossus; species Discoglossus pictus. The sequence continues at coordinate 38,638,004 of CM050165.1, read as the reverse complement.
GTTCAATACAGACTAATAATATAATATTCTTATTTGAATTCATGGAAATAATTAAATGGGAGATATTGTTCAATATTATTCCCCTCTCATATGAATTCCTTATCTTCTGCAGTCAGTTCATCCCTCATAGTTAATAGATATATTTGGGAAAATATTAGAGTTAAAAATCTAATTGATAAGGAGCATACTGAACTTTTTTCTAGACTTCAAGAGGAATTCTGTGTTTCCCATCACATATTATAATTGTCTAACTGCGATTCGTCGTCACGCTTGCGACGAATCGCAGTTTGACAATGCTAAACTGCGCATTGCGCAGCAGTAGCCGCGCTTGCGCAGAGCGCGGCGCGAGCCGCGCATGCGCAGAGCTCGGCGCGAGCCGCGCATGCGCAGAGCGCGGCCCGAGCCGCGAGTAGATGGGAGAGTGGGGAAGAGGGATGGGAGAGTGGGGAAGAGGGGGGGGAGAGGCACAGGGGAGGTAGAGGAGGGGGAAGATACACATGGGAGGGAAATGGGGGGGGGGGAAGAGGGGAACAGACACAGGGGGAAGGGGGAAAGAGACACAGGCCAGGGGGGAACAGGCACAGAGGGAGAGGGGGAAGAGGGAGAGGGGGAAGAGACACAGGGGTGAGGGAGGAAGAGACACAGAGGGAAAGGGGGGAAGAGGCACAGAGGGGGGGGGAAACAGAGGAAGGGGGGAAGAGGCACAGAGGGGGGGGGGGAAACAGAGGAAGGGGTGAAGAGACACAGTGGTGAGACACACAGAGAGAGGCGGGGGAAGAGGCACAGAGGGAGAGGGGTGGAAGACACAGAGTGGGGAGAGACACAGAGGGTGAGGGGGAAGAGACAGGGAGGAAGAGGCACAGAAAGAGGAGGGGGAAGAGACACAGGGGAGTGAGAGGAGGGGAAAGAGACACAGGGGAGAGAGTGCAGGGGGGAAGATACACAAGGGAGGGAAATGGAGACACGAGGAAGGCCGGAACAGACACAGGGGGGGGGGGGAAGAGACACAGGCCAGGGGGGAACAGACACAGGGGAGGGTTAAGGGGGAAAGAGACACAGGGGAGGGGTTTAGAGACACGGGAGGGAGAGGGAGGTAAAAACACAGGGGGGGCAGGAGATACAAGGGAGGTAGATGAGGCGGAAGGAGACACAAGGGAGGGAGAGGAGGGGGGAAATAAGACACGAGGGAGGAAGTAGACCGAGGGAGAGACTCGCAATGAGCTCCAAAGGGGCTCATTGCAAGGCCTGTGATAAGCGCCAAAGGCGCTCATTGCAAGGCCTGTGATAAGCGCCAAAGGCGCTCATCACAAGGCCAGTAAAGTAGAGGGGGAGAGGCTTACATTGTGTGGCAAACAGCATTGCCAGGCTTCAGTTTTTATTGCCGTCATTTTTGAAAATGCCCAATGTAATTATTTACTAAAATGAAATTATGTTAGTGCATGGCTTATAATGGCTAGTTTAGAATATATTGTTCTTATTTGAAACAAATCATTATTACTTTCCAAAAGATATTTATCTTCAAACAAAGTACAACGTTGGGGACAGCTATTTTACAGAATCAATTTGAACAGCCATCTCTAAGTGCAATAACATAATGTTAGACTTGCTTGAAGGCAAAAATGATAATATGGGAAAATTGGAAAAATTGTTTCCAATAACGCTAGATGAAAAGGTTTAGTAGGAGAGCATTTGCTGGGTAAAAAATGATTGTTTAGATTATTGGGAACACTACTTTAAGTTAAAATTTGGTATTTGGAACCTTTAATCTTCTGATATTGGACACAATGCACCTGGCTCTAATCACTAATGTTTCTAGTACAAAATGTATTTCCATGAGTACATTATTTGTGATAATGTAAAGATACTTCTTACATAAATTGTGCAATATCATACTTATCTATATTTACTTCAATTATCACTTTAAGTCTATTTCTTTTCAGTAGGCATATGCCAGACCGTTTGATAGATCCACCACTTCATGAGAATATGGGCCTCACTAGACTGAAATTGAAGGACGTGGTAGGGGGCTGTGATTAATGATAGAGTGGGCTGTATGTAGCCTTTGGTGCCAGTCTGATATGCTTGCAGTTTAATCAATTTTTATACCAGAATTTCAATAATGTTTTTAATCTTTTTGATAGGTTTAAGAGGAATTTTTCAAGTTACCCTTCGCTAGGAGAACCAGTAGAGATACAAACCCCCTAGAGGTATCTGATAAAAAGTGGTATCACCAGGATAGTAGATTTGTTTCATAAAGAAGCTCTTTTGGAGTATGAGCAGGTAATTACAAAAAATTTATATTAGGAATTTTACGTGGCTGGGGTTCTCCTCATTGAAGAAAAGTTTGGAATATTTAGGATTGGATAACAGAAATAATGGAGATATAACCACAATCAAAAAACTAATCCAACCTGAGAATTACCTACATAATATTGCTAAGTGCGCCAAAGTAATTGAGGCTGATGTTCAAAAAGAAAAAGAAAATACAATGATAGCTTGAGAGAAAGAGATAAAGAAAAATGGGAAGTTGATTAATGGTATAAATCATTTTTATTAGTAAAGAATTCTGTGAGCTATATATCCTACTTATTACATAGTTACATAGTAATTAAGGTTGAAAAAAGACTTTCAGTCCATCAAGTTCATCCTGTTAAGATCTCCTCTGATCTGCAATATGCGGATTAGTTATTAATTTGTTGATTAAATAATTAATAGTATAGTATTGGAGGATGAATAAAGAGTTAGTGCATCAAGTTCAACCTTTTTAGATCTCTATTGATCTTTTTATGTGGACTATTTATTATTAATTGTTATTTGATCCAGAGGAAGGCAAACAGAAAAAAAAAAAAAACATTGAAACTTTGCCAATTGTCTCATAAAGGGGAAAAAAAGCAAAATTCCTTCCTGACCCCAGAAACTGGCGATCAAATTTCTCCCTGGATCAATATTCCTTTGCTAGTTATCTAGGATAGCCTTGAATTCCCTCTTTATTCAAAAATATATCTAACCCCTTTTTGAAGTTGTCTATCGAATTCGCTGTCACCACCTCCTTTTGGTAGAGAATTCCACAGTTTAACCACCCTAACTGTGAAGAACCCTTTTCTTTGTTTAAGGTGAAATCTTTTTTCCTCTAACCTCAAGGGATGTCCTCTTGTCAGTTGAAAATCTCTTGCTACAAAAAGTTCACTTGACAAAGCCTTATATTGACCCTGGGTGTATTTAAATAAGGTAATCATATCCCCTCGTAGATGCCTTTTTTTCTAGAGAAAATAAGTTTAGTTTGGTTAGTCTTTCTTCATTACTTAGCCCCTCCATTCCCCTTATTAGTTTTGTTGCCCTTCTCTGCTTTTTCCAGCTCTAAAATGTCCTTTTTATGAAGTGGTGCCCAAAATTGTACTCCATATTCCAAATGAGGGCGTACTAGGGATTTGTATAGTGGCAGAATTATATATGCTTCCCTGGCTTCTATACTTTTCCTAATACATGCTAATATTTTACTTGCCTTTGCAGCTGCTGCTTGGCTTTGAGCACTGTTACCTAGGTGGTTGTCCACAAGCACTCCCAAATCCCTTTCAATATCTGATACCCCTAGATTTGCTCCATTAAGATTATAGATTGCTTGGCTATTGTTCCTTCCCAAATACATAACCTTGCATTTATTTGTATTAAATCTCATCTGCAATTTAGCCGCCCATTTCTCTAATTTATGCAAATCCCTTTGTAGGGAAAGTACATCATCATCTGATTTTATTACCTTGCACAACTTAGTGTCATCAGCAAAAATGGAGACACTACTAGTCCTACTTCTATGTCATTAATAAATATGTTAAAAAGGAGAGGACCCAATACTGAACCTTGAGGAATTCCTACTGGGAATTATTTTTTTAAATAGTGCAAAGGTGGTACCTCTTTCCAGAAAGATTAAATAGATATGATACTAATAATACATTTAAATGCTGGAAGGGGCGTGGCAAAGAGGGGACATTGTTGCATCAGTGGTGGGAATGTGAAAATGTCCAGTCTTTCTGGGAACAATGTGCAAAACAAATTTCCCTAATTTGGGGGAAAAAATTGTATTAGATATAAAATTAGCCATATTGCACTTAGAAACAAATTCCATTTCCATCTAATAAATATTTGATAACACATATTTTATTAATTATAAAATGGATGATGATAAAAAAATGGAATTCAGTGAATGTTCCATCATGGGGTAGCATTGAAGCTAGGATATTAAGAGAAATTGAGAGAAATTGGAAACAAGCAAAATCGAAGAATAAACTTCATATGAATAAATGGTCTATATGGGACGAATATGTAAAGAATCAAGGATTCGTATAACTTAAAAATCCAAAGACAAGGATGGAATAAATAGAGAAACTACCCTTTGATTGACAAATGAGATACATGTATATTATGGAAACCAGGAGATAGAATGAGGAATGTACATGCTATGGTTTACTTGAGATGTGGTTTGTTTATCTCTTCCTTAAACATGAAATGGAAACATCTGAAAATTGTAATTACAATCGAGGAAGGAGATATGAATGTGCTGATTTTTTATTGTTATCTTTATATGATGTATATTTAAATTTATGAACAAATAAAAAAATAAGAATAAATTAAACTATTAGAAAAAAAAAAGAACGTGACAAAGTGAATATTCCTTTTTAAAACATAAAAAAAAGTATACATTTAATTTGACTTCTTTTAATGTATGGTGCCCTCGGCTGCTGCCTAATTTGCCTATATGGCTTGGCTAGCACTGATACCAAGTGGCTGATGTTAGTTTTTAAAGACAAATTATCAACCTCCTCAGAGAAATTGTAACTTTCCATAGGAAACTGATTTCCTACAGGAGAGATCTCCAATGGGCAGGGAATTGGGTCGGGCAATATGAACCAACAAAAAACTCCCACTGAAAAAAAACACTGTTTATAAAGCTATGTTATGTGTTTGATACCCTTTCAATTTAGGTAAATAACCTTTAAGTGTCTTGCTAAGAGCATAATGGTTCCCCCATCTAGGTTCCATAAAGGGATAAATGTATATATGTGATTTCCAGATTCTACTGAGCAGAAGAGATTTGTCTGGCATTACTGAACTGGACTGTACAAGTCTAAAGGCCAAGACTAACACCACAAATATTTACCATTGTTCATTCTAAGTTACATCTGTTCTTAAAGGCCCACTGTAGTCCAAGTTTGTGTGTTACGTTTAAAATGTTGTTCTACATGTAAAATACATTATATTAATTTAAGAAAATGAACAATAAAGCATCACAGAAACAGAGAAAATAAAAAGAATGCACTTGATCTACTCTTGTCTTAAAAGTAAATTGAGAGGCAATGTAAACAAAGTCTCATGTAGTGTTTTTTCTTATGTGATCACATAGCATTTAATAGGAATACAGGCACAGAAATAGTCAGTGTAAATTATCTAAACTATAGACCATTTATTTTCACACAAATACTTTTTTTTGTAATATTAAAAATATGATCCTATAAATAGAAGATAAAAAAACTTTAGACCATATTGCCATTTAATGGGGATCATACCCAATGCTAGACGTCTGTCAGACAATTAAGTTAATTTATAAAAGCACAGAAAAGAAGAAGTTTATATTTGATAAAAACATGAGGCATGATTTCTAAAACACACTTTGCACATGAGCTTCCAGTCACTTATTGCGACCGCATGATTACTGTTTGAGGTTAAAATGCAAATCCGTTTCCCCCCCCAGATATTTCACATTAAAAATGTGTGTACTAAACTAATTACTTTCAATAAAATCCATAGAAGCTGCAAAAAAGTAAAATCCACACTGACTGGTCGTCATTAGGTCTTGTGTCCTCAGTCAGGAGAAAGACCTAAACTTCTCATTGCTTCCATGGCACTGTCCAGCAGATACCAGTGGCTGGATATAATTTCTCCGTCCAAGGCTACACTTCCAGGATCACCCGACAGCCAAGGAACCCAGGAATGGCATAAAAGGTGGAGATAAAGGGGGATAAAGAGTAGAAGGGAGTGCTAAAGAGAGTAAAGAGTTAAAGGTGAGTGAGGGCTGGGAAAACATAGAAAGATAAGAACAGGGGAAGCTCTACCAGTGGAGTGGAGCTCCAAGAAATGGTAGTGAAGCAGATCAGAACGCTGGGGAGTGTAACAGAGAAGAGGGCAAGGGCTACAAAGTGACCACAAAGTACAGGGGGATGGGTTCTGTGAGGGAGGAAAGAAAGGAGATAACAATGGGTGCTATGTGAGGTGGGTGCAGAGAGGGGTTGGGTGCTGTGCAGGGATAGATGCTGAGAGGGGAGGGCTGCTGACAAAGACTGGGTAGGGATGGGTGCTGTGTGAGGGTAATGAAATGTGTGTGTATATATATATATATATATATATATATATATATATATATATATATATATATACACATTTCATTTATATTGCACCAACATATTCCGTAGCGCTGTACATAAATGTATAGGAAAGAGGTCCTGAGGGTGGAGCAGCAGCTATGGGTAAGGTCTTGGGAAGGTTTTCTGTTATGGGAAGGGGTCTTCAGTAGGGGAGGAGTTATGGAAAGGGGTCTGGGGGAGAAGCATTGAGTATTTGGTTCCTGGCGAGGACCAGCGCGAAACATTTTTTTTTTTACAGCTCACCAAAACTTTTTTTTGTTTTGCACCAGGGCCCTCCATGCTCTAGCTCTGTCACTAGATAAGAATGATCACAAATATATTGTAGTAGGGAGCACAGATCAGCCAGGAGCGGACTCTAAACTACTTGCTATTGGGAACACAGGGATATCAAACCAAGTACCTCCGAAATTTGGATTATCAGTGCGAGTACTTAGCTCTACCCCTGCTTCCTCTAGCCCCCCCCCCCCCCCCCTGCCCCCCCACCCCTATGTTTATGGCTATTTCCCTCCATTTCCAGTTTAAAATAATGACCTTATTCAGAGTGAAGTGTTAAATGTCAGGAGGACTGGTATAGTGGGTGAACAGATGAGGGGCAAAACCAGAGTGGAGATGAGAGAAGTGAGAATTGAAAAGTGCGTACACTGGCTCTTTAACAACATGTTAAACCTATTTTGCTGTTGTTCAGTTGTGTTTGACTCCACGATCCTATGGACCACAGCATACCATGCACATGTGTGAGCCACCGCCGTGGTCTGCATAGTTAAAACTATGTTATTCTCAATACTAACATAAGGATGTGAGAGCTGGATTATAAGAAGTCTGATGGCTGTAGAGTTGACACCTTTGAATTGTGCAAGAAGATCCAGTAAATCAGTACTTCAGGAAATCAAGACAAACTATTCACAGGAGGGTATGATCATGAGGCTAAAGCTCAAATATTTGCCCATATCATATAAAGACAGGACTCCCTTGAGAAGACTCTGATGCTGGGAAAGCTTGAAAGCACACGAAGAAGGGGATGGCTGAGGTGGAGATGGATAGAACCTTTAATTAAAGGGTTGATTTAGCACATGTATTTTTTATCGGAATTAATGGTGAACTAATAAAATAGGCTTAACATGAAAAACGCTTTCACTGGCTCCTCTAAGTTATATCAATAACATTTGAACAAACTGATAAATCAGTGTTCAAATATGAAGCTATACTGTCTTCACTATTTTGCGTTATACCACTAGATGAGGGTGGGGGGAATAGGGAAATTAGAGGGGTTTAGAATGGGTAAAGAGTTCCAAGTGGCATTGAAAGGGGGGGGGGGGGGGAGAATAAGAGAGTTAAACGGAGCCGTGAAATCAGTAATGGAAAAAAGAGAAAGGAAGTTGGAATTAAAAATTTAAAACTGAATCCTTTTGCTTCCGCTCTTTGATCTTTTGCCGCTGTAGGCCTTGACCTTCTTGAGCATTTTGGGAAATCCAAAGCAGATTTGGTAAACAGCTGGGCTGGTTCTGCACTATATCCCCATCCTCTAATAGATCTTCAAGAATACATTCGATAACGGATTGGTCCACTTGTTCTCGATTTCTTTTCATTATTCTAAAATGTGCTACGTTAAAATGGCAAAAAAGTCTATGTTCAAGTGTCGGTACATCTACATCTCCTTCTCCTTCACTGTAAACCTCTACAGCAGTGAAGTGGTCGATTGAGAGTTGCCTCTCTCCTTCTGTAGCATGTTTTACTTGTAGTTTTTTTTTTTTTTGTCTTCCAGTGATCCATTCAGTCCAACAGATGTCTTCAATCTCAGCTGATGTGGTTCAGTTCCCGAGCTCTTTTTTTCAGGTGCCGTTTTCGGATTTTAATCATCCACTTAATGCTGAGTTTGGCAAAGTCTGCAGCTTTAAATAGGACCAAAAAGACACCGCACAGTGGAGCGATCATGCTCCAGGGGTTGGCAGTTATTATCTGTAGACAAAAATAAGTAAAAGTAAATACAATAAAACAAATATATTAATTTATATTAGAAGCAGGTGACTGTGCTCTCTGGTACACGGGGACTTCAGTGCACAGGCCATTGGGCTTGCTTTGTTTCCCAAACTGAGGGCCATTAATCCCAAGAAAAATCCGACAATGGCAGACATAAATGGGTTAGCCACAATATAACTTATCCAAGCAAACACCTGCAATTACTGTAACAGCCACTTATACTCCAAAATGTAAAAAGTTTAGCCTTAGTTGTATTTTGGCAATTTTAAATTACAACAATCTCATCTCTTTCTTTCTCCGTCTCTAGCAGACCTGTCTGACCAATGCCACCAATCATACGGAGGTTTGGCTCCGGGATGACTGCAGAGTACTAGGCATTTTATGATCTCTCTTTTGCTCACAGTTGACTGAAATATTAAAAGGTATATGTAAGTGAGCTGGGTTATTAATGCATCTGATAGAGATGAATTTCTTGTGTCCGAAAAAAAATGTTTGTCTGAAGTTTGCTGAATTTCTTGCATTTGCAAAGAGATTCTCTCCAGGTTGATACATCCTGAAATTCCTAGGGATAATTAGCATAACTTATACAATGTTTCTTTTTGGCCTGGGGAGTGTGCATGCATGCCTAGTTAGTCTGCCCTACTGTGGGAAGTCCCATGATGTCAGACACTTTACTTTCCTTTAGCCAATCAGCATGTGTATGTGCTGCATATTGGTTATCTCATTAAAAATGAGATATCCAATATGCAAATCTCAGTTGAAGGGTGTCTACAAAAAGTTTGCATTTTTTGCTAGGTGGATTATGATGCATTCTACAGGATGCATTCATAACCCACCTCACTTTCATATACCTTTAAGTACACGGCTACACTCATGTTTCAATCTCTTCACTGCTTCGTAATCTAAAATTTTCACTTCACCGTTTATTTTAGCAGAGGACCAAGACTACTCTCTTTGGCGATTCGGCAGAAACTCGACTCATGTTCCATCCTCCTCTCCATCTCGTTATGGAATAAATTGGAATGGTCAGCTCAGCCTGAAACCCTTAAAACCCTTACATTTTCCATAGGCCTATTCTATGTAGCCCTGCAGATTAAGCCAATTTGCCACGGATATGATGCAGTACCTTTCTGTTTTTGTTGCCAACTGGAATAAGCGAGGCAGTGATGCATGCAAACGGGTAGACGTGTGAATGTTTGGAGCCAAATAGTGGTGATAGTCATATGGAATCAAAGCAGCAGGTGCTCTGTGCAGTGGTTTCCAATCCAGTCCACAAGGCACCCCAGACAGGCCAGATTTTTGATTTAACTGTGTGAACACAGGTGAGACACTTAGAGGCTCCTGTTGAATACTAAGTGTCTCACCTATGTTCACACTGTTAAATCAAAAACCTGACCTGTCTGGGGTGCCTTGAGGACTGTTTGGAAACCACTGGCTTAGAGCATCGCGAGGCGAGGGGCGATGGGGCTGAAAAAGTGTCTTAGGTCTGTTTACAAATGCTCTCCTGACTGTTCCATGATTAACAACATCTGCCAACACTGAGCAGTTAAAGATTTATAGTTTTTCTCTGAACTTCAAGAATGCAGAAGGAGATCTTAACCCCAAACTGTTGTGTTTTGTTGATTCCAGTACTTCTTTCTCTGCACAGATGAATTTGAGAAGGGTTAACTCTCTTTCTGCTTATGATCACTGCATGGAGCTGTTACTGTGGGTCTGTCTATGGTAATTGCCATTGACACATGTAAAAAGTGATTTCAATTATAATTGTCTCTGTGAAAAATGTATATATTTAAAAAATTCAAAAAGTATTTCAGCATGCTTTTAGGAGATCTTTAATGTGATGTGGTCCAAAATGTACTGAACTAAGTGGCCTTGTAGGAACATAATCAAACTCAGGCTCTAGGCCACAATTTCAGATGGGCAGTCATACTCTGAAGGTGTTCAGCAGGGCAATAAGTGACTGTAACTGTTTGTGCACTGCAGAGCTCATACTATTATTACCCTTATAGCAGTGTTTCTCAGTTCTAGTCCTCAGAGCCCAACAACAGTTCACATTTTCGATATATTCCTGCTTGAGCACAGATGAGCTAACCAGAGGCTCAGCAGGTGGTTTAACAGAAGTACTGAGCCTCTGATTAGCTCACCTGTGCTCAAGCTGGGATGTACCTAAAATGTGAACCATTGGTGGGCCCTGAGGACTGGAGTTGAGAAGCACTGCCTTGAAGTTTAAATACGTTCCCAAATTTCGAATGAGTCCAATAATTTTGAAGTTCTACCACTGAGCTGTCGCCCCACATAGCTATGATTGAGTGTAAAAAAGCATATGTAAATGCCTCAGCAGATGCAACCTTGTAGTTATAAATGGAATAGTTTCAGGGAGGATTTCAAATCAGTAGCTCAATCATTTTGATTTCCTTACTTATGTTGATACAGGGATATCCAGAAAATGTTGTCTGGAGGTTTTACTTCTCTTATAAATAGAAAGCACCATTAGATACTCACATCTTGAATTTCTTGTATATAAGGATCTTTCCATTCAAACACCACGAAAAATAACTGATCCCCTTTGTCTACTTTTGGTCTTCGGTCAATGTAATTCACAACGCTGGTCTGTAAATACAATCAGATACAAATTACAGTATTATAATTACAGTGCAACTGCCATGCTTGAGATTCTGCGTCACAATATTTATTTTGCCATTACTTCTTGTCTGAATTCCACGGATTTGCTCCCATCTTCACCTGTCGTTTTAACCAATGACATTTTTACCCAGGTACGAAATCCTCCAGAAAACTTCCAGCTAGAGAACGAGCTCTCGCAGTCCTGCATGAATTTCTCCTTGTTGGAACTAAGAAAAAAAAATAAGAAAAAAACCTTACAAATCTGATTTTTGTAAAATGAACTAGGAAGTCCCCTAAACTACAGTGACCCAACTTTTAAGTGGTCCATGAAAGAAAAGGCTAGATACAACTGCCCAATATGACATAACTTAACTTATGTATAGCGCTACGGAATATGTTGGCGTGTTACAAATAAACGATAATAATAATAATACACACACGCATAATCACCCCTACCCTTAAGATAAATCAGCAAGAAATTACAAGATTGGTAAAAGTTGCCAAGTCATTCTTGGATAGGTTCCACCACATAAAATAGTTAAATGTCCTTGATTACTTTACATTATCTAATGACTAATACCGATATAGAAGTGGTCTGGGTCATAAGATAATATAAAGTAATCAAGAAATTGTAACCATTGTATTTATTATCTCATGTCCAAGACCACTTGCATATCTCATCTATAAACAGGATCTTTTCATAATACATAGACTAATAATAACATTCAACTGGCAAAGATAAGTGAACATGAAAAGACCTTGGAAAATTAGAACTTCCAAATACGGTGTAAATCACACTACTATACAGGGATATAACCTGGTGGGACTTTATAGATATGTGATGGATTAGATTAAAAATACATCTTTCTACACACCTACATTTATACCAGATCCCATTTTTAATCTGTGAACTTAATAAAAGAAAAGGTTCCTTGGATTGATCCAAGGACATTGACATTTCCTACAGTTGAAACAAATATGTTTAGGTCACTAGGGCAGTTGAACAGTAAAGTGAGGACAGTATATATTATAAAGTAGATTATGAGTATATTACTGTGATGTAAGAAGAAAGAGAAAATGCTTTCAAAAAGTAGTAATCAGGCATGCTTACAAATATGAATAGGATTGTTATCTGCATTAGACTGGCAGATGCTAGATTTTAGCTTTTTGATTAAATAGGACACTGGGTATTGCTAATGATCATCTCTTATTTATTAAAGCTTTTCTGTTTCACAGCCTATAATACATTAACCTAAAGCTTATTGTTCCTTTATTTCTGCAAAAAAACCTGTGATGTGCAATAAAGTCCCTAGTTGTGTTTCAAGATGGTCTTGTCTCTGTTCCACCTAAACAACACAAGTTGCTTATAAGAACACACTTACAGAACTATATATATATATATATGTAATAGCATTCAGATGTGTTGTGAAGAATATACCAAAACCAATGCCACAAGCGTAGTGGGATTATCACTTGAACTTTCGACCCAATCAGCTCAGCATTCTAAGTGTCAGTGACAGAGATATAAATTCTAATTGTCACTTTCGTTCGCCACAAAAATAGGGGCTGATGTAGGTTTGGGGGGCCCCCTGGTATCTAATTTTTCCACAGGAATCAAAGGACATTGAATATAGTAATGCATGCTGCTGACCCTGCAATGCTTAACAAATACCCATTTGTGTATCACTTTGGTGAAGCCTGGTTAAAAATCACATCAGAAATAAAGAAGGAGATAGTATCACAGGGGCAGCAATGTGCATTGTTGTATTAGATGTGTTTGGTTTCATAAATGTAAAATTGCCATAACACAACTATGCAAATATTGCAGCCCCAGTGATAGCTTAGTAAATAACCTCCAAATATATTATTGTAACATACTTTACCGAGTGTTTATTTTGATACAAATTAAAACAATAAAATTGATTTAGCCCATATAAAGAATTTGGACCTTACCTGTTTTATGCTACCGCGCACATGTGCATGGCACTGGAAGCCTCCTGTTGCAGGGTGCGCTAGCTTCTCGCTTCCAAAGTACACCCTAAGCCCCTAAACCCCTACACCCGTTGCCGGCCCTAACCCCCTACAGCAGTTAGCAAACGTAACTCTAAACCTAACCCCCTACACCCCTTGGCGGCCTAACCCCCTACACCCCTTCCCGACCCTGACCGTAACCCTGTAAACCTAACCCGAAAACCCCTAACCAGCCACAAGGAGACCGCTTCTTTGTTGCAGGGCAGTGCAGCGTGCGTGCATATAACAGATGCACGTGTGGTAGCATAAAACAGGAACGCACAAGGAATTTACAACCTCCTGTAAATATCTCTTCAAATAGTATGTTTGTGAAAATAAAAAGTGCAATATGTATACATTGTGATTTCAATATCACTATCATTGGTTAGCAATGCTAATTAACTAATGATACCGCGCCAGGCACATCTGCCCCAATGAGAATGTTTGACCCCAAATACATTGTATATCCCTTATTTAAGTGGAGGGTCCCCTTATACAGTGCGTATCTACATCCCCCCCTCCCTTATGTCAGCATATCCTCCTTATATTGATGCTGGGACCGCCTAATAGTGTGAACCCCCTTATATTTGTGAAGAGATCTAATAGCATGTACCCCTCTTATATTAGTGCAGGGACCCCATAATAGTGTTATAATAATAGTTTGCTTCTACAGTGCCATGCAAAAGTATTCACCCCCCCCTTGACTTTTTACCTATTTTGTTACATTACAGATTTAAGTTCAATGTTTTGTTAATCTGAATTTTATGTGATGGATCAGAACACAATAGTCTAAGTTGGTGAAGTGAAATGAAAAAAATAAATACATAAAGCTATTTTTTAGAAATAGAAAACAGAAAATTGGCACGTGTGTATGTATTCACCCCCTTGGTTATGAAGCCCATAAAAACCTCTGGTGCAACCAGGTACCTTCAGAAGTCGCATAATTAGTGAAATGATGTCCACCTATGTGCAATCTAAGTGTCACATGATCTGTCATTACATATGCACACCTTTTTTTGAAAGGCCCCAGAGGCTGCAACACCTAAGGAAGAGGCACCACTAACCAAACACTGCCATGAAGACCAAGGAACTCTCCAAACAAGTAAGGGACTATGTTGTTGAGAAGTACAAGTCAGGGTTAGGTTATAAGAAAATATCCAAATCTTTGATGATCCCCAGGAGCACCATCAAATCTATCATAACCAAATGGAAAGAACATGGTGCAACAGCAAACCTGCCAAGAGACGGCCGCCCACCAAAATTCACGGACCGGGCAAGGAGGGCATCATCAGAGAGACAGCACAGTGACCTAAGGTAACCCTGGAGGAGCTGCAGAGTTCCACAGCAGAGACTGGAGTATCTGTACATAGGACGACAATAAGCCGTACACTCCATAGAGTTGGGCTTTATGGCCGAGTGGCCAGAAGAAAGCCATTACTTTCAGCAAAAAACAAAATGGCACGTTTTGAGTTTGCAAAAAGGCATGTGGGAGACTCCCAAAATGTATGGAGGAAGGTGCTCTGGTCTGATGAGACTAAAATTTTAACTTTTTGGCCATCAAAAAAAATGCTATGTCTGGCACAAACCCAACACATCACATCACCCAAAGAACACCATCCCAGCAGCCGGGACTGGGAAACTGGTAAGAGTTGAGGGAAAGATGGATGGTGCTAAATACAGGGATATTCTTGAGCAAAATCTGTACCAATCTGCGGGTGATTTAAGGCTAGGACGGAGGTACACCTTCCAGCAGGACAATGACCCCAAACACACTGCTAAAGCAACACTTGAGTGGTTCAAGAAGAAACATGTAAATGTGTTGGAATGGCCTAGTCAAAGCCCAGACCTCAATCTGATAGAAAATCTGTGGTCAGATTTAAAGATTGCGATTCACAAGCACAAACCATCCAACTTGAAGGAGCTGGAGCAGTTTTGCAAGGAGGAATGGGCAAAAATCCCAGTGGTAAGATGTGGCAAGCTCATAGAGACTTATCCAAAGCGACTTGGAGCTGTGATTGCCACAAAAGGTGGCTCTACAAAGTATTGACTTTAGGGGTGTGAATAGTTATACACATTTACTTTTTCTGTTATTTTGTCCTATTTGTTGTTTGCTTCCCAATAATAAAAAAAAAACATCTTCAAAGTTGTGGGCATGTTCTGTAAATTAAATGATGCAAATCCTCAAACAATCCATGTTAATTCCAGGTTGTGATTCAACAAACACGAAAAATGCCAACGGGGTGAATACTTTTGCAAGGCACTGTGTATCATTGTTGAAAAGGTAACTGCAGTAATCCACCTTAAGTGCACACAGATTTGTGAGAGGGCTCTACAGCACTTCAACATCGGGACTCCCGATGCGCTTGTGAAACAGACTAGGTCTGGCCTTTTAAATAATTAAACATATTAACAGGCAAAATATATTTAGAAAATAATATAAAAAAAATATATAACCTTTTCATTTTCCAACTTCTTAAAATTCAATTATTATTCACTGCAGGCTTC
Organism: Discoglossus pictus; assembly: GCA_027410445.1. Lineage (NCBI taxonomy): Eukaryota > Metazoa > Chordata > Amphibia > Anura > Alytidae > Discoglossus > Discoglossus pictus. The sequence continues at coordinate 38,622,477 of CM050165.1, read as the reverse complement.
CAGTTTTATTGAATATTGCCGACTGTTACTTTCTCTGGAGGGTGTATCCTTGTAAACTAATTTGCTTCCATCAGTGAGAGCATTGGCATTTGTAGAAAGAAACTTCATGTGTATTGAAAGTCTCCGCATCTGCTCAGCAGAAACCACAATGGTGGATTCCATAGCTGCATAATTGCCTTATAAAAAGGTAATAAATTACAGGCTGTATTTTTTTTCACTCTAAATGCATTTTGCCTATTTTCAAATGTAATTCTTCAAATTATGACTAGAGTTGATCTTTAATAAAATGGCACGTTGTGTATTTAATGGTTCACATCCTGTAAAAGTAGAAGTTGAGCAGCACAGATGGGAGAACTTAGTCACCTGTTTCATTATATTTAAGAGCTGTGACTCATGTGGGTTTTGTGCATTTGAATGAGCTCCATTAATGTTTTTTTCGGTTTAATAAAATAGACCAGAGGTTTTTAAAGTGGCTCTGGCACAACCTGAAATATTGGATCTATAAGTAAAAGACTTATTTGGTGTGCTTTAAAACTATATGTAATAAATGACTCATTATCAACTTAATATTATTAAAAAAATACATTTTTCAACAGTACACATACATTGAAGTTTGCCTTTTTGAGTGGTCAGTCAGCCTTTCTGATGCACCCCAAACATTTGTTAATCAGAGATCATTAGCAATCACCTTGAGGCATTGGTTCATTGTCTTTACTGCCTGCAGCTGCACAAATAGAGACGAGGCATGCTCAATGTGCAGACAACTGCACTAAAAAACATGGACCCTATGCCCCATGAAATTATCAGTAGTTTAAAAACCAATGTTTAGTATCTCATTTTTTGTGGGAGGGTCAGAATGGCTGACTGACAGCTCAAATTAGCAAACTTCAATGGTAGTTTACTTTCGGAAAATGCATTTTTTGTAAACAATGACTTTCAATTGATAAAATAATTGTTATTATCTATAGTTTTAAATTATACTAAGTTAGGAACCTCCTCTATGCCACTATTTTGGGGGGGGGGGATTGTTCATGGAGAGGGCCCAATGTGGGGTGATCAGAATGATTGTTTTATTGTGTAGATTTATGGATGAAATGGTGTTACCAAGGCATATTTGGTATTGGAATGCTGTAATTCCCCACTGAGTTTAATAAAGTGTATTACCAAGGTCCCTGTGGAGGAGGGGCCACATTTACAAGGTGCTTGGTTGTAGGGGATCCAGTACAGTGGGGAGAGCTGACTGGCACCAGGGGACAGGTGTGAATTGGGAACTATGCTGAAACCATGCTGGGCATATGGAGGGTAGCGCACATCAGAGACGGATTGTCTGCACTGCTGATCTGATCAGAGACCCACCTGTAAAGCCAGGATCATAGGACCAATTGGCTTGAGTAGTAAACTAGGCTGCCGGACCAAGGGGGGTGAGTAGCGAGATTACATCACTGATGGACAGGCCTCCCCACATGTTCAGGGTGGGGGGCTGGTGGAGTTTTGTTGGACAGGGTTGTGCATAAATACTGGACCACATCAATAAAGGCTGTTGTCATTTTAAACATACATAATTGAGGTGTGTGTTTCATTCGGAGGGAATAATAATCTGTATTACTAAGATTATTGCTGCTGATCCTGCATGGGACTCTGTTACAGTCGGTAACATTTGCTAGGGGGCTACGGATTCCTGTGGTTTGCTGGGAGTTTTGGTATATTTAAGCTGGGTTGGTTCTATTCCTGCTATCAGGGATATACAAAGAACAAGATGGTCCTACTGAGTAGGTTTGAAATAGGTTCTTATCAAGTATAACAGAGGCTGTAGGACAAAAGCAGAAAGTCAGATCCAAATAATTTCTCCACCCCATGCGCCTTGGCCTTGAGTGAAAAAAACATCCCAGTAACACATAAGTTTTTTTCTTAGGAATTCAATGAGAATTGGCAAACTGGAATCCTTGATGGGCCACTGTAGTTCAGGAAAACAATTTTATAAAGCATGTAACAAAACTACCAACATTATCAGATCTGTAAGAGAAAATCTTAATTGTTCAATAGTCTGTTTATGTATAGCATGTCTCATCTTGTCTGGCTTCAGCGTGGAGAAAGATGGACGTCTATCAGTTTTATCACTGGAGCCGTTTCTGTTTGAAACCTACCCACTCAAGCTCAATGGCAGGCATCTTCCAACAGTAAGTGCAATCCTTGCTCCTGCAGAGATGTATACACCCCTCTCATATATTTTGTCATTTACCGAAGTATTATGAATATCTATAGAGACCAGCAGAAATATCAATATTTATTTTTATCCAAGTAAAAGCTAGCTTTATGACATTTTCACAGACTCAAACTTTTAAAACATATACACTGTTTTTGTCATACTGTATCCATTTAATGTAACATATTTTAAACCCTAAACTACCCATTTACAGGAAAGGTTTTCTTCCCTAGTTATAATTTTTGCCGTACGTACCTCAAAACTAAGGAACACCCATATGTATCAGACCGAAATAAATTCTGTGCTGCTGAAATCCAGGGGCAGACCATCTAAAGCCCCCACCTAAACCAAAGTTGTTTTATAGTAAACAATATTGCTAGGGAAGATTCTCTATTTATGTAAAAGTAAAGGAAATTGCTTGATTTTCCAGTTACTGGTCCATGATTCCATTTCTTTCATATGTCTGTTATTTTTATTACTGTTTTTTGTAAAGCACCAACATATCCTGTAGCACGATACAGGGGTTAAATAAAAAGAAAAAAAATAAATACAATATTAGACACATTACAGAAAGAGGGCCCTGTCTTAAATTCAAAATCTTACATACATGTTTTTTTTTTTACAAAGCACCGTATATATTGAAAACTCGCAAACTTACAATCTAAGGGGATTAATAAAACAAAAGGTAAAGTAATTAAAAGAGTAGAGGGTTATTTAGTGATTAAGTTGTGAGTGCATCAGCTGGGAAATGGGAAGTGAATCCGCAGAATGGATGGTATCAGGCCCAGTGTCTTTGGTTGAGTCTCTGTAGAAATGTCTGCTCAGTCATGGTGGTAAATGCAACTGAGAAGATGACAGTTGGAAAGTGAATCTGCAGAATGGATGGTAAATCTAAAGAGGTCAAGGTGACACTCTCCATTAACAATAAGAAAAATATTTGAAATTTCAAATAATAATAATAATAATAATGATACATATTCTTAGCACATAATTAGTGTCTTTGTGGAATTATTGTACGTTTTTAGTTGGGCTGAGCAAACTTGAGCCACCTCCTGTCGTCCGCCCGTCCACTGTATCCTCATTACCCAATCCTTGCACTTAACCATTTTCCTTCTCTCCCCTGCTCTCCCTGTTACCCAATATACTACCCCTTTAGGATAATTTCAAGGTTACCCAGTTGGATCCTTTATACCCCACCAGGAACCCATATTTATTTTCAATAAAGGGCTAATGTAGATTAGCAAAAACTTCACATGCTTGTGAAGTATTTGAGAAAAAAACAAGAGTAGTCATGGGCAGAAAAGCATTTACAGAGAAAATCCTCATTTTAGCAGACTGGTAATGCTTAGGCGCTTACGTTTTCAAGCAAAGGGGTGTTAACCGAAAAGGTCAAGCAAGGCTTACAAACAGGGATGTGACCAATGCTAAAATCTTATTGGAAACCACCAGTCAAATACTCCTTCCACTCTTAAGTAGATAATAAAAATTAGCAAAAACACACTGCCATAAATCCCTGCACTCCATGCAGTACTATTTCACTTTATGTAAACTCTCTGACCCCCCTCGACACTGCACACGTGGGCAAATAAATCAGTCTTGTAATATCACAACACCAGCTCCTTGGCCAGTCACTGCTACTCATACAATTATGTTCTTGTAAATAAGGTGAAGAGCTTTAACAAATACTGTCATAAAGAAATGTTCGGAAATATGGAAATGCTCGAAGAGTATCAAAGGCACTTAAATGTGTTTCTTCTCTATGAAATCAACAAAAGCTTTAAAAACTGTTAAATAAAAACTGCTTTAAAGATGTTGTAAATTTTCCCTAAACCTATCTCACACGGTCCATATGCTGCCTCCACCACAGCCAGTTCTGTAAAGGAAAACTGGTATGGGGTGGAACTATTGGAGAATATATATACCAATTGTATCTGTACTATATATTACATGTCTATATAACCAAGTTTGCAGTTTAGTGTTATTTGTTGTTTTTCAGTCTTCTCATTATGTCTCTGGTTTTGCTTATCCATATGGTTTTCTTGGAAAAGATAGTGGAGAGGGATACTAGTTCCTTCTCTAATGGACCACTTTGGTTGACCTTACATTGTAGAGCTCAGATCTTTTTTGAAGTACACAAGCTCGTTAACCACGACAAGATGGAGATCCGGAAGGGGTTAGTATTATTATCAACAAATAAATATAAATAAAAATATTGCACTGAACATTGTCTTATTACAAAAGCAAGGATTTTACTATCCACAATAGTTTGCTTTTCCAATGCTCTGTACATTATAGGTAATAATAATTCAGGGGTAGGCTCCTGACTTGAGCAATTAGTGATGACAGCTGTGACATCATCATCACTAGTTTATGAAAATTAACAATTAGGGGGAGGAGTCACATTTTGATCCCAATTATGATTCCAAACACTTTTGTCAGGTTAAATCCGGTCAGCCCTGACAACATTGAAGGACCAGTGGATGGCAAGTCCAAAGTAGCAAGTTCAAGGGTACAGGCAAAAAATGGTCAGACAAGCCAAAGATCAGGGGCAGCAGAAATCCAGAGAGGTCAGTAACAGTGTTGGTCAACAGCCAAAGATCGGTCCAAAAAGGGAACAGGAATGGAGCAGAAACAGTAGCCAAAACAGGAAGGCACTGAGAGGAGGCTAGGGCAGCAATAAAGAGACAGAGATGCAGTGCGATTGGCTGGTAGAAAGACAGGGGCTTAATAACAACCAATCAGGAGAAACTGCATCAAAGCTAGGAATGGTACATACCTGTCTATAGACCCAAATCGCTGTAGCTGCGGTGGCACGTGACATGACATACTTGTGCTAAGCCACGACATCTGCCATGAGATCGAAACCGGGCGTGAACCCCGACACCTTTTTAAACATATCTTATTCAAAACCGTGTTATGTCGAATAGGTTAATAATAATAATAATAATAATAATAATAATGAAAAAGTAACAACCAAATAAAAATGTGTTCGAGTGAAGACCTGACAGCGCTCCAGTAAGATAATGAAAATATCCAAATGTTTTGCCTAAAGCAAATCAATTGGTTGTAATGATTTCTACATATAGATACCGTGGAGAGGTCTCACGGGCCCCAGACAGCAAGCCTTAGCTTTGTGCCAATCAGGCACAGTCAGATACATATCAGTTTCCTGACCACTTAGATGCTATTTAATTATTCAGACTGTTTACTGCCCTTCTAACTGATTGCGCCTGATTAAGAATTACTGAGGTAGATCAAACAGAAATACTGCAAAACAAACAGAGTATTTTATAGCCTGTGATTAATATAGTGCCGGAAACTGGAAAAGCACATTGAGTCTCGAAACTTAGCTGCCGACAGATTGCCAACAGCACACCGACTGTCTCCTGGTAACTGGGACTTTAAGCTCCTTTTAGTAAGCAATCTATGTATAATTACGGATATCTTCTCCATTACAAGTAATGTTCTAACGTTCAAGGTCCAAGTTTTATATATTCTTTTTAGAAAGAATATATAAATAAACATGCATTACTTTTAGATGCAGGAGTATATATTGTACTCACAACAAATAAATATGGTTATACATTTTATTATGAAAAACTTTGTTTACTCTCTGATAAGCCTTTATATAGTGTGTTTATAGTCCCTCTGTATAAAATGTACAAAAAACTGCAACAGAAGTGGAGTCCTTGCTATCTGCGCCTTAGGGATTTCATCTACACCTCACCGACGAGACCCTAGGGTAGAGTTGCCTGGTATTTCAGGGCTGGATCACTCTATTTAGTGAGACCAGACTGATATACTACAGGATATTTCTCCCTCTGAAGGAAACAAGTGAGTTAAAAGAGGTTGCTGTCAGAACTAGTTATCATGTCCATAGAAATAACCTATTACGCTTAGTTTGTTCTCTGATTGATCACTCTGTTTTGTTTTTCTGCATAAAATGACTTGTAAAATACATAACATGTGCAAACAGCACCAAAGAAAGCCTATAAAAAGAAAAATATAATTTCAAACACAGTTCCCTTTAATAATGGGCGCTGCTGCATTCCTCCTCCATCCTGCACATTATTGTTCAGATGAAGAACCAACACTATCGTCTACCTGGAGCATGCTCTGTAGCAAAAGGGGCTGCAATCCCATACACCAGCCTCTCCAAAGTGAGCATGCTCCAGTTAATCTGGCCTGCATAATTAATGCAATCTATGATGACTGTGTGAAATCTGGATTAAGATGGGGAAGGGTGCAGTTGTAGGAGATATACTGTATAGATGAGGTCATTGAAGCAACGAGCAATAAGGAGCCATGAGGGCAATTGTTGATAAATGCGCCTTCCCTCCCTCCCTTCAAGGAAGCTAAATAAAACTGAAACTTGGAAGAGAAGATAGGAATGTAAACAAGAATACCAGGTCTGACAGGAGACACAGACATTGTGCCCAGCGCTGTACAACCTGTGAGCCAGGAATACAAAGAACAAATGCGGATATATATTTATAAGTTCCCTTTAACACACAACAGAACATTGTTTGAGTGAAGGGGATTATCAGACAACAGAAACTGTGCCATATAAAGGCTTCCCTGAACCAGCAGACAACGCAGCATAGTCTGACTTCACCTACTGGAACCGCAGTAAGAATAGAGGGAGGAAAAATGTGCCATATATTATATACCATTTTGTTTAAATTTCAATATTTTCTAAAACCCATTAGTTTAGAGAAGCATGCCACTTAAAGGGGCATTGAACGCATTTTGCTTTGTTGCACCTGTAAGAGAATACTTGATAATGTACCACTGTGTGTTTAAAATAATGCTCTCAAAGAAGAAAAAATATTTAACTGATCTGTGGGCTTGCCCCTGACAGCCAATGAGCAATAATGTAGCCGTATGACATAAAAGAGCCTGTTCCTTTAAATGCATGAAAAAAAAGTTTCTCTTTAACTGCTTAATTCCACAAATAATTTCAGACAAGGTTATCTATTATGGTTCCCTCACACCCCCATCACGTTTATCCAGTGCCCTGACCTCATGTCTCTACGACCCCAGCTTTCATGAGAACAACATGACATCCTCCCATTCCTATGTATATCTACAAATGCACTTTTTTCACTTATTTATACAGTCCTTAAATGTATGTATATATGTTATGCATGTGTTTATTGTACCACAAGCACTGGCATGCTACGAATAAAATATAAAATAATAACATGGTATATTGTGTCTAATTAAAGGGCAGACCAAAGGAAAATGTATCTGTATGCATTAACCAGTTATCTTTACTTGCACCCCTGGCATCAGAGACAATAACAAATATTGTTATCTGTATGAGACTGGTAGATGCTGTCTGGGCTTTTGTTGAATTGTGTTGATTAGATAACAGGATAATGATGCCCGACCCCCCCCCCCCCCCCCCCACTAAAAGTGTACACAGATCAGCTGACCTTTGTGCGTTGTAACAGTTATGTATGACTTTCATATGAACTGTTCTATTTAGCAGCCTGTAATATATTAACATAGAAATTGTTTGTTTAAATAAAAACTGCATTTTGGCTAAAATGTCCAGAACCCTGTTATAGAATAAGACAGATGCTTTATTTTACCAACGTGATAATAGTTATTTTTAGGACTTTTTATTAATGTCTATGGTATGATAAGGGTTCCCTGGTGGTCCAGTGGTTAGGATTCAGTGCTTTCACTGCTGTGACCTGGGTTTGATTCCAATCAGGGAACCAAGAGGTCACAAAACCCTGAAGCCATGCAGGGTTGGGCATGGTCAGTACTTGGATGGGAGACCACCTAGGAATACCACTCCGGTATCTCTGCCATGAATACCAAGTGGATCAGCATTAGGTCACAGAGTCGGACACTACTGAACAACGCACACACACACACACGGTATGATAACCTGAAGATTTATTAGGCCAAGCTTTTTAGGCAGAGATAATTATCATATTAGATGGCCCTATTAGTTCTTATCTGACATTAAATCACTATTTCTAGTTGCATAAGTAACACTTTCATTGAAATAATGCGATACCGATGCCAGTCACAATAAAACCCTTTACTACTATATGCCTTTGCCAGAGACATAAATGTTGCCCTTGTACAGAACAGGAATGGCTCCTGGGGCAAAGCTGCAATTTCTATTTTATCTCCTATCCCCCCCCCCCTTTTTATCCCATTTCAAACATTCTTATCTGCCATAAAGGTCTATGTTTCTACGCTACTATTTATAAAGCTCCTACATTTAAAGGACCACCTTAGTGCCCTATTAGTCATTAATAAACATAATCTTCAATAATTTTAAATAAAACAATATACAACATTAAACTTACTTTCAAAATTCAGATTCAGCTGCTCTCAGGTCAAGGGAGGGAGGTGGCTTTGCTACCGCAAAGCTGCTAAATTTTCATACACAAGTCTACTTGTTGGGTTATAATGGTTTCCTTTGGCAATGAGCTTTTGCTAGGAGGACAGTCTAGGAATCATTGTTTATTCTCTTTCATATCTGGTTGTTCTTATCATATGTGATTGTAACCCCAACCCTCCCTATTATTATTATTATCAACTTTTATTGTAACGCGCCGACATATTCCGTAGCGCAATACAGGGGATAAAAAAACAAGGAAAAATACAGCATTAACAACCCTCCAAAAATGGAGGACCCTGTTTTGAGCTTAGAATCTTTGTAGAACGTGCTTTTTCCCCAAAGCATCCTAGAAGACTGAAAACTCGCCACTTACAATCTAAAGGGAATAAAAGGGACAGAAACTGGGGAAAGATTAAACATATAAGGAATAAAAAGGGTCAGAAGAGAAGTGAAAGTTAGAAAGGTTTTTCATTTAGAGGGAGAGAGAAGGAAAATAGGTGAGGGCTCTAGCATTTAATATGCTGTCTGCCCCTAGTGGTGATATAATATATGCAAGTAGGAAAGTCAGGTGATTCCCATTCCACTATAAATTTAATCCCTATAACAACCATACCAAAGTGTAGACAATATCAACTGGATTCAAATAACGGAATGTTTAAAAATAAATTTAATAATTTTATTTATATATATATATATATATATATATATATATATATATATATATATATATAGTGTGTATATATATATATATTTTTTTTTTTTTCCCCATTATAAATTATTAAATAGGTATTTTATGAATGATCTATGCATAATTAAAATAACTAACTCACCATGCTTTGACATAACTTTGGCCCTTTAAAGGGATAGGAAAACACCTTTTAGTTACATCTGAAAAAGGTTATTTAAAATACGTCACAGCTTTTTCTTTATCTATTTTGAACAATGGGCTCCTTGCTTAAAAGGTTGTCAGTGTAACATTCAACCAATGATAATTAACACAACTGTAGGATTCATCAGCTCCAGCCAATGAGATAACATACAGCAGTAGGATTGGCTTGTCGTGTTTTACCAATGTTTGTGATATACATGTTTGAGTGCCATGCTCCTTTACAACATTGCTAGACAGGAGGTTCAGTTAACACACAACCCGGTGATGGGAAACGCTTCAACACATCAAAACAAGAATTGTATCTAAAATAGTGATTTTTACACGATCGAAGGGTTCATGATGGCCCCACCATGAATTTATGTAGCAGCAGAGATGCCGCACACATAAAGGAAAGTGAAGCATATTAGGTGCACCCCTAATATTCAGAGATGCCTCTTACCTGTATATGAAGGCTTCGTATGAAGAGAAGAGCAGGTAGTCAATGGCACTGAAGTCTTGCTCGGTTTCATTCAGGTGGAACTGTAAGAACACCAGCTCCCTCTTCCTAACCTCCCGTGGGCCTTGGACTATCAGGGCATGCTTCTATAAAGGAAAAAAGCAAGAAACAAACAATGTGGAATGTTTTATCTATTAAAATTATCTTATGTCATTTGTCAGTACTTGTTTAAAGGGATATGGAACTTTTCTGGATTTTACTAGATATATAATATACCTATGTATCTATTTACTTTATTTATTTAAGAATATACCTAGTAAAATCCAGAAACCTTCCACATCCCTTTAAGTGTGGGTGTGACCAATACCTTCTATTTAATACCGTACTATTCTGGGTGTCAGGACTCTAAAAAAGAATAACTGCTTACATTGGATTGCTTACGATCTTTAGAAATCATTTTAAGCATGTGCTAACACTAAAAAGTATGGCTCAGTACATGTGAACTATTGTTTTTTTTTTCACCCCAGGACATGAAGGTGCGAGAAACCCAGAAGAGTCTGAACAAGGATTGGCCACTGGAGAGCTATTTTGTGTCAGATTACAAATGTGAATTCAAAACAGTTTGCTTAATTTCTTCCGGAGAAAACATTAAGGGGAAGTAATAGGTCATATATTAACATTTAATTGATATTAAAATACTTGCAGCATACAGTTTGAATTTCCCTTGATGTGCTCCTTTAAATACAAAGCATAAGGTACTCAAATCAACAGAAAGTGGGAGGAAGCCTCGGAAGCCAGTGATTATAACTCAGAATAATGTAAGCATAGTACACTGTGCTTTTCTAATCACTGCGCAAGGCTTCCTTCTATATCACAAGACAGGTGAACAATCTTCTTGAGAAGGTCTTCTAGACAGTTAATTTACGATACCATTAGCCCTATTAAATTCCCCCAAAGTTGAAACCGTAGCCCGTAACGTAGCCCACAACAATTACAGCTATTAAATTGTCCTCTTAAAGCTACCCGCGAACGACTTGCGGGTTAGGTGCGATAAAAATCTACGGGACGTGGAAATTTGAACTGCCCGCCAGCAAGTCCTTTGATGTGTCAAGCCCGTAACTGCTACGTTTCCAATCATGCTATTAAATTGCAACAAATTCACTGGCGTTCAAGCCCATAACCCGCAAATGGAGCCAAGCAGCCAACGGGTACAAGAGAGGACCCGCAAGGGGGGTAAAGTCCAATCCATAGCACTGTAAGTGCAAATATACACACACTACTGTACTTATATGTAAAGGGAAAGTGATGTTAGGTTTTGAAATAAATAGCACAAGATTCTGAAGCTCACAAACAGGCAATGTAAAATAATTATTTCATGTTTAAATTCAGTGTTATATTGATTCCGGCAATCAATGTGTTAATACATATAATGGAACTCGCATGTAATAGAATATCATATTTACGGCTTTATTAATATTGCATTACTTCTGCAACGTGGGTCCGATCGCAACTCGATTTGAAGCCCGTAAGACTTTGAAATCTAACCTCCCATTTTCCCGTGACGTAATGATGGCGATCGCGGTTACCATTGGCTCCGTCTAAACCCGTAACTACGGGTTTGACTAATTGATCACGTGCACAGCTGCGCATCCAACGTTCGACAAATGGTTTACGGGTTTGCGTCTCAAGCCCGTAACTTGCGACATGGTCTAATTGAATCGCTCTGTAACTCGGCCAGATTTCAAGTGAGTTTCGGAAGGAGGGGGGGGGGGCTGCTCATCTGTTGCAGTCTGTATCTCTCTGAACAGTTATCATACTGTACTCTCAATACGTAACACACAGACATATGGACTTGATATCAAATGATACTCTCCCGGCTGCCGCACTCAGCAGTTGCTTATAGTTAACTAGCAAACCAGAAAGACATCCCGGCTAAAATTGTACTGCTCTATCTTAATCTTTTTCCTAAAATGTTACCGTTTTGTAAAACTACACTTCAAAATATGCAAAAACGTATTTTAGAATTGAAAATAAAATACAGCCTCGGATACAGTGGTGGGCAACAGGTAGCCAGACTCAGGCACTTCCCATGCAGCCCCCAGACTTCTCCTCATTATATATACCTCTATTACCAATTAATTTCTTTCCAGCAGAGATTTTTCCATTCTGCTTTGGGTAAAATAAGATTTATAGCACTGTGTGACCCCTTTAAGAACTTGGGTGTCACATAAGGGGCTCTTCATGTGAACTAGTTTGCCAGTTACCGCCTTCTATATGCTGCTGTGTGATCTACCATTTTGGTTTATGCTGATCAACTCTGTAAGGTAGGAGGGGGCTTTGAATACACAGGACATTTTTATCTGAACAATGGGGATGTGACATTCTAAAGTGTGATGCAATTCTCATTAAAGGTATATATAAGTTTCATGGGTTTTAAATGTTTGGTAAGAAACAGGCAGTGATCAGCAGAAAAATGTGTGTTATATAGAGAAGTTCAGTGTACTTACAAAGTTATAGGCAGGAAAGTAAAATCCAGCTTTGCACATCCACAGGGAGCTTACATAACCAAGTACACAGAGCAAAGGCAGCCAGGTACAGAGCTTGACCTTTCTGGTAGAGAGCACAGGGAGTAATGCTCCAGGGTGGAATCACATGGTTGGGCAGGGTCAGAGATCATAGCTGAATCCGACCACAAGGGGAGGGGGAGGGAAAGAGAGACAGAGACAGAGAGAGAAAGGCGTGAGAGAGAAAAAAAAAACACACACATGCAGCAGTAGTAGTTGAGGCAGGGAAGTGACAACCTGCAGGGATGGTAATCAAGTGAGACTGTGCTGAACAGAGAGAAGGTGCTATGTATTTTTATATAGGAGTCTAACACGTGCCACACTACATATCCCAGGCTGCTGTGCAGCACAGCCAGGAACCCCAGAGCCTGCTCCTGATTGACCAAAACAAATTTTTACATTTATGCTAATTTAGCCTGGGTTTGAAGGGGGTGTCTACTATGATTTTCAACTGTCAGAAATTACAAGACATTTTGCTAAGGTAAGGTAAGTGTTTAAATATTTATTTTGGTATTTTTTCATGCATGTTTTCATATACTACTGATTCTCCTCTATCAGATGCACTCATAAACCAGGAAACTTTGATATGCCTTTAATTTAGAAAGAACACAATCTCCAGGCAAACAAACAATAAAAAGACAGTTTTAGCGGTAACGAGTATTTGGGTATAAAAGATAAAAAAAAAAAATCTATTTAATTTTGTGTACTTTATTTCATTAAGAAGTGCTTAAAAGCTCAGTTTATTCTGCCTAAAATCATACCATTTTTTTACATATTTGGGTCTGTCCTGCAGCTCATGAATACACAGACTTTGAAGTGAAGCGTTTCAAATTAGCCTGTCAGTGACCTCTCTAATGTAGCAGAATGTTGGTTACTATGAGCAAGTGCAACCCCTGTACTTTGAAGTACACGGTCTTCATGAGTTGCAGAGGGGAGAAACCAGTTAGGGACTAGTTGCACCATGTTAGGCAGAAGAAACAGAGCTTTTAAGCACTCCTGAATAAAATAAAGTAAAGTAAAAAGATACACAGGGGTATTATATTCCTAGTGAAATCCAGAAAATGTATATGTCCCCTTAAAAAACATATTTCCTGCCATCTCCAAGCCAGTAATCAGGTGCATCACTGCCATCTAGTGGACACTTGCGTTATTCATAAAATAACAAAATAGATTTCCTGTGGTTTCCATGGTATCCAGGCCTCCAAGAAACAATAGTTATAAATACTGCTTATATCAGACACACACATTACATGGAGTCATTCTATATACTTACAGATTTATTTTATTTAAAAATAAAACTTGTTTTCCACACCCCCAGAGCTGCTTATAGGCACAGTGAACCTACCAATAGAAACACTGCATTTGGGCACATATTTTAACCCTTTACTAAACTTCAAGCCTACAGCAGCACAATGCAAAAATCCACACAGCAATGTCTGACTCCTCTTTACTTCCTGTTACTCATCCCATGATACTTTGGGGCACAAACTTGCTTTACAGTTTAATACAAATGAATTACCTGCCTGTGATTGGCCAAAACAAATTGTGAATTTTATGCAAATTTTTGCAGGGATTTGAACCGGTGTTCACGCTAAAAACTCAAGAGATTTAGCAGGCAGCAGCGTGAGTTTATTAATGTTTATTTTGGGATTTTTTTATACACTACTGATTCTCCTCTATCAGATGCATTCATAATCCAGGAAACTTAGATATGACCTCCGAGAGTGGATCTTTTAGTTGTTTTAATGTATAGAAAACTTCTAAATAAAATTTTAAGACACTTTAAATATTTAAAACCCTGTTGCAATTATGTTTATTAATATATGTAAACTAGCGACTTGCCCGTCAAAAAATGACGGCAATAAGTAAGGCAGGTAATGCTGTTTGGTTGAGACATTAATTTTGTTTGTGGTCCGAGATCCTTTGGCGCTCACTGGGAGCCTTGCGCTGAGCGCCGAACTGTTGGTTGTTGTATTTTTTTTTTCTGATAGGCGCTTTTGGTGTTATTGTTTGCTCGGCGGTGATGTGTTTTTTGCGCTTATTGCAAGGCTTTGTGTGCTATGAGCAGCGTTGGCGGTCGTGAGTGGCGCAGTGAATGGCTTTTATGTTTATTGTGAGAGGTTTTTTTTTGTGTATATGTTTTTTTGTATGCTAATGAAATAATCAATAAATGAATAAACTTTACCTATTTTGAAGTAATATATGCAGGAAGCATTGTGTTCAAGAGCTGACAATCTGTTTTGATGTTGCTGCAGCATACAATGTCGTTTGCACTGTTGTGGAGCTGAGGTGTAAGTGTCAGCAATGTGTGCAGTGTGAAGTGTAAATAGGCTGCGTGTGTAAGGAAAAGCCGTTGGGGTAGCTGTGTGCTTACATTGTGTAAGTTAGTGTTGTAAAATGGCGGCTAATGTGTATGTGGTACGCGGCTGTGGATGATTCAGCGTCCTTGTTAATAGTGTATCTTGGACGTCGTACGTCTTTTTCGGAAAATCTTTATGTGTTTGGTGGTGTTTTGCGGCTTTACGGTCCTGTAGCCTCGTTTTCGTTTTTTTCGGCAGCCATTTTTTCTCTCACTTAGGGGATTTTCGGGTGTCTAAACTCTGGAATTTGGAGTTAAATGGAGGTGTAACTTCACTTGCAGAGGTCCTGGGTGCCACCCTTGCTGTGGGTAATGTTTTTATGCATTTGTTGTGTGTATTTTTTGTGTTTTTAATGTTTTCATGTGATTCCATTCCCTCAATTCCCTAATAATAATATTCCATTAATAAAGTTCTTCTTAGTTGCTGTAACTTTAAACGGTACCTTATTTGGTGGGCATATTTAGGTTTTGTGCTGCCCCTTACGCCCCACTTACATCTCCTCCTTTCTGCTTCTATATCTCAAATCATAAGTTTATGTGCGTGTATGTGCATATGTGGTATGTCAAAGTGTCACGTAAACTTACAGACAGAATTATCACTGTATATAAACATTTCTCCACATATACAAACATATTTAAATGCACTAAATCCTCAAGCAGCCTGCAAAATGTGCTGCCCTAGGCCTGGGCCTTGTGGGCCTGGGCAGAAAGGCACCTCTGGCCATATTTACCATAGTCCTGTTGGTAAAAGGGTCGGTGTAGCTGATCTTCTGAGTCACACATGTGATCTCTCCCGGATCACCAGGGTTTCTCAAGGGTGGGATGTGGTCATAGAAATGGTGCTCACAGCTCAACAGCTGGGCATTACCCGGGTACAGGGCAATACCTGGAAAAACACAAAATATTACTTTAAGTCGAGTTATATAAAACATTAATGGACTAGCCACGCCTTAGAAGGGAAGAGGAAGCTTTTATGTGCACAATGGAACTGTGACAGCTAAAACTGTCAGAGCTGTCATCAGGACTAATGGAAAACTTATTCATTTACAAGAGCCTGTAGGCACACAAGAAAATAAAGAATAATTTCACAAAAGACAAGGGAATCCCTGCTCTGGAGTTTTCCTTATTGTTATGTTGTTAATAACATACTGGTATTATATGGTATTTTAACATTAATGATAATTGATATATTGGCCTATTGTTACTAAGCCTCCACATGGGCCATAAAAGGACAATGTGCCAAAATGTACTAAGATATTTTCCTATTAAATTTCCATTTTGCCTGACCTGAGGAATTCCTGAAAGCTTGAGACTGAGGGATGTTCTTATCTATTAAGCAGTAAATGAGGAGTTTTTTTTTTTTAATTGGAAGTGTGTATACACACACACACAGTACCTTGCAAAAGTATGCATTTTTCGTGTTTTGTTGCCTCACAACCTGGTATTAACATGGATTGTTTGACCATTTGCATCATTTAATTTACAGAACATGTGAACTAAGCAACAAAAAGAACAAAATAACATAAAAAGCCAATGTGCATAACTATTCCCCCACTAAAGTCAATACTTTGTAGAGCAACCTTTTTTTTCTATTGGACTGAGGTCTGGGCTGTGACTAGGCCATTCCAACATATTTACATGTTTCCCCTTAAACCACTCAAGTGTTGCTTTAGCAGTGTGTTTGGGGTCATTGTCCTGCTGGAAGGTGAACCTCCGTCCTAGCCTCAAATCACGCACAGACTGGTACAGGTTTTGCTGAAGAATATCCCTGTATTTAGCACCATCCATCTTTCCCTCAACTCTGACCAGTTTCCCAGTCCTGGCTGCTGAAGGATGGTGCTCTTTGTGTAATGTGATGTGTTGGGTTTGCGCCAGACATAGCGTTTTCTTTGATGGCCGAAAAGTTTAATTTTAGTCTCATCAGACCAGAGCACCTTCCTCCATACATTTTGGGAGTCTCCCACATACCTTTTTGCAAACTTAAAATGTGCCATTTTGTTTTTTGCTGAAAGTAATGGCTTTCTTCTGGCCACTCTGCCATAAAGCCCAACTCTATGGAGCGTACAGCTTATTGTCGTCCTATGTACAGATACTCCAGTCTCTGCTGTTGAACTCTGCAGCTCCTCTAGAGTTACCTTAGGTCTCTGTGCTGCCTCTCCTATTAATGCCCTCCCTGCCCGGTCCGAGAGTTTTGGTGGGCGGCCGTCTCTTGGCAGGTTTGCTGTTATGCCATGTTCTTTCCATTTGGTTATGATAGATTTGATGGTGCTCCTGGGGATCATCAAAGATTTGGATATTTTTTTATAACCTAACCCGGACTTGTTCTTCTCAACAACATTGTCCCTTACTTGTTTGGAGAGTTCCTTGGTCTTCATGGTAGTGTTTGGTTAGTGGTGCCTCTTGCTTAGCTTTTGTAGTCTCTGGGGTCTTTCAAAAAAAGGTGTGTATATGTAATGACAGATCATGTGACACTTAGATTGCACACAGGTGGACATCATTTCACTATTTATGAAGGTAATTGGTTGCACCTGAGCATTTTATGGTCTTCATAACAAAGGGGGTGAATACATACGCACATGACAATTTTCTGTTTTCTATTTCTAAAAAATAGTTTTATGTATATATTTTTTCTAATTTCACTTCACCAACTTTTGTGTTAACAAAACATTGACCTTAAGGCTGTAATGTAACAAAATAGGTAAAAAGTCAAGGGGGTGAATACTTTTGCAAGGCACTGTAGCTAACAATATATAGAATCACATATTAAAAGCTTATGTTGTTTGGAGGGTTTCCTGGTGGACCAGTGGTTAGGATCCGGTGCTTTCTCCGCTGTGACCTGGGTTTGATTCCAAGTCATGGAAAACAAGAGGTCACACCAACTGGAAGTCGAGCATGGTGGTCCTGGTCAGTACTTGGATGGGAATACCAAGAGCTGTATGCTGTGGCCATATGGAGAAGGATCTGGCAACCCACTCCAGTATCTCAGCCATGAATACCAAGTGGATCAGCATGACCATGATGCCCTGGTGTGTTACGGTTCATGGTCACAGAGAGTCGGAAAATAACTGAATGATGCAAAATGTTGTTTGGATCAATCCAAAAGATCATATTAAGAAACTACCAATTCGATCGGCTAAAGTATTGTATAAGGACTATGCTAACCTTGCACCAAAGGGTATTCTTGATATCTTCTTAGAGGTTTAAGACCGATTCAGTGCATTTTGATATATGATACTACATGTTTGAATACTACGGGACTGTACGTGTACCTCACTTCTACCTGCTATTTGTAATGATATGCAGATTTTTCCTATAGGGAGTTGAAAGGCAATAGACACTCCTAAACTATTTTACTTAATTTCAAAGGAACAAGGAAAGCTTGTACCAAATAGAGGCTTGTTTGAATGACTAAACAACAACCAGATCAGGTTTAAAAAATACAGTCATGTCTGACTCTCCATGACCCTATAGACTGCAGTATTCCAGGCATATCCTATGTCTGGTTGTGCTTATCCATAAGGTTTTCTTATCAAATATCCTGGCGTGGGTTGCCAGTTCCTTCTCCAGTGGACCACGATTTGTCTGAACTCTCTGCTATGACGTGCCAATCTTCGGCGACCCTACATGGTATAGCTCACAGCTTCGTTAAGGTACACAAGCCCCTTCACCACGACAAAGTTGCAATCCAGAAGGGGGAATATTGTTAGTAGTAAAACCTGAATTAGTTAGGAGCATAATTAGACAGATGCTGGAGCCTGGAGGCATTCATGATACTTTGGTGAAGGTTGTGTGTGAGAGTGCTGTTAGGAATTACTTGCGTCTATTTGGTGTGAGGTGGTAGAGGGTATGTGTTAATCTCAGTGAGATCCAAATAACACTGTGCTGTCCAACAGGCAATCCCTCAGCTGGGTTTTATGGCCCTTTCGCTGCTAAGAAGAAGCTCCTCACATATCTAATATTATTAAAATAAAACACTTGGAACAGTTTAAGTTTTTGGGATATTCGATATAATTTCCCAAATGTATAGTTGCTTCATACAAAACACAGAAATAAATTGTTCATGGCTTACACAGCTACTACTGTTGATAGTATTGTACATAATTCACAAATAATTGCATTTTTTCTTGAAGTACATCAGCTAGTCAAAGTGTTCAGTCTCATCCTGTGGATGAAGTTCTGTGGTAACAGTACTCCGGGTACCAAACCAATACCGATCATGTAACTAACATGTAAATTATTCATAGCAGATCTTCACACGCCACAAACGTCTTATCTCAAATAACATATGGCAGCCAATGTATCATCTTCCAATCTGGTTCCCACATGAACTCAGCAATAAATGTAACGGCCATTATACCAAATAATATGTACCCTTCCCACTATCACCCACTATCACCAAGTAGTCCTCCTATATAAAGAGGTTATTAAAGACACAGGACGTTCACATGTATCTCTAGAGCAATAATTTAACATGTACTCTATTTAGGACTTGAAATGTTTGCATGGAAGTACTAAATAAGAGGTTGCTTTTCTTCAACATTCTGCTATGGAATCCACCATGTTAATTTCAGTATTCTACTTCATGAAGTGGGAGTAGGCTTTGAATACACAGCACAATGGAAAGGTGGCATTTAGAACTGCCAGTGCTTTTTTTAGGTCTAATGGAAGGCTCGTTAGTTTTAAGAACACAACCTGTTGAGGCAGAGGCTCCAATGAGCAGGCTCAGTAAAGAAAATGGAAGCTTGGCGTAAATAATAATTACATATGAATAGAGATCAACAGCCCAACTAGAGGCAAACGTAAAAGTAAGCCTAAAAGGAAATCTAAAGTTTCTGGATTTCACTCAGAATATAATATACCTTTGTATCTATTGACGTATGTACTTTATTTTATTAAGAAGTGTTTATCTAAAAACAATCCAATTTGTACCTGTTTGGGTCTACCCTCTGCAGCTCATGAGTACACAGTCTGTGATGTGCAGTGTTTAAAATTAGTAACCTCTCTCAAGCAGCATGTTGCCACGGATTGGTTACCATTAGGAAGGGCAACCCCTGTACTTAGAAGTACTCTGTATTCATGAGCTGCAGAGGGGAGAAACCAGTTAGGAACAAATTGTAAGATTTAAGGCAGAAAATACAGAGCTTTCAAGCACTTCTAAATAAACAACATAAAAGTTAATACATTCATAGGTATATTATATTCCTGGTGAAATCCAGAAATCTTCCATGTCCCTTTAATATTGAATATTACTTTTATAAATTTCTGACTTTAAATTGTATAATTAACGATCAATGCCTAATTAAAGCAACTAGTCAGAGCATTATATGGTTTTCTAAAGATTCACACATTTATCCTGGTGACTAGGAGACCCCACTCATTTCTTTGGTGCTTAGAGGTGCAATTAAGTGCCCCAATGGAGCTGTACCCACTAAAGTGTTACACTATATATTGTCACATATTCGCCATTACATGACTAAAGTACACTAATGCATAGTCATGCTTAATACTGAGGTGTCTACTCTTTAAATAAAACGTTCATGGGGTTCCCTAATAGTTTTTCATGTCCCAATATTTATTTTATTGGATTTCTTTTAAATTAAGTTAAATGTGAGTATACCTCCCAATCGTCCTTAGTAAATGACTCGGTGGAAAGGCAGTTTTGCAGCACTGTTAGGAACACCCTCTGACAAATTCTAAAGTAACAGTGGCAATTAGTCAGAATGGAGCTCCATAACTCAGCTGGTGCAAAGCCCAGACACAACACAATTACCGTAGATCATGTCTAAAATAAGGCTTAACATTGTGGGAAATCCAGTTTAAAAAGTTTAATTATTTAACAACTTGATTTTTTTTGTTTAAAAAAATGAATGTTGCAGTTTAAAAAAAGCTATTTTTTTAAATGCAAGTTAGAATAAAAAATGTTTAAGATTTCTAAAGAAGTCCTTTTATTTTAAATTACAGGCCTTACACTGTTACATATGGTGGCAGCAGTGGGATTTCCCAGATATGCCCAATTCTAAGTTTACCATTAGTAAGAGTACATAGGCAAATAAGGTTGCCGAGCCAGTATTTAAATACCCCCAAAGCTTACAGAAGCTAGAGACCAAACTTCTTCCAATCCAGGGTGGTTGACACGATCATTTGCTCTATTATGCTTAATCCATTATAGAGAGATGTGGATTAAAATTTTAAAATTGAGAGGAGTATTATTTACTGGTACAGTAAGTGTGAGCATGGCCTGAGGCCGGAAAATACACACAGGCTAAATAAATTAATTTCATTAAACGCAATATTTTTAAAACCACATTTACTTAAAATTCTGAGAATATACTAAATATTAAGTATGTTAGATTCTGATTTACTTAGCTGGTTACATACACTGAGAATCTCTGTTATCACTGTGGGCAAAGGAGTTCCTATGACTATGATGTCTTACATGCAAGTCTAAAATACATAGGAAATCCCAGCACAGTTTATAAAATCAGTGAGAATGTTAAAAGGGACACTGAACTCACCAAAACGCATGTGCACCATCAAAAAGAAAACTGAAATTTGTGCGATTTGTGCCACTGTATCCCACAAAAGCTGCATATATAATGGGCAGGGGGGGCTTAGCCAAACATCTAATGAGATGGCCAGTCAGTCACGTGACTGAAACTATGCTGAGAGAGCCCCTCAAAGAGACAAGCTTGAGAGTTGATTACCAGAAACCAAACTGGTAGGTCCTACATTAGCACAATTGCATATAAAATGTAAGATTTTATTTTCCACTTTAAAATCATTTATACATATAGTTGTGAGCGTACGATTTGTTGCTAACGCTGCGGGCTCGCGTAGCGAGGGCCTCAGTTGCTGGCATGGAGCGCCTTTGGCGCTCCATGCCAGCAACTGCGACCCTCGCAAACTTTACATCGCAAACCAAACAGCACGACACACACATTACGACACTCGCAAACAACATACGACACACGTTCACACACATTACGGCCTCGCAACACTCGGACGCAACTCGCGAACATTACAAAATGTAAAACACAATACATACACACACCACATACATAAAAAACTTACCTACACCAAGAGGGAGCACCCAGGACCTCAAAAATACAACTTACACCTCGATTTTACTCGAAATAAAACAGTTTAGAGACTAAAAAAAAATCTAAGCGAGAGAAAAAATGGCCTCCGAACAAAACGAAAACGAGGCTACAGCACTCTAAACTCGCAAAACACCACAAGAAACTCGCAAAACACCACAAAACACCTACGGATATTCCGATACAGACGTATACCACACATTACTCGCCATTTTACGCCAATGCGGAAGTACACGACTACGCTAACGGTTTGGTCTCGCGCACGCACAGTGTTACACTGCACACATTCACCACGCTTACACAGCAGCTCCACACCACTAATGCTGCAGCAACATCAAAACACATTGACAGCTCTTACACACAATGCTTTAAAATAGGTAAAGTATATTCATTTATTAATGTATTATATATTTCATTATTACACACTAAACAGCATTAGCTACCTTACAATTTCATTGCCGTCATTTTTTGACGGGCAATTCGCTAGTTTATACATATTTTCAAGGGTAGTTAATCAAAATAGTATATTTAAAAAACATCACCACATGGGTGCTTTAAACATCTTCTGTCTTACCTGGGGCATCGTACAAGAGGACCTCCTTGTAAGAGACCGACATGACTGGGTGTTTCAGCTTCTCCTTGAAGTCAGTGATGGTCTGATACACAACAAACACGGCTATAGCCATCAGCAGCAAATACACGAAGATCAACAACACAGAGAAAACATTCTTCAGACAGGCTCTGCTGACACCGAGCGAGGAGCCGTTTCTGTCAGTCTCAATGTCTGCAAAGAAGTAAAAGATTTTTGTCACTACAGTTTGATAAATAATTTTCAAAAACATTTAAAATTTCTAAAGAAGTCCTCTTATTTGAAATTACAGGCTTTACACGGTTACATTTGGTGTTAGCAGTGGGATTTTAAAATCCTGGCTCAAGTGCAGTTGAAAACCTGATGTGGATATGCCCAATTCTAAGTTTATCATTAGTAAGAGTACATAAGCAAACAAGGTTGCTGAGATTGTATTAGCGTTTTATTTTATTTTAATTCTTTCTTATATATGGACAATGGACGCAGAACGCTTGTTGTAGTGGATGTCTGAGCAGCTGCAACAACAATTCCAGGTGCAGATATAGCAGCAAGATTTCCAGGATAAGCGGTTACAAGTCATGAGGTTAAAACTGAGGAACAAAAGGTTGCAGGAGCCGTCAATCAAGGGACCTTTGCAAATGCTTTGGGGAAGACGAGGCCAGAGGATGGTTCTGAACCCTACTTGTCCGCGTTCGAGGGACTTGTTACTGTGGCCCATTGGGAAAAAAGGTGCTTGGGAAATAAGACTGGCTCCTTTTCTAATTGGAGAGTTCCCTTTTTTGCCTTGGGGGAGGAGGAAGTTTGGGACTATGAAACTTAAATCTGCTAGTTGGGCATATGGGACTTTCGGACGACTGTTATGGAAGAAAGTTTATAGAGAGAATGTTGGATTTAGGCATAAACCATTTCTCAGCAGTTTAAGAATCTGGCCTATAAATGCTTAAAACAGTGTATCACAAAGTTCCCAAATGACCTTCGCCTGTGGGTCGGTCGACATGAACATAGTTTCTTAGATTATACAGTCTAAATATATTAAGTATTCTTTCAAGCAGAAGGACACCAGCATGCTGAGAAAAGGGATCTAAGAAAGGGTTAATTGTAGACATTCTGGTCTTAAGGGCAAATACATTTCTTTTAAAGGAGACATCGGCTAACTCCACTTCTACCAAGACAGATGTGAATTAAAAGCTACAGGCTGGAATCAGACAGAAAAACTGTCAGTGTGGGAACCATTATGTGAGACAATGTTGTGTTGGTAATGTGAAGATACTCTGTAATCAAGAGGTTTTTGTGTCTATGTGATAGTAAATGATAAAGGTTAAGGCTCTTATAGAATCAAGTTGTCGGAAAATTGGATTTGAGTATTCAGATTTACAAAGTCCTACTTTTATAAATTGTATTCATAGGTATATAAATCCTTATTCCTCTGCCAACGTTAGCTAGCAAATGTATCTCAGGGGCCTCGTGATACAAACCATCAAGACTGGCCACAATTGGGAACTCCCACTGGTTAAGTCCTCGTACCTTCCGTGGGTTGGTTTCCTCGACACTCAGGTGTATTGTACTAAGATATTATAGTATTCTTTCCAGTAGTGTTGTACGTATCCCTTACAGAAGTATCACAGTGCTATGCCTTTTCAATCAACCATATAACACATTTAATTGGGGAATTGGGTGGACATTTCTAGGCCTAGGAACAATGGAAAATAGTAACTCATTAATCTCAACTTCAACATTGCCCAATTCACGGTCACATTCTAAATCCCCTCCCCTGCTCTGAGCAACCAAAGTAATGGCTACAACAGCAGATTGCTGATGGGTTGGCGGGGTAATTAATGGACTATTAAGTTAGGGTCCACGTGGGAGTCTAAACTCCACCCAAGGTCCTGTGGGTTAAGGACCTTCCCATTAGATGCCTGACCTACATGCCCCGACTGAAAGGTGTATGGGTGACCACGTGAGGTCTACCACAGGTGCTTATACCCGCAAATTATTGCCGCCAACCTTACATAAGGCATTCCGTGACAGAGGGTCTCCAAGAAATTGCCTTACACTGAGACTGTTGGTATAGATTGCAAATATTTTTTTATGGTTCTAAATTCTCAGATTCACTGTGCTGTTTCAATTTAAGTACCCTGTTTTATTTGTAGCAGGTTTCACATTTTAAAAAGTTGAAGACAAAGGAAGCTAGAGGAGGAAAATGGACATGTGAGCTCTTAAAATCTGTACTGGCATTTGGTTGGTAGATGTAAGGGTAGAAATACGCAAGAGAGTGCTGGGCACAAGCATCTGGATGTGGTATTAGAGCTGATCCAAGAGACTTACTAGAATAGCCCATCTGATATTAGACAGGAATTGACACAATGTTAAGATAAGTATATGTAGATCTAGCCATAGTAAATGGGAATATTGTGGATGTGCACAAGAGTTTCAACTATTGATCCAAAAAGGATAAACCAAAGTCACGGAATAAAAATTAAAAAAATACTCTGTGGGAAGCAATGTACAAGAAATAAATAGGCACTAGTTGGGGTTGAGAATTAGAGGGATGGGGAATTTAGCGTCCCGTGGATGAGACAAACTAACTTTTCCTGGAAAACTTGTTATAAGGTCCTGATGAGGGATTTGCATACCTAGGGCAGAAAGTGGGGAACTAACCACAGAACGGTCAGCAGATGCACAAGTTTCTTTCTGGATGAAGTCATCACTGGACAGTAAGAGACAACACCATGCTCAGTGGCCAATGATCACTGCAGGAGTCCTATATATGACATATTTAATTTAAAATAATAATATTATGTGGCCCTAATGCTTTTTTGCAAAGGTATATGGAGCCATAAAATGATTCATGGACTAAATTAATTTGGGAAACAGCCCTAGAAGGTTTTTGGGACATGTTTTGTGCTCTACTTCCACCATGGACACAAAGTCAGAATCTAAATAAAAGAATCATAGGTTACATTTTTACAATGCATTAGATAAAGTCCCCACCTGGTAGAACAGCATTGTCCTCCTCTTCAATTTCATCTTCTACCTCTGGGTTCGGTGGAGCTTGCTCTGGTTCATCACTCAGCTGTTGGAGACATTTATCATAGTTTAGAACAGATTAAACACAGAAACTGTTTATGAAGAACATGCTATGTTACTTAACTACCAAATAAGTAAATATATAATTTGACACATTTAAGCAGACCGAGATTTCAGTTTTTAAACAGTTAATGGGACATAGAGATAACCAAACCGGATTTAAATCAATTCTTGATCACTTGAAAAACAGCCCTTGGGCCCCTCCCATAGAGGATGGAAGCTTGAAGACATTATTCCTACACTGATCCAACAGAACTACACCCCCCTATTTGCTCTAAATTTATTGAATCCCATAAATTTCTTTCAGCTGATCAATTAGGAACACCTGCTAACTATTCCTAATTTAACCTTTACACAATGTTCCCTCCTGCCGCCTTCTTAACCTGCTGCCTTTTCCTCAGACTCTTCCTCTTAACTTATCCACATCATGTCTCCAGCATAACCATCTCACCTTCCATGCTCTCATCTCCTCTTTTTTGCTGCCATGAGCTACACTCCTTCCTCCACCCACTATCTCCTCCCCCATCTCGAACTCATAAGCAGAAACACTTCTGTGAGTCTCATTTGCATCTCCCTTCCTTCTCTCTCCTTCTGGCTTCTGGAGACACATTTCCTAACCCAGGGCCTGACCTGACATTTCCACTAGCAGTTACATTATTTGACCACTAGGGACAGATAACATATTACACACCTGAGCCATTCACCTCACAATGTCACATACCTTCCTACCTAAGTAAACTTTCACTTTCTTCCTCACCCTTGCTATCCCCTATCTGTTCCTCCCCAAGTTTCTGCCTCTTCCATCCCCTTTAGATTGTAAGTAGCGAGTTTTCAATCTTGTAGGGTGCTTTGGAAAAAAGCACTTCCTGCAAAGATTCTAAGCTCAAAACAGGGCCCTCCATTTTTCTGCAGTTTGTTAACATTGTATTGTTCCTTGTCCTTATCCCCTGTACAGCGGTGCAGAATATATTGGCGCGATACAAATAAAGATTATTATTATTAATAATAATAATAATTGAAGACATGATGCATGAGCAGCTTCATATGGCCAGTGCATGTTACTAAGCCAAGTCATCCCCTAGCAGTGTCAGGAATCCCCAGCTCACTTCTACGGTGTTCCAATTTACAAGAATCCCTGTTCATACTCTCTGAGTCCACTGGTTGTCTGCTCCAATCCTCTGTTCCGGTCAGTGCCAGTAATTTCTGTCTGTGTCCATTGTTCCTGACAGCTCCAAGTTGTTTCCGGACTATGGATTTCCAGTTTGTCCCTTCAGTAATAGAGATCCTACCATCCATACAAGCAGGTAAATACTAACCATGACACGCAGGATCAGAGGCCTATGTTTTTTATCAGATACAACAGGGTGAAGCATAAAAAGTTATGAGTTTTTATCAGTGTAGCAAGCTCATTGCAGCAATAGTAGTATAGGTTTTACTCTGCTGTGCATTGGCAGTCACAGTCATTATCCTGCTTCCATACCTTAAGGAGACCACAGGTGTGATGTATCAATCTCTTACAGTTATGCTTAATCTCCATTTGTTTTTTGCTCTATGGACACATCAAAAAAATATCTATGACAAAATAAGGGCACCTAGAACCTGTGATCTTTTGCATTTTAAAACATATTCTACAACCAAACTCTCTCTCTTTCTCTCTGCATGAGAAGTTAAAAAAACTATAAAGAACAGAACAATAGATTACAATAACTCCGTGGATTCACTCTCACAATATACACAAGTCAAGTCACATTATTATGCCCACCAGCTAATATCCTGAATAACCACTGTGTGCAGCATGGACAGCAGCTAGACGGCTAGGTAGTGAGTCAATAAGATGCTGGAAGGCTGGCAAGGGTATCTGGACCCATGCAGACTGCAGTGTATCTGACAGCTGCAGTAGAGTGCGTGGTGGAAGATTCACACGACGAACATGGAGATCGAGGTGGTCCCACAGGTGCTCGACAGGGTTCAAGTCCAGGGATGTGAAGGCCAGGGAAGTACTTAGACGTCTTTGTGGTGCTCCACCAACCACTCATGAACAATCTGGCCATAATACTGCTGGAAGATCCCATTCGCTCCAGGGAAAAGTCAACATGTATGGGTGTACTTGATCGGTTGAGAGTGCCTTCCGGAGGTATAAGTAGACCCAAACAATGCCAAGAAGACATTCTCCAGACCATAATGCTGATGCCACAAGCTTGTGTTCTTCCAACAGTGGTTGCAGAGGGTTTGTCCTCAGAGGTTTCGGCCCTGACATGCCAACGTGCATCCAGTCGATGGAGCAGAAAACGTGACTCATCCGAGAAGGCAACCCTTTGCCAATTAGAAGAGGTCCAATATTGGTACGGTCATGCAAATTAAAGCTGTTTCTGATGCTGGGTGCAGTGACCAGTCGTTTATTTCAGAGCCCATTACGCACCAGGGTTTGCTGTACTGTCGTTTTAGACACACGTCTGGTACCCCCCTGGTTTGTTTGGACAGTGATTTGATCAACTGTAACGTGTCTATTGGCACTCACACACCTTCGCAGCTGAGGTTCACCTCCGATATCAATGGTACGCGGTGCTCCACAGGTTCAATGATGTTTATTCGCAATGGTACCGTTTGTCCAGTCATGGTACACGTTAACCCCAGAAGCACATGAACATTTCACAAACTGCGCTGTTAATGCCACCCTTATATACCCACCAACAGGTGTCATATTACATTGGCTATGCGCTGCTGACATCAAAAGTAGGCAATGGTCATAATAATGTGACTCTACCCTATATAAAGCAGTCTCAGAGAGAGATATAAACACTCTACGACCCATATCTAAAATGATTCAGTGCCTCTAGCTCTATCAATTCAGCAGCAATTTTAATAATGAAAACACATTTTCCATGTGACTTTCAGAAAAGTAAAGCGGTGCAGTCGGTGGGCATGTAAAGGAACAATGTGGTCCTATAATTACAGTAGGCTTATTTGAAAAACATTTTTAAGAAAGTTAAAAAAAAATCCCTTTAATTAATCAGCCAGGATCTTTTCTTTTATAAGTATTTCAGCAGTGGCAGCAGCAGTTGCAGCAAGGCGCTGCTAAATGGCGCTGCCGAAATTGTACACAGTTTGTAAGCGCTGCTGAGATCGTACACAATTTCCAAGCTCAAACCATTACCCTTACGCCAACCCTAAAGCTACGACATTGGCAGAAAA